>LPNX010063184.1:16788-158121 GCA_001517045.1 Pseudotsuga menziesii | reverse complement strand
ATTTGTCACCCTTTTTCCTCATCCAACCTTGTCAACCTCTTTAATGCTTCAGCTGGTGGTTGGGGCAGTTATTGCTGAAGTGGTGGTGGTTGTGGCAGGACTGTCAGTCCTTTGCCCACATCCACACTCCACCCACGACCCCATGCTTGCCCTGCCTGTTCTGTTCTCCTCACGCTCCTGTTCATGGTGCCCATGGTGCGTTCTCTCCACAGCCGGTTCACTCACTCACCACGATTTTGGGTCTGTTGGTTCCTCACGCACAGGTTTTGGACGAATTTGGTCTCATGTGGGCATTTTTGTTCTTCTCCACGAGTGGCTGAGCACCCGCTGACTGCAAATTCGCGTCCTCTCCATTGCTATGCATTCTCACGAAGAGGGATTGCTTCCCGTTTTTGTCTTCTCCATGTTTTTTTGGTTGGTCGTAGTGCCCAATTCGTAGTGAGCCAATTTTTCCTGCTGTGGTCTGCGTCTAAATTTTCCCATGGCTGCTGGCTGAGTTTTTCGTATTGTGGACAGGGGATTGTTTCCATCATCCATTGGGAGTTGTGGCTGCTAAGGTACCCTGGTTTGGGTTGCAGCTGAGTTGTTTTGGCCACGATTAGGGCCAAAACCCACTCTGAGTTGCCTTGTAGGCTGGAGTGGTGTCTCACCTTTTGTTTGGGGACTGTCATCGGTCATTATGACTTCTTCACAAAGCTGTGAAGGGATTGTTTGGCTGCTGGTATGCAGTGGTTGAACCTTGGACTGTGCTGGCTTGGATTTTCTGTTGAAATCCTGTGAAACCCAGCGGTGTTGGTTTGGCTATTTTGTGTCCCCTTGGCTATGTGCAAGCCTGCAATTGACCCTTATCCTGAAGGAATCATGCCCATCTCGGGGGTGGCAGCTCTGCTGAGAGATTGATGAGCAAGCTGGCCTATGGTTGGGTGGAACGTTGCAGCAACGTAGCTGGTTGCGGGTGAATTCTTCACCAAGAGATAAGTGCTGCTGGTTATTCCATCTCTGCAAATTTTATATTGATGATTAATGCTGGAAATGTTTATGTTTGCTTCCGCTGATTGTTTGAAGGACTGTGCATCCTTGTATGATGAATTATGCCTGTTGTTTAGGCTTTTGTTTTCAGCATTTGATTTCTGTCAATGTTCATGGGGCAATTTGCCCGGTTTTGTTTGATGTGCTCGTCGGGTCCTCTTCACCGGGTGAGGGACGGGGACGTGACAGGAAGAACATGAATCTGCTCAAATGAATCAAGAACATAGACAACTACAAGATGGAAACCGAAACCATGTAGAGTAACTGAGGTAATTTGATGAGAGATAAAAAGTGCTTGATAATTTGAACAATGTGAGGTAAATCCAAGCAACTAACATGTTGCAGCATTGAACGTTGAACCGTGTGAGGCAAACTAATCTCCATGTGTGAGGACCAAGTGTCCAAGTGAATGTAGGATGTCTCTGTCATGTCCCAAATTTTGCATTGGGTCACAATGGCCTAATCACATTTTCCATATTCATGATATTTTGTCAAATTGATGCTAAGGGTCAAATAATTGCCAAGGAGGAAAATTACCAGTTTCCTAGGTTGGGGGTGGAAGCTTTGGGATTTGGAATAAGGGGGGGACAATAAATGATGTTTTAAAATTAGAATGGAATAAATATTTAATAAAGGAGCTAAATAAATAAATACAAGAGAAAATTAAAGTGGCAATTGATCATGAAGACACATGGAGGATGTGGGACCCACACAAGCTAGATTTTCTATGCCACATGGCATCCTCCTCTTGCAATTTTGAATCCATGGGAAGCCTAAATATTCTTGGATGAGTTATAAGGATAATACACTTGGCCATATGCATCATATATTGAATTTGGAAGGAAATGTAACTTACATGGGAGAGGAAGATTCATTTTGGAGCTAGTGAGACATTTGGACTAGATTCCCCTAGATCTATGACAACAATTTTGAAGATGCTATGACATCTATGACACAAATCAGATCTAAAGGATGACATCTGACATATCTGGAATGTCAAGTTGAAATATAGAATCCAGGAGGGTGCTCATGTGAGTTGGGGAAGCTCAATGGATTCCTACTCAAATTGGGGGAAGATGGAAGGATAGGAAAGGGAGGACACATGGCAAGTCTTGAACACACACCCTAATTCAAATTGGCATAAGTTTGTGGATAGATTGGTAATATTAGAAGTCTAAGTATGTTTATAAAATATAGGGATCAACCGAGAGAGGAAATTTTTATAATTTGGGATATTTGCATTTGTGAATTGAGAGAGCCAGTGGATGACTAGATTCTTTCCTTAGCCAATTTCGAGGGTGAAATATTCCCATCCAAGTTGGTGTTTGGAGAGGCCACTCAAGTATTTCATGGAGCTTTAATGGATTTTGTATTTGCATATGTAAGCTACAGGGAAGCTCGTGGTTCCTTCTAGTGCAACACATTCTCTCAACCATTTCCAGTTTTTATTGCATATTCTTGCGCATGGAGGTATTGCGCTTTGGGTGAGCTATTGATCTCTTTGGGGAAGGTTATAATTCACCATTATTTTATTTTCTGATGTAAATTATCTGTATTTAAATTTCAGAAGACTCTCATGTCAAAATAACAAAATATTTCATGTAAAAATGTTAAACAATGAAGAAATAGTGTCATTTCCCCACTATCTTGTTGTGAACCATTGTAATGCTGATGATTTCAAATTGGGAGAGCCTTTCATTGTCCATTTATGATTTTAATAAGATAAATGTGCTAATTTTTTCATTCTCATAAAGTATCAGGTCGAAATCTCAAAGGGTTGTATGTAAAAGTGACTATTAATGAGCAAACAATGACCATTTCCCCACTTTATTGATGTATGCCACGATAATGCTAATTATTTCGTATGGAAAAATGTTATTTGATATATTTATGATTAATGGACTGTAATTTATGAGTATTACAAGTTTCATATTCATCACTTAAGAATTTGAGGTCATTTTACTCAATTTAATTGCATTTGGAGAAGATTCGGTGTCATTTCCCCAAGGGTCGAATTAGTGATTTTGTAGCTAGGAGAGGGTCATAAAAGCTTGTATAAACCAAATAAAGATGCATATGAGACCTAAAAAATTTCCCTTAATCCTCCTCTTCCTCTGTTCAGAAATTCGATTGGGTTTTGGAGCAATTGAGAATCCATTTCCAGCATTTACCCAGGGGGGATTGGAGCCCCAATTTGCTAGTAAAGACTTCTACTTTTACCAGAATATTAAACAAGTTTTAATAATTAATTGGAGGGTCATAAATCATCCCTGAAAATTATATTCAAGTCTTAATATCATTCATACACCTTCTGAGAATATTTGGGATCATTTGAGTCAATTTGGAGACCTAGACATGAAAACTAGTCAAAGGTCGAAATAGGGAAAAAAGTGAAAAATTGGTCATTGAATAAATTTTCTTAAAAATGGACATTACAATATCCAATTTCATTATCACTGTAAGGAAGTTCTCATGTGATCATGTGGAAAGGAAGAGGAGGCATGGGACACTGGAGAGTGAATGCTTGAGCTCCATAATCTAATATAGATAACAAAATATATAATGAATCACCATCCAGTACATCAGTAAATTATGAGAAGAAACTTATATAGAATCCCCAGTAGAATATTTTTATAAGGATCCTTGAGGTGCTTTATTTTTTAACAACAATAGTGATTAGATCAATCCCAAACATAACTAAAAGGTCTTGAAACTTGAAATTTGAACCAAATAAGGTGATATTAGATCCAAGAATGAGGAACAAAGGTTCCAAAGTGCGCCACTACGATGGAAGATGCAAAGGATATTCATGCCTTCATGAATTCAAATGATGAAGAATATTGTAGAAGAGAGAGAAGCAATTCACTAAGTTTGATCAATAATTCATGGAAAATTAAACACTCATGAGACCAAAAATTGGAATAATGATATTACATCCATTAATCAGTATATAATATGTAATACAATGGTAACACAAATAGGAGAATTTAAATCTACCAACCTGTACTAACTCTGGATCTAAATCAATGTGGGAAAATCACCACTGGAGCTCACCAATGCAACTTTGGATCACTAAAACAATTCACAACTAGTTAACTGATGTGGATAGGTGAGAAAATTCACTCTACCTCCCCTAAATCATCGAAATTGGTGCTAGGATGGTTGAGAGTGATGTAAATTATGGTAATCGAAGCATAACTTAACATAATTGATTACCTACTAGGGTCAGCTGCTAAAGAGTGCTAGTGGCACCCAAAGTGGATTCCTAAATTATAGGGATTGGTCCCTGTAGCTCCTAAACTCATGGAAACATGTGCAATGAGCGGTATTTTTCCCCTAGGTGTGTCCCACATGCAGTAGTGTAGTGATAATGACCTCCTAATATAGGAAAATACAAAATAAAGTAAGTGGCCAAAGGGAGGATTAATTAATAATCCTAACACCACCCCCAATCCTAGCTTGGACAACCTAGGCCTTGGAAACTAAAACAAATTGTCACCCTTTACATTATTCATCCAAGTAAACAGAGGAAAAAGAAAAAACCACATGGGGAAAATCCTTCCTAAAAAATGGACACAAAAGGTAAACCAAAAATGCTCTCCAAACTAAATGATTATCTCTAGAGGAATCTTCCTCTTTGGAAGAACATGAATCTGCTCAAATGAATCAAGAACATACACAGGTACAAAATTGAAACTGAAACCATGTAGAGTAACTGAGTTAATTTGATGAGAGAGAGAAAGTGCTTGACAATTTGAACAATGTGAGGTAAAGCCAAGCAACTGGCATGTTGCAGCATTGAACATTGAACCATGTGAGGTAAACTCATCTCCATGTGTGAGGAGCAAGTGTCCAAGGGAATGTAGGATGTCTCTATCATGTCCCAAATTTTGCATTGGGTCACAATGGCCTAATCATTTGAGAATCCATTTCCAGCATTTACCCAGGGGGGATTGGAGCCCCAATTTGCAAGTAAAGACTACTACTTTGACCAGAATATTAAACAAGTTTTCAGAAGTAATTAGAGGGTCATAAATCATACCTTAACATTATATTCAAGTCTTAATATAATTCATACACATTCTAAGAATATTTGGGAGCATTTGAGTCAATTTGGAGACCTAGACATCAAAACTAGTCAAAGGTCGAAATAGGGAAAAAAGTGAAAAATTGGTCATTGAATAAATTTTCTTAAAAATGGACATTACAATATCCAATTTCATTATCACTGTAAGGAAGTGTGCATGTGATCATGTAAGAAGGAAGAGGAGGCATGGGACCATGGAGAGTGAATGCTTAAGCTCCATAATCTGATATAGCTTACAAAATATATAATGAATCACCATCTACTACATCAGTAAACTCATGAGAAGAAACTTATATACAATCCCCAGTAGAAGAATTTTTAAGGAGCCCTGAGGTGCTTGATTTTTTAACAACAATAGTGATTAGATCAACCCAAACATAACTAAAAGGTCTTGAAACATGAAATTCGAACCAAATAAGGTGATACTATATCTAAGAATGATGAACAAAGGTTCCAAAGTGTGCCACTACGATGGAAGATGCACAATTTTTTCCTTCTTCAATAAAATTTTGAGAATTGGTGCAAGTAATCAGGCAGGAATTTGCTAGAAGCACTAGATCAATGACGGTGAATGGATCACTCCTAATAATTTGATGGTTTATTTTATTCTCAATACTAATAATTATATTGGCCCATAATTGAACACCCAATCGATCCATGATCTCTATTTAAAAAACAACAAGTCATTTGTTGATGATTGATTCTGAAAAAACGCACATGTAACATCTTTTTTTACATTAATATAGTGTCTCAAGCGATCTTGTTTGCAGGTGTCATGGACTATTTCCCTCTTTGAACGTTTCAACTACGTAATGCATTGGTGTGTCAAATGTTGATCTATTTGTGTGAATAGTTACCTAAAGAGCTCAACCTACATGTGTAAAAATACCATGTTTTGTCAAACATGTTATCAAAGTGCTTATGAAGACATGCTCTTGTTGTTGATTGAGATCTTGAAGTTGAGTCAACACATGCATGAAAAGACTTTTGGATTCTTTTATTTTTGTACATTTATGAGATATGATATTGTATCAATTGCATCTAGAGTGTTACCTTCAATTCAAAACACTTTTTGATTCACCAAAAGGGTTTTTGTTTTCCCAAAATATGATCATTTTGTCATATCCAAATGTATGGTGTTTTCATTACGACTTTTAAATCTTTCTCAAACTATTTAATATTTCAGTTCCATTTTTTTTCAGTTTGTTCTCTTTTCAATTTGCACACGTTCTTTATTGTGCACTTTGTGCACACTTGGAAAATTAGAAACAAAGCAAAATTGTATTTTTTGTGTATGTTATTTGTCATGCACCTTGTGCAAACCCAACAAATCAAAAACATAGTGGAAAACATTTTTGTGGCAGATGTTTTTTGTCGTGTGCCTTGTGCAAACTTGATAAAACATAAAAATATAGAAAACTTGCAATCTCTAATTAAACTAATTGAGAGACTAAAAGTTTCAAATTAAAATTCTCATTTGTTTTTTGTGTGACTATGTTGAAGTGTTTAGTGCACAGAAATATGGGGTTTTGGCTAAGCATGCACTTCAACGAAAAGAGTTTAAAAAGCCTCCATAACATGTATATATATTTTGCAATAGCGCATATGGTTGAAATATATTTTATTAATTAAGAAGTTTTGAGATCAAATCTTTATTTTCATCAAGTTGTATTTTGAGTTGATGCAACTCTAATTTATTTCAAAACTTTATTATAAAGTGCATTTCACTTATTTTGTAGAAGTGACTCATTATAAAGGTACATTTAACATTTTTTAAAGTTGTTTTTTTGCTTGCAATTTTAATTTATAAAGTAATTTCATGGTAGAAGTAGTTCTCACTTATTGTATAAACGTGGGTTATTTATTTTATTATAAAAAATAACTTATTTGTAAATGTGAACTTATCGATAATTTGCAATAATAAAAAACGACAAAGCACATGGATTAATTAGAATATCTATCTCTAGTGATTTACAATTTCACCTTCAAAAAGTTGAGATGCCAAGTGAAGCTTAAAGAAAGTTGGAAACTGTAATTGGTAAAAACAATAAGATTCTGTAGCATTAGCTCAACGAGCCGCTGATTGCTTTAAATCGTCGTGATTTCTCTTGCATTAAAGGCTATCTATTTAAATTTATAATGCTTAAATACTTTCTTGAAGAATGTAAGATGCCTAAAAGGATATATAATGTATTTATTATATTCTTAATAAAATTGATATCTCATATTGTATTTTTGTATCTACTTTTCACTTCACCAAAAAAATTACAAAGGTTTCTTACAAAGCACCCACTCTTCAAGAGTTTTATATTTCTTTGACTAGAGAGCAAGATAAACTCGTGCATATTGAAATGGTCGGTATTGCATGTGCATCTAACAAACCCTTGGTGATACTAGCAACCAAAAAACAAATATCCAAGCATCCAATGAACCAACTTCAATACAACAACAAACTTCATAACAACAAGTATAATTGTTAATGTCTGAGCAAAAGCAGAGAAGTTTGAACTTTAAAAATTTTATCAATCAATTTTAGCACATATGTATCTCATAAATCAACCACATATCAATATATCAAGCACATGTGAATCTCATAAATATATCATCCACATGTAAATCTCACAAATATATCATCCACATAAATCATCTTCATAAATCAACTATATAAATCAGCTCCATAAATCAACCATGAGAGACAAGATGTACCATGGGAGAACCCTCCAAACACGGAGGATTAAAAAACCCAACAATTATTTGAGTATGATAAATAGATTTGCAGATAATGGTTTACAACACATAAGCAAATGGTCTGATAAGAGATATCAAAATAGCAGTAGAGAAGAAAGATCCAATGTAACCCTACAAAAACAATTGTATGCAACTGTATTGAACTTGCCATATTCCTAGAATATTAATGACAAAACAAAAACCCTAGGCATGTAGAAGGTAGCGAATAGGAGGCTCATTAAACACACTGAGAGCACCACATAAAGCATTGGAAAGGAGGAGCTAAGTAGAACTCAATACATGCAAACATTAGTGCCCTTCCTTTCCTCAATTAACTTTAACTGACTATTCACTGTCTTGAACTGAAAGTTAACTAACTTGAACTTAATATTAAATGACTTGAACTTAATGTTAATAGAATGTGAACTAAACTCAACCTTTAATTGATTTCTTATCACTTAGTTAACAGGCTAGTTTAAGTGTCATTAATGCTTCACTCGTAGTTCCATCCATGGACAATTTCTATTATTAACTTTTGCATGGATCTCTTTAGTTAACTGATGCATGTTGATTGATGAACATTAAGCTCTTCTTTACTTAACTGGTTACATTCAGTAATAGTTCAATCGATGATTTAACTAAGGCATTGGTTGAGGCATTCATATTTTACTGAATCTTTATAACTTGAATTCACTCAGACATTTACCCACGGGGGATTGGAGCCCCAATTTGCTAGTAAAGACTTCTAATTTTACTAGAATATTAAACAAGTTTTCATAATTAATTGGAGGGTCATAAATCGTCCCTGAAAATTATATTCAACTCTTAATATCATTCATACACCTTCTGAGAAGATTTGGGATCATTTGAGTCAATTTGGAGACCTAGACATGAAAACTAGTCAAAGGTCGAAATAGGGAAAAAAGTGAAAAATTGGTCATTGAATAAATTTTCTTAAAAATGGACATTACAATATCCAATTTCATTATCACTGTAAGGAAGTGTTCATGTGATCATGTGGGAAGGAAGAGGAGGCATGGGACACTGGAGAGTGAATGCTTGAGCTCCATAATCTAATATAGATAACAAAATATATAATGAATCACCATCCAGTACATCAGTAAATTATGAGAAGAAACTTATATAGAATCCCCAGTAGAATAATTTTTTAAGGAGCCTTGAGGTGCTTTATTTTTTAACAACAATAGTGATTAGATCAATCCCAAACATAACTAAAAGGTCTTGAAACTTGAAATTTGAACCAAATAAGGTGATATTAGATGCAAGAATGAGGAACAAAGTTTCCAAAGTGCGCAACTACGATGGAAGATGCAAAGGATATTCATGCCGTCATGAATTCAAATGATGATGAAGATTGTAGAAGAGAGAGAAGCAATTCACTAAGTTTGATCAATAATTCATGGAAAATTAAACACTCATGAGACCAAAAATTGGAATAATTATATTACATCCATTAATCAGTATATAATATGTAATACAATGGTAACACAAATAGGAGAATTTCAATATACCAACCTGTACTGACTTTGGATCTAAATCAGTGTGGGAAAATCACCACTGGAGCTCACCAATGCAACTTTGGATCACTAAAACAATTCACAACTAGTTAACTGATGTGGATAGGTGAGAAAATTCACTCTACCTCCCCTAAATCATGGAAATTGGTGCTAGGATGGTTGAGAGTGATGTAAATTATGGTAATCGGAGCATAACTTAACATAATTGATTACCTACTAGGGTCAGCTGCTAAAGAGTGCTAGTGGGACCCAAAGTGGATTCCTAAATTATAGGGATTGGTCCCTGGAGCTCCTAAACTCATGGAAACATGTGCAATGAGCAGTAGGTTTCCCCTAGGTGTGTCCCACATGTAGTAGTGTAGTGATAATGACCTCCTAATATAGGAAAATACAAAATAAAGTAAGTGGCCAAAGGGAGGATTAATTAATAATCCTAACACCACCCCCAATCCTAACTTGGACAACCTAGGCCTTGGAAACTAAAACAAATTGTCACCCTTTACATTATTCATCCAAGTAAACAGAGGAAAAAGGAAAAACCACATGGGGAAAATTCTTCCTAAAAAATGGACACAAAAGGTAAACCAAAAATGCTCTCCAAACTAAATGATTATCTCTAGAGGAATCTTCCTCTTTGGAAGAACATGAATCTGCTCAAATGAATCAGGAACATAGACAGGTACAAAATTGAAACTGAAACCATGTAGAGAAACTGAGGTAATTTGATGAGAGAGAGAAAGTGCTTGACAATTTGAACAATGTGAGGTAAAGCCAAGCAACTGACATGTTGCAGCATTGAACATTGAATCGTGTGAGGTAAACTCATCTCCATGTGTGAGAAGCAAGTGTCCAAGCGAATGTAGGATGTCTCTATCATGTCCCAAATTTTGCATTGGGTCACAATGGCCTAATCATTTGAGAATCCATTTCCAGCATTTACCCAGGGGGGTTTGGAGCCCCAATTTTCAAGTAAAGACTACTACTTTGACCAGAATATTAAACAAGTTTTCAGAAGTAATTGGAGGGTCATAAATCATACCTGAACATTATATTCAAGTCTTAATATCATTCATACACCTTCTAAGAATATTTGGGAGCATTTGAGTCAATTTGGAGACCTAGACATCAAAACTAGTCAAAGGTCGAAATAGGGAAAAAAGTGAAAAATTGGTCATTGAATAAATTTTCTTAAAATGGACATTACAATATCCAATTTCATTATCACTATAAGGAAGTATGCATGTGATCATGTAGGAAGGAAGAGGAGGCATGGGACCATGGAGAGTGAATGCTTAAGCTCCATAATCGGATATAGCTTACAAAATATATAATGAATCACCATCCAGTACATCAGTAAACTCATGAGAAGAAACTTATATAGAATCCCCAGTAGAAGAATTTTTAAGGAGCCCTGAGGTGCTTGATTTTTTAACAACAATAGTGATTAGATCAATCCCAAACATAACTAAAAGGTCTTGAAACTTGAAATTCGAACCAAATAAGGTGATATTATATCTAAGAATGATGAACAAAGGTTCCAAAGTGTGCCACTACGATGGCAGATGCACAATTTTTTCCTTCTTCAATAAAATTTTGAGAATTGGTCCAAGTAATCAGGCAGGAATTTGCTAGAAGCACTAGATCAATGACGGTGAATGGATCACTACTAATAATTTGATGGTTTATTTTATTCTCAATACTAATAATTATATTGGTCCATAATTTAACACCCAATCGATCCATGATCTCTATTTAAAAAACAACAAGTCATTTGTTGATGATTGATTCTGAAAAAAACGCACATGTGACATATTTTTTTACATTAATATAGTGTCTCAAGCGATCTTGTTTGCAGGTGTCATGGACTATTTCCCTCTTTGAACGTTTCAACTACGTAATGCATTGGTGTGTCAAATGTTGATCTATTTGTGTGAATAGTTACCTAAAGAGCTCAACCTACATGTGTAAAAATACCATGTTTTGTCAAACATGTTATCAAAGTGCTTATGAAGACATGCTCTTGTTGTTGATTGAGATCTTGAAGTTGTGTCAATACATGCATGAAAAGACTTTTGGATTATTTTATTTTTGTACATTTATGAGATATGATATTGTATCAATTGCATCTAGAGTGTTACCTTCAATTCAAAACACTTTTTGAGTCACCAAAAGGGTTTTTGTTTTCCCAAAATATGATCATTTTGTCATATCCAAATGTATGGTGTTTTCATTACGACTTTTAAATCTTTCTCAAATTATCTAATATTTCAGTTCCATTTTTTTTTTGGTTTGTTCTCTTTTCAATTTGCACACGTTCTTTATTGTGCACACTTGGAAAATTAGAAACAAAGCAAAAGTGTATTTGTTGTGTATGTTATTTGTCATGCACCTTGTGCAAACCCAACAAATCAAAAACATAGTGGAAAACATTTTTGTGGCAGATGTTTTTTGTCGTGTGCCTTGTGCAAACTTGATAAAACATAAAAATATAGAAAACTTGCAATCTCTAATTAAACTAATTGAGAGACTAAAAGTTTCAAATTAAAATTCTCATTTGTTTTTTGTGTGACTATGTTGAAGTGTTTAGTGCACAAAAATATGGGGTTTTGGCTAAGCATGCACTTCAACGAAAAGAGTTTAAAAAGCCTCCATAACATGTATATATATTTTGCAATAGCGCATATGGTTGAAATATATTTTATTAATTAAGAAGTTTTGAGATCAAATCTTTATTTTCATCCAGTTGTATTTTGAGTTGATGCAACTCTAATTTATTTCAAAACTTTATTATAAAGTGCATTTCACTTATTTTGTAGAAGTGACTCATTATAAAGGTACATTTAACATTTTTTAAAGTTGTTTTTTTTATTGCAATTTTAATTTATAAAGTAATTTCATGGTAAAAGTACTTCTCACTTATTGTATAAAAGTGGTTATTTATTTTATTATAAAAAATAACTTATTTGTAAATGTGAACTTATCGATAATTTGCAATAATAAAAAACGACAAAGCACATGGATTAATTAGAATATCTATCTCTAGTGATTTACAATTTCACCTTCAAAAAGTTGAGATGCCAAGTGAAGCTTAAAGAAAGTTGGAAACTGTAATTGGTAAAAACAATAAGATTCTGTAGTATTAGCTCAACGAGCCGCTGATTGCTTTAAATCGTCGTGATTTCTCTTGCATTAAAGGCTATCTATTTAAATTTATAATGCTTAAATACTTTCTTGAAGAATGTAAGATGCCTAAAAGGATATATAATGTATTTATTATATTCTTAATAAAATTGATATCTCATATTGTATTTTTGTATCTACTTTTCACTTCACCAAAAAAATTACAAAGGTTTCTTACAAAGCACCAACTCTTCAAGAGTTTTATATTTCTTTGACTAGAGAGCAAGATAAACTCCTGCATATTGAAATGGTCGGTATTGCATGTGCATCTAACAAACCCTTGGTGATAGTAGCAACCAAAAAACAAATATCCAGGCATCCAATGAACCAACTTCAATACAACAACAAACTTCATAACAACAAGTATAATTGTTGATGTCTGAGCAAAAGCAGAGAAGTTTGAACTTTAAAACTTTTATCAATCAATTTTAGCACATATGTATCTCATAAATCAACCACATATCAATATATCAAGCACATGTGAATCTCATAAATATATCATCCACATGTAAATCTCACAAATATATCATCCACATAAATCATCTTCATAAATCAACTATATAAATCAGCTCCATAAATCAACCATGAGAGACAAGATGTACCATGGGAAAACCCTCCAAACACGGAGGATTAAAAAACCCAACAATTATTTGAGTATGATAGATAGATTTGCAAATAATGGTTTACAACACAAAAGCAAATGGTCTGATAAGAGATATCACCATAGCAGTAGAGAAGAAAGATCCAATGTAACCCTACAAAAACAATTGTATGCAATTGTATTGAACTTGCCATATTCCTAGCATATTAATGACAAAACAAAAACCCTAGGCATGTAGAAGGTAGCGAATAGGAGGCTCATTAAACACACTGAGAGCACCACATAAAGCATTGGAAAGGAGGAGCTAACTAGAACTCAATAGATGCAAACATTAGTGCCCTTCCTTTCCTCAATTAACTTTAACTGACTATTCATTGTCTTGAACTGAAAGTTAACTAACTTGAACTTAATATTAAATGACTTGAACTTAATGTTAATAGAATGTGAACTAAACTCAACCTTTAATTGATTTCTTATCACTTAGTTAACAGGCTAGCTTAAGTGTCATTAATGCTTCACTCTTAGTTCCATCCATGCACAATTTCTATTATTAACTTTTGCATGGATCTCTTTAGTTAATTGATGCATGTTGATTGATGAACATTAATCTCTTCTTTACTTAACTGGTTACATTCATTAATAGTTCAATCGATGATTTGACTAAGGCATTGGTTGAGGCATTCATATTTTATTGAATCTTTATAACTTGAATTCACTCAGACATTTGCATGGGCAATTTGAATTCTCTTTCTCTATATTTTATCTGGTTATCATTAAATAATTAATGTTTAGTCCATATGTGTATTATTTATCCATATTATCATATCATACTCAAAAGAATTATTCCATACATAATGACGATCATATATATTATCAGGGTCCAGATAGTCATATGCTAAAGTAATTCACCCTAGGGGTAGCTAAGCCCTAAAGGAGACTTATAGCACTTAGTGACCATGACTAGCAATTTATCACATAGTATTTCCACTTTACCAAGAAAAGTTTTCCACCTCAATAAATGAGGATATTGGTAGGACTTGATATTACTCACAATTATAAAGTCTTAATATTATTAACAAGACTCGGCTTGATATTACTCACAATCTCATCAGCATAACTTGAGGTCCATCTCATAACGGTACCTTCTATGAGAATACTTGACTTGATATTACTCACAAGTCTTTGACTTGATACAAACCATAAGTCAACAATACATGCATCACCACCTCAACCATATGAGGATAAATAGGACTTGATATGACTCACAAGCTCGACTTGATATTACTCACAAGCCTGGAGAATGACTCTTGATGTTGTATAATCAACAATAACAAGGGTCTCAAACCCTATCATCCAACTCCTACTCTCAATCGTGAGAAAGGCACTTAATCAAAAGTTAAAAAGTCGAAGAAACATTATAATTTTTGTAAATGAGATGGTCATCTAAAATATTAATGTTTCAAATAGATGGAATCCTTAGAAACACAACATCAATCTTAATGCATCTTCTTCTAACTCTTCTTCTCGTGAACATGCACCTGTGTCTCCTAGTTTTTCCTTTAATGACATGATGGTCATTTGAATGATATATAGTGTATGTTGTGTTCCAAATATTTTATGCAATTTTCTATCAATATATCAAGTCAATCATTCAACTCAAGGTGAAATACAAGAGTTTTCACCTCACCAAGTTGAAATCAAGGATTTAAATGATCATAAGCATGTCCTAGTTGTTGAACTTTGGTTGTCATTGATGTCAACTAATGTCAAACAAGATTCAGTATCCTTGTGAAAGCTCAAAGAATTATAGGACATCCAATTTGAGAAAGTACATAAGGTGCATGCACAAGTCCTAAGTTTACCTATTCATACAACTTCAAGGTAAAGTCAGAAGAGTTGGTTGGACAAAGTTCAGGAATGCACAAGGGGCTTCAAAGAAAGAAATGGTTGGACAGATATATAAGTCTTGGAAGTGGGCAGGACCCACAAGTGATGGTACATCAAGGGCGCAAGACCCTGCACAAAACAGTTCCAAAGTGCACAGGACCCAAAATGCAAAGGATCGAGTATGTGAAAAACCCACAAGGGATGACATCTCGAAGGAACAAAACATGACAAGTGGCGAAAACATGAAGTAAGAGAAACAAAGAAACAAGGAAGTGTTGGGGCTCCGACCTTCAAGGTCCTAAGTTTTGGTAACTCCGCGGTTTTTGTGGAAGCTTGTAAGCGGAGTTGCGACGCAAAATAGTCTTAAGGGTGTCGGGGTTGGGTCGAAGCCCCTCTTTTTGTAAATGACCCATGGTTTAAACCCAGGGTTATGGTTTTTGGGTGCCCATGGTTTAATTCCATGGTTTTGTAATAGTGCACTTGTATAAATAGGCACTTATGTAAAGGAGTGAGGTTAGGCCTTTGACGATTATCTTATGATGCTAATGTGATGCGAAGCTAAGAGCTATTCTTAAGGGTTTAAGGTTAAGTCCCAGCTATGTGCATGGAGGACCTTTGCAACTATGTGCACGGAGGGTTTTTGTAAGAAGGTTAAGTCCCAGCTGTGTGCGTGGACGACCTCTGCAGCTATGTGTGCAGAGGGTTTTTGTAAGAAAGGTTTTGTAGCTGAGTGCGTAGATCTGCAGCTAAGTGCGCAGTTTGTGGAAGACCGAGAAGATCTGCAGCTGAGTGCGCAGATCAGAACTGTGGTTTTGGTAAAGAGTTGAATATAAACACAGTCTTGTGGACGTAGCCTCCTACACTGGGGGTGAACCATGTATATCGTGTGTTGTGGTGGTTCTGTTGTTTTGTGCTGTTATGTTTTATGCTTTGATAAGTAGATACGTGATAAGATAAGATAACTGTTAAATAATAGCTTCGCTATGAATTCCCAGTTAAGGGTTAAGCAAGTAACTGTATGTTTATCTAACTGCGAAGCTAGTTAAGTAACTGTTGAAGATCTATACTGCATATTTATTTTTTGTTAAGGCTAAGGTTACAGTAATATCCCTCTTCTGCTTGCACAAACTTGATTCTGCGGCACCCCATAGTTGTTTCGGGTGAGATTGCAACATGTTCGCAGGTTGTTGCCGAAAGGGCCAACACTATGGGTCTTTTGTTGGTGTGAAGATAAAAGGTATAAAACCCGGGTCTGCCCATAGACCAACAAATTGGTTCCGTTGCCGGTTGAACACTATCTGCTCAAGAGGGATTTACGTCGTACCTAGAGGGTTATGTTTTGGAGGCCCTCAGTGAAAGAAATCGGCGACTGGATCGAAGAGACCTATCTGAAATTTACGGAACAAGAAAATAAGGATCCTCATCGTAGCTCAGACGAATTCTTGCAAAGGTACATTTTTGCTTATATTTATGAAATTTTCTTTGGTAGTATCCACATAGAATTGCACCGGTGGTTATCCAGGTTAACAGAGAGAAGGACGAACTTCCAAGAAGATCAGTTTCCTGACTGGACCCCAACAAGAGTTAATATATTGAAAAGGGTGAACAACGCAATATCGTGCGCTGTTGATTTCTGGACTACGTGAACCCTTGAAGCATTTGTGACGGAGTTTTCCATCAACACGAGTACTTCCTTCAGCGAAGCTGAACGACAGTTTTTCAAAGGACCAAGGGGTAAGTACTTAAATTCATTTAGTTTGCAAATTAAAATGCTCTTGGCTGAAAAATGCATATTGCTTATAGAATCAGATTGCTAGATCTAGCGTTACTAACCTATGTTTGGAAGTGAAAGTGACTTCGACAAGCAAAGTGGTAAAAGATACAAGAGAAATATTGGATCCTATACCCTAGGCCAAAGTACCGAGTATACCCCATTAAGTCCAGAAGACTCTAAGTCCAAAGAAACCCCTTCTGTTAGAAACCCTCCTATAACCCCGCAGCGCAGATATGTTATCCCTGAGAACCTGTCGCAGTCTGAAAGTAACCCTAGCCCGAGCATTCTTGTCGCAGGTCAGTCTACAGCAGCGAGTTCTCCCCCTCCTCCCCCTCCCCCCCCCCTAGATTCAATATGGCCCATGCAAATGATGACATCAAACTACCAGTCTTTAGAGGAACTGGATCAGAGGATCCAGAACAGTTTTGGTTCTTATGCGAAGCTGTGTGGACTGCTAAGAATATCATGGACCAAGATATAAGAAGAGCGTCGATGGTCACTTCTTTTAGAGACCGGGCTTTGACCTGGTTCATGAAGTTCTCCAGTACTCAGAACCATGTCTTGGCTGATATTAAAACAACCATGATCAAAGAGTTCAAGAATCCCAAATCAGAGTCACAGTGTATAACTGAACTAAAAGAGATTTAGCAGAGGCGAGGTGAATCAGTTTGGGACTTTGATCAGAGGTTCAAAGTTCTTCTAGATCAAGATAGCTTCACTATTGGAGCATAACAACATAAGGAATGGTTCATTGTAGAATTATTACCTCATATCAAAACCCCACTCATTCAACAGAAGGTTGCTGATCAGCAAGAGGCTTTGGAGATTTCCATGAAGCTTGAAACAGCTCCTATCGGAGATAATTCTAGCATAGCCCAGATCCAAGTGTAGCTGGCAGAAATGGCTTTGGAGCTTTGTGAAATGAAGAAAGGGAAAGCTATTTGCGAAGAGGTTTGGTGTACACGATGCAAGACAGAAGGTCATGACAAAGAACAATGCCCTGCACTAAGAAATTACCTGAATACTGGTGCACCAAACCCATTTAACCCTACTGTTCTATATTGTGAGATCTGCAGAGCAACTAGCCAGCATCGACCTGAAGATTGATATATACTACAAATATATGTTCAAGTACCTCAGAATCCTTACTGTAAGTTTTGTAAGTCAATAGGGCACAAGGAAGATGAATGTCGCAGCTTTGACCTTATGAGAAAGCGAACCTATGATACTTATAGGGTACAAAACGATGCACAAGGAAATGATGGTTATGGCTACCGTGGTGGTAACTCAGGTCGAGGTACTTTCAGAGGACGTGGTTGTGGTGGTATTCCTGTAAGAGGCCAAGTTATTTGCTACAACTATAATCAGGCATGCCATCTAGCTAGAGACTGTCAGAACCCAACTACGACATGTCGATATTGCAGAGCAGTCGATCATGTGATTGATCAATGCCCACAGTTGATAGCCAAGATACAAGAAAGGAACAGCGCTCCTACTCAGAATATTTAGATGATTGTTGTAGAGCAAAGACCTGTCCCAGCCATCAATGTTGTTACAAGGAGTGGAGCTACAACACAAGTACAGACTACGGAGAAATAGTCTGTCGAGGCTTGGGTCCGCAAGACCCCAGAGAAGATTCCAGCCTTCGATGTTGGAAGAGAGAAAGAAACATTTCTGGAAGCAAAAGAGACTTTGTTGATTCAAAAACCTCAGTAGCAACTACGCAACAACACCAACAGCAGTCGCAGTTACAAGAAGCTTCACTAGATCAAGTAAGTGCATTAACACCCTTTTTACAGAGTTGTATGAAGCTATTAAGAAATAAGACTGCTTTAAATGAGTTACAGGAATTTCTTCAATCCTACGAATCTCAACGAAGCTCTGATAAAGGAAAAAATGTTAATAGAGTTAGAAGGACTGGGAGAGAAATGAGGTTGCATGCTCAGATAGGAGAGTATGATATGAATGATATCATTTTAGACTTGGGATCAGAAGTAAATGTCTTAACTAAGAAGACATGGGAACAAATGGGAAAACCTACCCTTGAATGGTCCCCTATATAGTTGAGACTAGCCAATCAGTAGAGGATTGTGCCCTTGGGAAGACTCCCTAGTGTACCAATAGATATTGATGGAGTCAGTACCCTAGAAGATTTTGAAGTCATTGAGATAATCAATGATAGCAACCCCTATCCATCCTTTCTAGGAATTGAGTGGGAAATAAACAATGATGCAGTAATCAGCCTTAAGAAGAGACAGATGACTTTCGAAGGAAAAGGCCTGAGAGTCATAGTACCATTGGACCCTTCTCAAGGAGAAAGGTATACAGAGCCAGTCAAATATGAAGATCAGGATGTCTTAGATCATATTTATAACATCATAGCTAAAGAAGAAGACTATGTTAACCCCACTACTGAAGGTATAATGGATTGGTAGTGTGACAGTTCTTGCATGACTGATTCAGATGATGGCCTAGAGAACTGGCAGAATAGACTGTATGAGCTACATGGACATCGATGTGTAAGAATTACCAAGTCTCTCAGATGGCTTAGCTCACAGAAAAGAGCCTTACCTACTTTTGATGGCTTGACAGACCCAAAAGAATTTATTGTACAATTCTGAAAACAAGTACTAGATTCACAGAAAATGAAGACTCTAGATTCAGCATTCAGAGACACAGCAGCCAGATGGTGGAATGGTCACAAACAGTACATTCACAGTTGGGAAGCTTGTCAGAAGTTTCTTCGCCTGAGATTCATGGATCAACCTCAGGAGGTGTGAAGCAGGTTTAATGGTCAGACTAGCCCTCAGGATCATTTGGAGCAGTGTTATCAAGCATGGAAGCATGTACATCGTGAAGAATGGGTACATAGGTTTGTACACACTCTCGAACTAGTAGCAAAGAACTAGTATGCAGAGGTGGAGCTTCGCCATGGTACTGTAAGTTGGGATAGTCTTGTTGATAGTTTTGTGCTTACATTTTCTATTAATGAGGTTTTCCCTGATTTGGACGCAGCTATTAGGTTGATCCATACTAATGTGTTTGATAATAAAGAAATAGTCGAGTACCAACCTGATTGGAAAGAACAAGAATCCAATGCAGTAGAATGCTATAACCTCGCAATTGACGAGGATGATGACCCACACAACATCAATATTCCTGAGTCAGAAGGACACTGTGAAGTACATGGACCAGCAGTCGAAGCACCAGAAGTGACTCAGCCCTTGAAGACAAGGCAAGTAAACATTGGGTCAGAAGAAATGCCTAAATATGCCACTATTGGAGATTATTGGGATGAAGAAACGGTAAGAAAAGTGACCCAACTTCTCCATGAGTATCAAGACCTATTTCCGACGAAGTTCTCAGAAGTGAAAGGTATCCTTGGTGATATAGGAGTGATAAAAATCCCTTTGAAACCTGATGCGAAGCCTGTGAAGCAGCGCCCTTATAGGCTGCATCCTAAGTATAAAGAAAAAGTCAGAATCGAGTTAGATAAGATGCTCACTGCAAGAATCATTGAGGTTGTCGAAGAAATTATGTCATGGTGTCAGGATGTGTCGAAGCTATGTACTGTGTCAAAGACCCTTATTGGGGCACAGCCAGAGTTACATATTGTGCCGAAGAAGAAAGGTGTGTCGGAGCTTAAAATGCGACCGTTGGGAAAAAGCAGGTTTGGCGGCGCCGGTACGTTACAACATTAACTACCTGTAATGATGGGATTTTGGGGAATATAGCGCCATTTAGACAATACCTCTGTCAGATTTGGTGTCTTCAATGCACATTTATGGTAAGAATGGTCGTTGGATTCGATAAGAAGTCACTCAGACCTGCGAATGCCGCATTGTGCATTTTCTTGAGCTCTACAGTTCATTCCATGTCAGTTGATCGTGATGTCCGGGAATTGTTGAGAGAGTTCGAACAGAGGGGTCTGTAGAACCTTATGAGCACTCCTCCTTCATCTGCACCGTGCGAAGAAACTCCCCCAGCACCGACTCAGCCAATGCAGACACGATCTACCAGAAAGAAGTTTAAGGCAGAAATTTTCTCTAAGCGAAACGAAGAAAGATACAAGAACACAGGCATTCTGCTAAGGATGAAAGGATGAAGGATAGAGAAAGCCATGACAGTGGTAGAAGTAGCAGAAGGAATGACGATGATGATAGGCATATAAGGAAGAAAGACGGTGGGAGGATTAAAGATGTTTCTTACAGAGATACAAACGGATACAAAGCCCAACAGAGTGCAAAGGAGATAATGGAGAAGGTGCCAGTCGCCGAAGATATCATGTGCAGCCTCAGCAAGCAGTTTACTATCTGCGCCAAGAAGATTTGTCCACCATAAAAGTAGCAGAGTGTCCCGGGATGGGCCACTAGTGAGTCTTAGGGGCATGTTGGGGCTCCGACCTTCAAGGTCCTAAGATTTGGTAACTCCGCGGTTTTTGTGGAAGCTTGTAAGCGGAGTTGCGACGCAAAATAGTCTTAGGGGTGTCGGGGTTGGGTCGAAGCCCCTCTTTTTGTAAATGACCCATGGTTTAAACCCAGGGTTATGGTTTTTGGGTGCCAATGGTTTAATTCCATGGCTTTGTAATAGTGCACTTGTATAAATAGGCACTTATGTAAAGGAGTGAGGTTAGGCCTTTGATGATTATCTTATGATGCTAATGTGATGCGAAGCTAAGAGCTATTCTTAAGGGTTTAAGGTTAAGTCCCAGCTATGTGCGTGGACAACCTCTGTAGCTGTGTGCGCAGAGGGTTTTTGTAAGAAGGTCAAGTCCCAGCTGTGTGCGTGGACGACCTCTACAGCTGTGTGCACAGAGGGTTTTTGTAAGAAAGGTTCTACAGCTGAGTGCGCAAATCTGCAGCTAAGTGTGCAGTTTGTGGAAGACCGAGAAGTTCTGCAGTTGAGTGCGCAAATCAGAACTGTGGTTTTTGTAAAGAGTTGAATATAAACACAGTTCTGTGGACGTAGCCCCTACACTAGGGGTGAACCACATATATCGTGTGTTCTGGTGGTTCTGGTGTTTTGTGTTGTTATGTTTTATGCTTTGATAAGTAGATAAGTGATAAGATAAGATAATTGTTAAATAATAGCTTCACTGTGAATTCCCAGTTAAGGGTTAAGCAAGTAACTGTATGTTTATCTAACTGCGAAGCTAGTTAAGTAACTGTTGAAGATCTATACTGCATATTTATTCTTTGTTAAGGCTAAAGGTACAGTAATATCCCTCTTCTGCTTGCAGAAACCTGATTCTGCAGCACCCCATAGCTATTTCGGGTGAGACTGCAACCTGTTCGCATGTTGTTGCCGAAAGGGACAACACTGTGGGTCTTTTGTTGGTGCAAAGATAAAAGGTATAAAACCCGGGTCTGCCCATAGCCCAATAGGAAGAAGGTATGTTGTGACCACCTTGTGGACATATAAATCTGTACAGGACAAGTATAAATAAGCTTGAAGATGTGGAAATAGTAGTACTCTTATTAGGAAAGCTTCTCTTTTTGGGGTATCAAGGGCTCGTGGAATTGGAATGGTATGATCTAGTAAAGAGCATAGTGTGCACAAGCAAAAGAACAGAATTATTGATGGTGTGCATGATGATGTAATCTATATGTGATAGATGCGTTAAGACCGACCAAAAGTACAACTAGCAATGTGCAAAGTGAAGTAGTTCATCTATTATGTTTGGGAAAAATGGAGATGCAGCATATAAAAAGATGTGTAGTGTCAGTTGAGTTTGCAGATGCGCTACATCATATTGGCATACTGAACCAGATTACATGTTGCAGAATGTTGAGAAGCACGAAGTCAAATATGAAATGTTGTTATAGTCAAGCGAAGTTCGTGATATAGTTCAACAAGTGCAAGATCTCAGTATACAAGAGGTACGCACAACTAAATGAACAACAAACAATATAAAGAGTGCAAAAATCAGTAGATCAGCACATAAATATTTTCCATGGACATATCACGATGACAGGACGAGGCAAGCAACAGGGGGTTAGAGCCTCCATCCAGTTGAAACTAGTAAATTAGGGACTCGGTGCTTCCTTCAAGTCATAGACTGAAATACCAAGGGGTCGATACCTCCTTCTAGTTGGCACTAGAGAACTTAGGAAGTTGGTGCTTCCATGAATGTAATACTTTTATCATAAGAGAGCATTTTGTGGTTTTCTCATGTTTGGGTTTCCACATAAAAATCTTTGTGTTTTGTGTATTGTGCATGTGATGTTGAATGTTTATATTTATGGTGAATGCATAGTTTAATATTCCAATAAGAAGAAAAATTGTTCATAACTATGTTAATAATAATTCACCTCCCCCTCTTAGTATTAATAAGATTCCAACAATTGGTATCAGAGCGGATGCCTTAAGTAATAGCCTAACATCTGGAAGGAAGATCCTTGCGAAGAATATGGACATGAGAAAAAAACTATTCACAACCCATGAAGAGGATCTAGAAAATATGGTAGAATTAGACTTTGAAGGAGAGTTGATGAATGCATTGGAAGAATTAGAAATACCAAGGAAAAAAAACAAACATTTGCATGAATTGTTATTCAAACTAGAAGCAGATACAACAAGGCAGTTGAAACTGAGGGAAGATAAGTGTGAAAAGCTAGAAGATGAGGTCACTTATTTAAAGGAAGATCTAAAAAGAATCAACATTCAGTTGGAACATGGACGAAAGATCAGAAACAACACCAAAAATATATCAAGACTAGAATATGAAGATTCAAATTTAGACTGTAAAACAAAGAGTTATGCAGATGTGCTCAGAAATCATATTCCAAAGAAAAATCAGAAGTTTGATTAGGAGAACAGGGATTCAATCACATGAAAACTAGATCTGCACAATTCAGCAGAACACATCCAACTAGGTATCAAAAAAAAATTAGGTAATTGTTATTTTTGTCATAATTTTGGTTATAAGGAAATAAATGGGAGAGCACGCGTGCATGTGAATACTATACGAAATAATAGTTGTACCCAAGCCAGTCCCAGGTAGAACAATGTTAGAGAAAAAGTTAAAACTCCAAAAGAAAATTTCAATCTATTCAGTCTCCTGAACCTAGATAGTGAATGTCGTCGATGTCACAATCACAGCCATGATAGTCAGGATTGTAAAGATCAATTTCCATCTGCGCAAATGGTCGAAGACAAAAACATCCCTAGCAAAGTAGACTATGCAGAATGTGGTCTAGCTTTGCATGCACAAAATAAAAGGGGACAATGGTACATTAATAGTGGTTGTTCTAAGCACATGACAAGGGACAAAACCCATTTCCTCAAATACAAGGAAGAAAGAGGAGGTAATGTTTACTTTGGAGATAATGGCTCTACCAAAATTCTAGGAAAGGGCCTAGTAAGCTTGAGGAATAGGAGAACCAAAGAAAAAATTGTCTTACTAGTTGAAAACATGAAAAATAATCTTCTCAGCATAAGCCAAATGTGTGATCAAGGGAATACACTCACCTTTGATTCAAAAAAATTCAAAATAAGAAACAGGAATACTGGAATATTAGTTGCAAAGACAACCACAACTCTTAATAATGTATATATTCGGGACGAAGGAAAGAAAGAAGAATGTTGAATGGGATAAATAGATGAAAGTTGGCTCTGGAAGAAAAGATTGGGGCATATAAATCTTGGCAATTTGGTCAATATCAGCAAAACCAAGTCGTAAGCGAAATTCCAAAAATTTTGAAAACGTTAAATTATGTCTACAAGCACTTCCTGTACAGAAAGAAAACAAGAGTTAGTTTTAAGACGAGTACTCTACAACAAAACATTTGGAACTAGTGCACATTGATCTCTACGGGCCAATGAGAATCAAAGGGATAAATGATGAGTTCTACTTTCTTCTTTCCATTGATGATTATACTCGGATGACATAGGTATTCTTCCTTAAAGAAAAATCAAATACATTTGAATGCTTCAAGGTATTTAAAGAATTAGTTGAAAATGAAATAAGTATTTAATATCAAACAATGGAGGTGAATACACGTCAAATAAATTTGAATATTTCTATGAAAAACATTTAATCAGGAGACAATTCTCAACTGCTAGAACTCCGCAACAGAATGGAGTAGCAGAAATGAAGAACAAATCTATGCAGGAAATTGCCAAAACAATGTTGAACGATTCAGAGTTATTAGACATTTTTTAGACTCAGGTTTTTCATACAACTATACACATTATTAATAGATGTCAAATAAGCACAAACAGTAACTCAACACCTTGTGAACTCTACAAAGGAAGGCCAGCTACTGTCAAGCATTTTAGGGTATTTGAAAGCAAGTGCTATAACAATATAAATGATGAAAACTTGGGAAAGTTTGACTCCATATCTAATGAAAAAATATTTCTTGGATATGCCACCAGAAGCAACGCTTACAAATGCTCCAATTTACGACTGAAGAATATGGTAGAAATTCTAGGCGTAAAGGTACATAAGTGTTGACGCACAGGAAAGTAGAGGATGGTGATGATCATTTAGTGTTTGAATAATTACATGAAGATCTAACAGAAAATGAAGAGACAAGAGAATCACGAGAAATAATATATCAACATGAATCAGATGAAGGGAGATAGGATACAAAAGGCCCCTCTAGGTACGTTCAAAAGAACCATTAGTAGGACTTGATTATTGGAAACAAAAATGTCAATGTAAGGACCGGAAGAAGATGCCTAAGAGATACAATTGAAGAGGTTCATTTTTATTTACTATCCCAAATAGAACCATAAGGCTTTGAGGAAGTCAGAACTGATGAACATTAGGTTAAATCCATGGAGGAAGAATTAAATCAGATTGAAAAGAATCAGACCTAAAAAATTGTTCCAAGACCAAAAAATAAAAATGTCATCCAAAATGGGTCTTCAGGAACAAAATTAATGAGAAAGGACGAGTCAGAAATAAAGAAAGGTTTGTGTGCAAGGGATATGTGCATATTGAGGGAATATATTTTGAAGAAATGTTCTCTCCTATAGCGCAAATGGAAGCAATTAAGTTGTTCCTAGCCTATGCTTGTGCTTAAAATGTCAAGGTATCTCAAATGGATGTAAAATCAACATTCTTAAATGGAGATCTTGAAAAATAAGTATACATTGAACAGTCTGAGGGATTCTCTCTTTCAGATAACCGAGATTGTGCTTTCAAATTAAGGAAAGCTCTGTATGCACTCAAGCAAGGACCTAGAGCTTGGTATTCAAGATTAGAGAAGCATCTACAACAATAGGGTTTCAAGAAGGGTAGTGTAGATAGTAATTTTTACTTTAAGATTGAGGATGAAAAGATGATTGTTGTTGAAGTATATGTTGATGATATCATTTTTGGAAGAAAAGATTATAAGGTGAGTCATCAATTTGCTAAGGACATGTAGAAGGAGTTTGAAATGTATATGCTTGGACAACTATGTTTCTTTCTAGGACTCCAAATATCTCAACTTGATAATGGTATCTTTATCTCTCCAACCAAGTATGTCAAAAAAAATGTTAAAGAAATTCAATATGGAATACTACGAATCAGTATGTACACCCATGGTCACTGGGTGCAAATTAAGTTAAGAAGATGAAGTAAGGGAAGTAGATAAAAGACTATATATCAATGATGGTAGCTTAATATATGTAACAACTTCAAGACCAGACATAATGCAAGCAGTATGACTCGTTGTAATATTTCAAGCAACACCCAAGGAAACACATGTTCAAGTAGTAAAGATAATTTTCAAAAAATTGAAAGGGACCATGACCTTTGGATTGTGGTATCCACAAAGTAAACATATGAATTTAGTAGTGTATACTGGTGCATACTGGGCAAGTAGTGTTGATGACATAATAATTACCAGTGGAGTTGCATTCCTTTTAGGAAATTACCTTATATCTTGGATTAGTAAAAAATAACCAGCAATCGCATTATCTTAAGCAAAAGCTTAATATATCGCAGCAGCAGCATCATGTTGTGCGCAATTACTATGGATGAAGCAAACCTTAAAGGATCTACAAGTGGGAGCTAATCATCCTATACAAATCTTATGTGACAATACAAACACAGTCAACATTTCAAAAATCCTATCATGCACTCTAAAACCAAACACATTCCCATCAAATATCATTGTGTGAAAGAACAAGTCACTGAAAACACTGTCAAACTAGAATACGTAGACAACAAAGAATATATTGTGGATATATTTACAAAACCTCTCCCTAGAAATATGTTTGAATACCTTAGACAGAAACTCGGCATGGTTCACAATCCACGACATGATGAGGGCTTCGAAAACATGACATAAAAACAAATGGAATTATGTAGTGCGCAGTGAATGTGATAAGAAGATGGCATGAAAGATTGAGCAAGGAATGAAGAAATGACAAGAACAAAAGATCAATATAAAAGGAAGTCAACAACTATATAGAGGGAGCATATTCGAGATAATTATAGAGACAGTATTGAAGACAACTCTTTTCCATTGATTTCAAAGGGGGAGAAAGAGCATGAAGCACGTGATAAATATAATGAAGCATGCAATCAACGTAGGAGTGAAAGATAGCAGAGAAGAACTGGTAGCAGGATGCATAGATGAGCAAAGGCTCAAATTGGAAATAACATAGTAGGACTAAACACAAGGGGAGTATTGTGAATAGAACACAGGAAGCACACAACTTCATGAGATGTTGCACATGTACAACTTCATGAGGTGTTGTCATCAACGCCAAAAAAGAATATTGTTGAACTTTAGTTGTCATTAATGTTAAAGAGGATACAGTCATGATAGAGTATCCATGTGCAAGATCAAAGAAGTATAGTACATCGAGTTTGAAGAAGTACATAAGGTGCATGCACAAGTCCTAAGTCCACCTAGTCATGCTACTTCAAGGTAAAGTCAAAAGAGTTGGTTAGAGAAATTTCAGGAGTGTGTAAGAGGCTTGGAAGCAAGACATGGTTGGACATATATACAAGTATCGGAAGTGCACAAGGCCCATGAGTGATGGTACATTAAGGGCACAAGACACCGCATGAAGCAGTTCCAAAGTCCGCAGGACCCACAATGCAAAGGACCAAGTATGCACAAAACCCACAAGGGATGACACCTCGATGGTGCAGAATATGACAAGTGGCAGAAGCATGAAGTAAGCGAAGCTGTGCAACAAGGAAGAAGGGACACTATGGCCAACTTGTGTACATACTATCTGCATAGGAAAAGTATAAATAAGAATCCAAGTTGGAGAGTTTAAATAAGATTGAAGATGTGGAAATGGTAGTACTCTTATTTGGAAAGCTTTTATTTTTAGGGTATCAAGGGCTCATGGAACCGGAATAGGTATGATCTAGAAAAGAGCCTAGTGCGCACAAGCAAAAGAACATAATTACTAATTTTGCACAGGATGTAGTCTATCTATGACAGATGCGCAAAGACAGACCATAAGTACAAGTAGCAATGTGCAAAGTGAATTACTTCATTTGTTACGGTTGCACAAAACAGAGATGCAACACAACCAAATATGTGCAATGTATGTTGAGTTTGTAGATGCGCTGAATCATATTGGCATACTGAACCAAAGAGCATGTTGCATAATGTTGTGACGCGTGAAGTCAAATAGAAATGTTGTTATAGTAAAGTGAAGTTCGTGATACAATTCAGCAAGTGCAAGATCTTAGTATACAAGAGGTGTGCACAACAGAATGAACAAGAAATAATATGAGGAGTGTTGAAATCGGTAGAACAACACAAAAACATTTTCCACATACATATCAAGTTAGCAGAACAGGGCAAGGAGCGGAGGATCGAAGCCTCCTTCCAGTTGAAGTTGGTAAATCAAGGAGTCGATGCTTCCTTCAGGTCATAGTCTAAAAATCCAAGGGGTCGATCCCTCCTTCTAGTTGGTGTTGGATAACTTCAGAAGTTGGACCTTCAATGAATGTAATTCTTTTATTATAATAGAGAATTATGTAGTTTTCTCCCCTTTAGGTTTCCACATGAAAATATTTGGTTTTTTGTGTATTGCGCACGTGATGTTGATTGTTTCTATTTATGGTGAATTCATAGTTTAATATTCCAATTCTAATTTATAAGAAAAAAAATTGTTCATAATTGCGCTAATATTGATTCACCCCCTCCCCCTCGCCCCCCGCCCCCTCTCAATATTAATAAGATTCCAACACTAGCAATAGATTTAACAACTTTGGGTCATAAGCTTTCCATCAATCTTTGTAGCTCATAATAATGACTTGAGCAAACTTTGCTTTCACTGATTTGGTCATCTAAATTGTAGGGAATAACTCCAGAGAGGAATAAATTTATTCAACGAGAAAGACTTATTTATACAATAGAAGAGTGACATTTGGGTTTTAGTTTCCCAAGGTAAGTAGCTTTTCATTTCTATAAATTTAAGTTAAGTAATTAATATTTGCAAAATTTACATTTTTTACCATAATCTTGTAGGATTAGCTTTCCAACATCCTCCCATTAATATAAAGGGGTGTTTATTAGTCCAAGCATATTTCTTAACCTATCAAGCTTTTATCTTCCAAGTGCTTTAGTGAAGATGTCTTCAAATGGCTCATTTGTGGAACAATGTATGAAATGAACTTTCTTGGCCTCTTCATGATATCGAATCAAATGGTACTTTGTGTTGATTTCCTTGGCTCAATCATGGAATCTGGGATTCTTGGACAACTTGATTGCATAGGTGTTTTCAATTAGTAGAGGAATAGAATTCACATGTTTCTCCTACAAATCTTCAAGTATTTTCCTGAGCCACACGATTTCCTTTGTTGCTTCTTCCATAGCCACATATTCTGCTTCTATTGTGGAATATAATGGAACATATTGTTTGCATGATCTCCGGGAGACGGTTGTGAATACAAGATTCATGAGCTAGCCTAAAGTAGACACTCCATTATATTTGTCGTCATTAAAGTTTGAATCAAAATACACAATCAGTTTGAAGTCATCCACCTTAGAATACTCTAGTGCAAAATATTGAGTGCCCTTCAAGTATTTTAGAAATCTTTTGGCAGCAAACCAATGTCCTTCACAAAGTTTTTTCATAACCTAGATGGGATCCCAACAACAAATGAAATATTTGGTCTAGTGGTGGAAATATTGTGGGAATATAATAAACCCACTTCATAACTTAGGATTAAATATCTAATCAATTTTGATTCATTTCCTACCCATTAGCTTAGATAGTTGGCATCCACTTGCACCACATAGTCAACACTTGCAATATATACCCCAAGAGTGATTTAATCTTGATTCTAGGCTGATCATGTCTACTCTATTGACTGCCAGAATTAGTAACTGCGCTTTCATGTAGATTATGTCTTTTATTGCTTTATTCCATCTTTTCAATGGATAAGGTAAAGTTAGTCAACTAGGAAACTGCTATCTTTTCTTTCCAACCCATCCTCCATGATTTTCTCTCCATATTATAGGATTAGCATGTTTTCCCATCATACATGACAACTCACTCATGATTTTGCTAATTCATGAGGTCCTTGTTAGATTTGAGAAGTGCTTTAGCCACCTATGGGGATTTATCATAATTAGTAAGTCTATCTTTTTGAGCTTGATGAGTTGTCTCCAATACAAATCGATTTTACCTATGAGGGATGTACTATTTATGTACACTATTATTCATCATTATTCAATGGAATGATACTCTCCAATATTCATCTCTTCATTCATGTGATTCAATCTTTATTTGTCTCTCTATTTTTCATGTGTATGCTTGTGAGAATTATCTTAGTAGCAAGATCTACTTCTTATGCTTCTTCTTAGCATATTTACTCATAGAATTAGAGTTGCTATTTCTACATGGTATCAGAGTGCAAGGTTGTTCAAGTTCAAAATATTTGAAGAGTTGTTTTTTCTCTCTATCAGAGCGCATCTAGTCTCCTATCCCTCTCTGAAGAAGAGCTTGTTTTCAAGATTACAAGATTCTCTACTAGTTTTATTTGTGCAGGTTGTCGAGAGTATCTTATTGAACGCATCAACATCTCAGTATGGATTCTTCTTCATCCATAATCTTGACTCCCTTCAACTATCACGAATGGAAATCCAAAATTGGCACTCTATTCCACAATAAAAGACTATACAATGTTACTCTATCCTTGGAAAATGAGCCCAATGTTGTTGTTGAGAAAGATAAGTGGCATAATAGGTTGGATGAAGCCTATGGATTGTTTTGCCTCTCTATATCCCTTGATCTAGTCTTTCATCTAGATGGTTTGACCATTCCAAATCAAATATGGACCAAACTTGAGTCTTTCTTTGGAATTCAAGATGAATTAAGAGCGCACTAGTTGGAGATTGAGTTATTCCCAATGAATCCAAGCAGTTTTGATTCTATTGAGTTTTTCTTCACCAAATTCAAGTCACATGTTATAATGCTCAAGCATTGTGAGATTCAGAAGAAACGTTATCAATTAATCATTTCCATTCTATAAAAATTGGGTCCTGAATACTGAGTTTTTGTGTCTACTTTCCATGCTACTAGGCTTGTTGTTTCTAATTGGAAAATGTCTTCTTTGTGTACTTTCTTTGATTCAATAATAAATGAGAAAGATAAATTGATCCAAATGGGCGCTCTTAGATCTTCCAAGAGAAAGGATCATGCTATAATGGTTTTGTTGATGCCTGGAAATTCACAGGTAACAACAGTTAGGGATTCTCCCCAGTAAACATTCCCAACTAGCTCGTTACTGTTTGGTATGGGGAATCCGTCCGGTTTACGGTCCGGCTACCGTAGGTCAAGTAACAAAAATAAAAGGTTTTACCGGTTACGGCCCAGTCTACCGTGTGTATTTTTTAGTTTTTTATGTTTAAGTATGCTATGCAAGTGCCTATCTAAAAATGCAGATTGATAGAGAATACGAGGAGTGGTCACAACGTGATGAGCAGGTTCTTACCTCTTGTCTTAACTCTCTCGCATCTAAATCACACACAGCAAGAAAAACTAAAACTAACTATCTAACCTATCCCTAGGGAGCAAGATTATCATTTATCAATGAGTAATGTATTTTGCGCATGCATTCATAAAAATCACAGATAGCTGTTACTTAATTCAAAACACATGAACATTAATAGATATATAAACAACAAGATAGCTCATTGTTTATGAAAAGCCTTCATTACTCACAGTGGAAATTTCATAGAATAAACTAGAGCGCATTCATAACAAGAACATAGGTTCAAAGAGTTAGAACGATCTCACAGTTAATGGACAACAGCTGAAAACGAAATAGTTCACATTCAACAAGTCCATAGCATAGCATTTGAAACCTTCCACCAAGCTTTCTCCAACATGAAAATTGTAATTTCTTTATTGCAAAAGGAAATAGTTCTTCTTACAACATACTCTCACAAATTCGTCTGGGAAAAATTCATTTCTTCTATCTAACTCTCTTATACCTATACTACAAGCAAAACTCTTGGGCTGCCCCTCGGTGACCTTTGGGCTCCTCCCAACCATTCAGTCCCACAATTTTGTCTTTTAGTGAGTGCTCATGATTTATACAATACGTTACATTTCAGATTAAGATTTTACGAGCACTTTAAAAAAGGGACCAGCTTGGTAACTGATGAACTTTTCCCAAGCCTGGGCCTCTACTGCTATCGATCTATTTGAGATCTCAGACCCTTACTTTCTTCTTCTCTTTCTTCATTTTCTTTCTCTTCCTTCCTTGCTGCCTCCTTTCTTCTGCTTTGTCTTCTAGACGCATCTTCTCTACAGTAGCAATCACCCTGTCATGAATAACCAGTTCTTAGATCACTTAGCATTTGAGAAAGTAACACAAACTGTATCAATACATGCATTCTGTAAAATGAACTAAAAACAATATTAATGCATGCAAAGATAAGGCAAAGACAATCCTGCAAGTTGGGTCTGAAAATCCTCTAAATCTACTGTCCAAACTAAAATCACAAACCCGATAAAACAGGCTCTCTGTCTCAATCCAAGCCGCATCTAGACCAATTCAAAATCCTATGATGAAAGCAATGAATCAAAACAATGTAATCGCTAATCCGAAACCCCAAACTGCGCTCTCCATCTTGGAGAAAACCGCCATGGAAAAAAAAAGTAAAAGTACACAAGAAAGGCGGGAAAACCCTCACCGGCAGGAAAAATGCTAAGCATTGGGCGAAAACCTCCTCATTGGCGAATGGAACAACTCTATGTCGGAATTTTAGTTCACTAAGCCGCCGCAACGGCGGATACCATAAGGACTACGGCTTCCGCGACAATAAAACATCATCGACGATCAGAAGAATGGGGAACTAGCTAGAAATGCATTGATAGATAAACCAACTAAACATCGGAAAGATAGTGTATTACTCAGCCGCAACGGCGGGAAAAATTCAGACTACTGCTTCTGCTATCAAAAGAAAACTTCGGCGAAATAAAACACTAAATACTGCCATACAAGCATCGGAGATCGGAACCACTACCACTAAACACATAGGCATCAGCGATCGGAAGGACTTAACCATAATGCGTCGATAGAAAAGTTTAGTACGCAGCCGCAACAGCGGGAGACAGACAGAATAAAAGTTCCGCAGTCAACATAAAAACATCGGCGATCGGAGGCTCGGAAGACTAACCAGTATTGCGTCGGCATATGAACCAACTAACCATCGGAGAGATAGCGTACTATACAGTCGCAACAGCGACAAACAATCAAACTACGGCTTCCGCAATCCAAAGAAAATTTCGGTGATCAGAAACTTTAATAACTGCGAATCGGTGAGCTTACAACAAGGCCTCTGAAACGGCGACGTCGCTCGATATTAGAACTCCGACACTTAGCCAAAAAATTCCGATAGCGAAAACAAAAAATCATCGCGAAGCAAAAAGTTTGAACCAATAAAACCACATAATCGGTGAAAGAAAAAACTATCCATCGGCCCGTTCTCTATCTATCCTCCGAAACGGCGGTGATATAGAAGACTAATGCTTCGACAGTGATAAGCAAAACAACGCCGCAAGTCAAAAAGTAAAAGTTTTTTGAAAAATAAACAAAGGAGATAAAACCAATCGGTGAAAAACATGACTCCCCATCGGGACGTTCATTAGTTAGCTTCTGCAACGGCGGCTGCGTAGAGAACTACATCCCCGATTCACTGTTCAAATGACTTCCGATAGCGATCAGGAAAAACAAAATCTTCGAAACAGGGAAAAAATCATCGAAAACATCAAGTGCTCGAAAGACTTTAAAGTTGTGCAGCGGTAAAATTAGTTCGTTTCATCTCCGAAACAGCGGAGGCATAGAGAACTAAAACCCCGACTCAATCTCCAACAAACCTCCGACAGCGATAAAACCAAACCATTCGAAAATAATAATAAAAAGTTAAGTTCCACAGTCAAAAGCATTGGCAGTTTTGGATCATTCTACCTCCGAAATGATAGAAAACAGTTTACCTCGAATTAAACTCAAAAATTTAAAATTGTAGCAGAAGAACAACCAAGTTCAAGAAACCAAGTAAATCCAAGCAAGATCAAATCAACAAGGAGGGTCCAAATTTTTTTTTTAAATTGGGAAAACAATTGCAGCTGCAACAATTGGCGACTACCTGGTGAACCCAGATCTCTGGAAAACTTCTTCTTTGAGCAATAGATTGTTTTGACAATAAATACTAGCATGCTGAATTCTTCTAGATGTATGGATTTCTCAAATGGAAAATGTATGTACTTTTAATCATTTATGATAGTCCAATTTAGGAAAATGGAAACCAAGATTTCAAATTCAAGATAACTCTTTTGAGGCCAGGAATATGAGTTTCATTTTTTACCTCTGTCTTCAGGTAGCTTCCAGCTTGGACACCACAGGATTGTAACATATGGTAAACAGAAATATCCATTTGTTCCTCATTCCCATGCCATTTTGCACTTTTTGTGCTTTTGGACTTTTGTCATTTTTGAGTCCTCCTGCATGCCTTTCTTTCTGAATTTTTTATTCAGGCTCCTCTATCCATAGTGTCATTTTGTGTGAGAGATGTATTTAATTTTCAGCTCACGGATGGAGAAGAACTTTGGCAATCATGTACTCATATGGTTCAGTACTTTGTTTTGATACATATTGCTTTCTTGGGAGATTTTTGTACTCTTATTTGTCTTTTGGCTTTCAATTCTTGGCATGGGATCATTTATATATAATATATTGTTTACCCTACTTCCTTTCCATGGGTCTTTTGCTGTCACCCCTTAAGACATTTTAAATGTGAGATGGATGGAGCCTCGAAATAGTATTCCATACCTTTTGATCCTGAGTTATTTTACAAGGATTAAGAAAGACTTCAATGTGTTCATAGCCATTTAGGAAAACAGCTAACCTAGAAGAAATTCTTTCAGATAAATCAATAGTACACAGTCTTATAATCAAGGAATTTTGTTAACCAGAATTCCGATGTTCTCCATGCAACCAAAAGTTTGCTTATTTTATTGAAATTAATCAAAATATAACTAAAAACAAACAGAAGTAAAATAAATCAAAAATAAACAACCAAATCAGTTTATTTACGTACAAGATAATAAAGAAAAATAAAGTTTGAGAACTAAACCACTAACTAGTCAGTTCTCTGCCCGCCCCTGTAAATCTGACAACTTGTAAGTTGAGGGGCAATGCTCGACTGAAAAGGCCTACCCATTATCTAATCCTACTGGACTTGAATCAAAAACTATATCTACTATTTTACAATCAATCTCATCATCCCGTGAAAATCGAAGGAGATCGGGCTGGGTATCTGATCTACTGCTAGCTTCCTCTACTTGGTAGTTTCCCGGTTCTAGCTCAATTAGATAATTTCCCAACACATAATTCATTGGTTCATTTTTTTCTTCCAATTGAGTAACATTGTGCTTCATGTGGGGCTCTCTTAATATTTTTATCTGATTTGGACTTCCCTTATGAGGCAACCACAGATGTGACCAGTCTGATGCGAAATACCCATTTAGCCTTGCTAACCAGTCTTGATTCAAAATAAGTCCATAAACATCAAGTATGTCTGCTACTACAATATCAATGTACTAACATATATTTTCATTTGCAGATAAGTGAATCAGAACAGCTTCCATTTCCCTGACTACTTTCACATTGGTCCTGTCTAGCTGAGTAACCTACCAAGTAATTGGTTTAGGTTGTCCATTGATCTTCTTGCAGACTGACAGTGGCATAACATTGACTGCTGACCCTGAGTCCACTAAACAATTGTGCACATTATGGTTCAAAATCTCAAAATTCAAAAGGAATGGTGGATTTTTAAACCTAGCCTTACCTCCCACACTTGCTTCAACAATTTCTTCTACAGGTTGGTTGCTGGTGGGAAGCTCTTCCTCTGGTACTTCAAGTGATTTTAACAATTTTTCTTTCTGTTGAAGTACATTACACATTTCAAATAATGAAATATTTTCCTTAGCCCTTTTAACGTCCTCCACAATATCGTACCCCATCTCAGGTGCTTTGAGATTTTCCTTGACATTATCAACTTTGTCTTCAATAGGCTTAACAGGCATGTTGACTTGTTTCGGATCTTGACCGGTAATGGTAAATTCAAGTATTTGATCATCTGTGTTGTTCTTCTGAATTTTCTTTACATTCTCTTGAAGTCTCTTAATTTTCGGGAGTATGGAATTGTCTTTATGTAACAAACCTTGACTTCTCGTTGTCACATTTGTTTCTGATGTTTCTTCCTGTTTCAGTGAACCTTCCTCTTCTGTATCAAAAGGTGAGACACAGTCCCATAAAAACAAAGCATCCTCTTCTTGTTTTTCTATGGGTTGGTTATTTTTTTCTTCCTCATTATCAGTTTCTGTTAGTTTAGAGTCCAATAGCTGATTCATTACTAATGTCATCGAATTGATCCATTGAGGGTAATTTTTTTTAGAATGAGGCTGCTGATGAAAGGTGCAAAAATTATCCATACCTACCTCAGTTAAATTCATTGATGCAGAACTATGTGGAGGAGGTTTAGATTGATTGTTGTCTTCTCTCCTTTTATAGTAAGGCTCGTATGCTTTATGAGCCTCCTTTTCTTTTTCCAAATCTATCACTCTATTAGATAGCTTTTGCATCATTTTCAACACTCCTTTAAAGTCATTTGATTTCTCATCCTTAGTCAGTAATAAAGCTCTTTTACCAAAAAAAAATTCTCTCAACTGCTCAGGATAATCTTCTATGCTCTCTTTTTCAGCTTCTACCCTCTCAGCTTCTTCATAAGTTTTTGACAATGTAGGTTTGATTGACATCTTGGAAAACATGGCCAATTCAGGCCCTAGAGCTGAAGTATAGTATTCACTCAAAACTTTATTAGATGGTCTATCAGTTGTAGAAAAATTATTTAGATAAGCAGCAAACCTTTGAGTGAAACTATGCACTTTTTCCTTTCTTTCTTTCTTTAAAGCGCATAACCCTTTCATCAGAGCTGCATGAGTTTTTTGGACTGCGTATTTACTTCTAAATATTCTTTCAAAAGTATCCCAGTCTGTGATTGAGTTTGTAGGCAGAGCAAAATACCATGAGGTTGCTGCTCCTTTCAGGGTATGAGGGAACAATCTGCAGACTACATCTTCATGTTCTCCAGCCCGTAGTCCTTCTATAGCCAAGTAAAAGCTTTGCAAAGGATCATCTACCAAGATCTTCTCACTTGGGTCAAAATTAGGCCACATTTTCTCAAAAGCCCGAGGTAAGTCATGCAAAGGAGGTGCTAGGTTTAGTGGTGATCTAGCCCTCCACGCAGGTGGTGGATTTGGTGGGTTAGGTGGCTGATTTGCGTTTACATTTGCCATGATTTTAAGTGGAGAGTGAGGTGGTGAATGAACATAGGTATGAACGGGTGAACGGTAAGGTGTATCTAGGTCCAACTGATTCAGAGGTTGAACAACTTCCTATAAGGCTATTTCTACCAGTTCTTCAAAATCACTGCGTCTTCCAATATATGGCAATCTTTCTTCTGATATTTCCTTCTGGGTAAGGTAGGGACAATTGGTAATCCTCCGATATTCTTCGCATAAGCCCTAGTAAATCTTCTCAAATCGTCAACTACTTCGTTATCGACGGGATACAGAGACTCTTTACCCTTCTCTTTAGCAATTGGATTGGGAAACAAACTTCTCTCAAAACTGTTACCGGTTGAGTAATTTCGAGGAAATGGGTTTCCTGGGCCAGACATGCACTGGCGGCCCTCCTTCTAGCGCCAAAAAATGTTGATGCCTAGAAATTCACAGGTAACAACAGTTAGGGATTCTCCCCAGTAAACATTCCCAACTAGCCCGTTATTGTTTGGTATGGGGAATCCGTTCGATTTGCGATCCGGCTACCGTAGGTCAAGTAACAAAAATAAAAGGTTTTACCAGTTACGGCTCGGTCCACCGTGTGTATTTTTTAGTTTTTTATGTTTAAGTATGATATGCAAGTGCCTATCTAAAAATGCAGATTGATAGAGAATACGAGGAGCGATCACAATGTGATGCGCAGGTTCTTACCTCTCGTCTTAACTCTCTCTCATCTAAATCACACACAACAAGAAAAACTAAAACTAACTATCTAACCTATCCCTAGGGAGCAAGATTATCATTTATCAATGAGTAATGTATTTTGCGCATGCATTCAGAAAAATCATAGATAGTTGTTACTTAATTCAAAACACATGAACATTAATAGATATATAAACAACAAGATAGCTCATTGTTTATGAAAAGCCTTCATTACTCACAGTGGAAATTTCATAGAATAAACTAGAGCGCATTCATAACAAGAACATAGGTTCAAAGAGTTAGAATGATCTCACAGTTAATGGACAACAGCTGAAAACGAAATAGCTCACATTCAACAAGTCCATAGCACAGCATTTGAAACCTTCCACCAAGCTTTCTCCAACAGGAAACTTGTAATTTCTTTATTGCAAAAGGAAATAGTTCTTCTTAGAACATACTCTCACAAATCCGTCTGGGAAAAAGTCATTTCTTCTATCTAACTCTCCTATACTTATACTACAAGCAAAACTCTAGCGCTTCCCCTCAGTGACCTTTGGGCTCCTCCCAACCGTTCAGTCCCACAATTTTGTCTTTTAGTGAGTGCTCATGATTTATACAATACGTTACATTTCATATTAAGATTTTAAGCGCACTTTAAAAAAGGGACCAGCTTGGTAACTGATGAAATTTTCCCAAGCCTGGGCCTCTTCTGATATCGATCTGTTTGAGATCTCAGACCCTTACTTTCTTCTTCTCTTTCTTCATTTTCTTTCTCTTCCTTCCTTGCTGCCTCCTTTCTTCCACTTTGTCTTCTAGACGCATCTTCTCTACAGCAGCAATCACCCTATCATGAATAACCAGTTCTTAGATCACTTAGCATTTGACAAAGTAACATAAACTGTATCAATACATGCATTCTGTAAAATGAACTAAAAACAATATTAATGCATGCAAAGATAAGGCAAAGACAATCCTGCAAGTTGGGTCTAAAAATCCTCTAAATCTACTGTCCAAACTAAAATCACAAACCCTATAAAATAGGCTCTTTATCTCAATCCAGGCCACATCTAGACCAATTCGAAATCCTTCGATGAAAGAAATGAATCAAAACAAAATAACCGCCAATCAGAAACCCCAAACTGCGCTCTCCATCTTGGAGAAAACTGCCATGGAAAAAAAAAGTAAAAGTACACAATAAAGGTGGGAAAACCCTCACCGGCAGGAAAAATGCTAAGCATCAGGCGAAAACCTCCTCATCGGCAAACGGAACAACTCTGTGTCGGAAGGTTAGTTCACTAAGCCGGCACAACGGTGGAAACCATAAGGACTACAGCTTCCACGACAATAAGACATCATCGGCGATCGGAAGAATGGGGAACTAGATAGAAATGCATTGGCAGATAAACCAACTAAACATCGAAAAGATAGTGTATTACGCAGCCGCAACGGCGGGAAAAAGTCAGACTACTGCTTCCACTATGAAAAGAAAACTTCAGCAAAATAAAACACTAAAGACTGTCGTACAAGCATCGGAGATCGGAACCACTACCACTATACACATAGGCATCGGTGATCGGAAGGACTTAACCATAATATGTCGGCAAAAAATTTAGTACGCAGCCGCAACAACGGGAGAAAGACAGACTAAAAGTTTCGCAGTCAACATAAAAACATCGGCGATTGAAGGCTCGGAAGACTAACCAGTATTGCATCGGCATATGAACCAACTAACCATCAGAGAGATAGCGTACTATACAGTCGCAACGGTGGGAAACAATCAAACTACGGCTTCTGTAATCCAAAGAAAATTTCGGCGATCAAAAACTTTAATAACTGCGGATCGGTGAGCTTACAACAAGGCCTCCGAAATAGCAGCATCACTCGAGATTAGAACTCTGACACTTAGCCAAAACATTCCGATAGCGAAAACAAAAAATCATCGCGAAGCAAAAAATTTGAACCAATAAAACCACGTAATCAGCGAAAGAAAAAACTATCCATCGGCCCGTTCTCTATCTGTCCTCTGAAATGGTGGTGATATAGAAGACTAATGCTCTGACAGTGATAAGCAAAACAACGCAGCAAGTCAAAAAGTAAAAGTTTTTTGAAAAATAAACGAAGGAGATAAAACCAATCGACGAAAAACATGACTCCCCATCGAGACGTTCATTAGTTAGCTTCCGCAACGGCGGCTGCGTAGAGAACTACGGCCCCAATTCACTGTTCAAATGACTTCCGACAGCGATCAGGAAAAACAAAATCATCGAAACAAGGAAAAAATCATCAAAAACGTCAAGTGCTCGAAAGAATTTAAAGTTGTGCAGCGGTAAAATTAGTTTGTTTCATCTCTGAAACGGTGGAGGGACAGAGAACTAAAACCCCGAATCAATCTCCAACAAACCTCCAACAACAATCAAACCAAACCATTCGAAAATCAAAAAAAAGTTAAGTTCCACAGTCAAAAGCATTGGCAGTTTTGGATCATTCTACCTCTGAAATGAAAGAAAACAGTTTACCTCGAATTAAACTCAAAAATTCAAAATTGTAGTAGAGGAACAACTGAGTTCAGGAAACCAAGTAAATCCAAGAAAGATAAAATCAACAAGGAGTGTCCAAATTTTTTTTTTAAATTTGGGAAAATAGTTGCAGCTGCAACAGGTTCAAAGAAGCAAAAATACCAAATCAAAAGAAAAGCAAATTGTGAAAGATAAGAAGCCAAAGTCAGAAATTGAAGATGAAAGTTTGAAGCCTACTGATGAAGATTCAATGAAGAAAGTTAAAAAGAAAGAATGCACATCCAATTGTTCTTATTACAGCAAGGGATTTCATCCAGAGAAGAAATGTTTCAAGAAGAATATGGACATCATGTCTCAGCTTCTTGAGAAGCACAACATCAAAGTTCCAGATGAGCTCAAGAAGCCTGCTGACTCTTCAGAACACTATCATACTGCACAGTTTCAAGGTGATATAAATTATGCCTTGAGTTCCAGAGTAAAATGTTTTCCTCGTATCTATCATATAGATTCATTTTTTGATATATCAGAATTAGAAATATCATATCATTTCTTTAATAATCCACCTATCAGTCTCCTAGATTCATCTCTCAATAATTGTGATTCTTCACTAGATATTGACTTGTCTTTAAGCAACTCTTCCTTGCTCCATTCAAATTGTTATAATTATGATTTAGAAGCATGTTTGTAGGAAGATATACATGTCATGACACCATTCATACCACCATCCATACCATCTACCATACCTCTGAATACTCCTAAGACTATACAAATCCCAAGTTCACTAGTTGATTCATCATTGGTATCTTATGCAGTGTTACTTATATTACATGGTTTGAAGTCTTGCTTATCTTTCATTGGTTGGTTATCCATGACCTTAGTCATCTTTGGGCCGATATTACACATGTTTGGATTTGTTCTAAACACTTATGGTTCATATCTCAAGTCCATTAATCATTCATATTTTTACACTCATCGGTTTTCCCCAGTTGCTAATACTTTTCCTAGTCTAGCCCTATATCCTCATGGAATCATTGAAGCCTTTGTATTTATTGTTTCATATGCTAATGTTTATGATATATCAAAGTATTTTTGGTGCAGGGTTGGATCAACCACAGCCAACCCAACACCTCCAGGAACTGGTGGCTCCTACACTTAGCAGGACTGCCAAATTTGGTCCTCAGCCAGATTCTACGCTAAAATTGCCTTCCCACAATAACGCTTCCACAACGGAATTTCTGCATGTGGGATGCAGGATGCAGTATGTGCAATGCGGGGTGTTGGATGCGGGATGCAGGATGTGAGATGCGAGATGCGGGATGCACGATCAACGTCTCGAAGTTGCTCCCCCGCAACTTTCCTTCTGAAACAGACGTTTCCGCAAGTGGGTTATGGGATGCGGGATGCACGACCAACTTTATGATGCTGAACCTCCGCAATTCTCTTCCGCAACTCTTTCCCCCGCAACTTTTCTGGCCGTCAGATATTTGTGGCCTTCTCCACGATCGTCGATCTACTTTTTTATGTGGATCTCACGGATCTTTGGGTATCTGTTATCGCCCTCACAACTTCTGTTGTGGATCTCTCTTGGACCGTCAGATCTTCATCTGTGGACTCAATATCCACCGTCTGTTCTCTGCAATAAACTGGTCAAGGCAAAAAACCTGCGGGTTGCGTCGATTGATCAGAGAATCGATCAATCCAGCCTGCAATCTCTAAGATTCATTAGCCTACTTCTTCTATGCATGAATTTACGAACTATTCCAACTATTCAAGCAGCAATTTAACACTTGAATCAATAAATTCACAGAAATACACAGATGTTCAGGAAACCACTGAAGTCGACCCTTCACGGATTCACGATTCAAAACAGTAAATGCATAGGGCCTAATAATACTGCAAACACACAACTATTCTTCCTATTAAGCAACCACACAAACACACAGCTCGGTCTCTTCTTCAATCTATTAAAACATTTACAAGCTGAACCAAACACAGGTATGTTCATCTCTTTGCAAGCTCGAATTCTAATGTTGAAGAGAAGAACCCCCTCTACTTCTCTAATATACCTATTTAAGCTAAACTATAACCTCCTACACTTATTGGTCCTGCAACTGAAAACAAACAACTACAAAGCATGATGAAAATGTCATTGTCTCAAACAAACAAAATGCGGCTTCATCTCCACGCAGGGAGTCACGATACGCAATCACTCCTACTTGCGCTAACAAAATATGACTCAAAAAAATGGACAAAATATGCCACAGCATGTGACCAACTCATCACATTTTTGGAATGTTGTCACGTCCCCAACCCTCCAACCGGCGAAGAGGACATGACTAGACATGCTAACTAAGCACCCGTGTAATCTATCCCCATGAACATAATATAAAATGACAGTGAAATAAACATACACAGATGCATGATCGTCATAATACATATGCAGATGTCTAAATCATTTAAACATACAACGGAAGCAATTACATATCATTCACACAATCAAGCATTCATCAAGTTCATTTATAAAACAATATAGTTGCAAAGGTTTAAGCACAAGAAGATAATTATCTTTAACAGAAGCTTGTCCCACAACCAGCTATGTCGCTGCAATGTTCCACCCAACCATAGGCAAGTGTGCTCATCGATCTATCAACAACACTGCCACCCCTGAGCTGGGAATGATTACATAAGGAATAAGGGGAAACTAGCAGGATCACATGTAGCCAAGGATACACAACTCAGCCAAGCCAACACCGTTGGGTTTATCATGTCATAAGGGAGTTGGAAAGACTGGATGTTAAGCTAGTGAGATCATTAAGGAGCTATGGACACCTGCACCAAAGCTATCCTGACTTCTAAAACATCCACACACACCCAAAACAAGGAAGCATCCCCTTCTCTGCTACATAGTCCCTCGGGCTATGCCTTCCCTTCCAGTGCTATTCAGGGGTTACAGAGAAGAAAGTCAGCCCTCTAGCTCTGTCTTTGAGGCTCCTACACACACTAGGTTTATCAAGCAGGCTCATACCCCAATTCCACTCCCAAACACAGTCCAAAGACCAAACAGCTAGGTACCCACAGCAATCTCGGTTCTGGAATTGAAGGAAGACACACCATAGAGGCCAAATTGGATATGGAAATTGGGTAAAATGGCTCAGGCTAAACCACTCGAATTTCATAGTTGTTTCTGTCCCTCACATGGCCAAAATGACTCAACAGCACCCCAAAACCCGTGGGGAAGACAACACGATCTCCCAGCATGTGTAAGATGAAGAACACGGCCCCAATCATGAAGGGATTCCGACACACAGACCAAAACATGAAGGAAAAACCAGAACGTGAATGCCTGCCTGCGTGTGGAAACCAAAACAGTTTCCTGCGTGAATGTGGAATTCGATTCTCCCTGCCCACATGAGGAACTAAAAGCGATCTGCCTCTCTGGGCATGCGTGTGGCCAAAGGACTGACAATCTTGCCAATCACTGACGACTGCCCATGCAGACGTTTCCCCAAGGTCATAACTTCCCAACTAGCTTCTGGTGAATTAATTTGGTTGGTCAATGGGACAAGGGAATAGGGTTAATAAGACAAAAGAGGCAGCTGACAGCTAGATGGGTTCATCCAATGACACATGGTTGCTCCCTAATTGCTCCCAAGGGTTAAACATCCCCCCCTTATCCTTAGGAAATCATGCCCCTTCTCATTATTGTTGCATTGACATAGCTGGTTGTGGGTTTTTAATTAATTGCATATTTACATGATGATTTAAAAATCATATAGTTCCTATCTAGCACAAAATACCATCGGCACCGATTTAATCACCGAAGCATACAATGATAATCCATGGTGGGGCTTTTTCCTGTAGATCCACGCCACGATTAATTACAATATATACATCATATACATTTATTGAAAATGAGGTAAAAAACTGGGGTGTTACACATGCCATGATGCTCCTGCATCAAACTTGCACGAGTGAAAACTTATAAACCCATGTTCATTAGATCAGCTACAGTGGCCTCCAACTCTACAGCACTCATCCAAGTAGAATCCTCTGTTGGTCGCTTCTTCCATTTGACCAAATACTCCATATAGTCCTTCTTCCTTGTACTCTTTACCACTTTAGTGTCCAGAATGGCCTCAAATTCCAATGGTTGTTCCACCCATTGTAAGTCTTCAGTAGGATCTTCTCCTTCTGCAAAGGTTCCAGTGTCAACTTCTACATAAGGATATACATCTGCAACATTAAATATTGGTGAAATACCCATTCTAGTAGGCCTCTCTAACTCATAACCATTTGCTGAGAATTTTCTGAGTATCCTGCAAGGTCCAATCTTCTTCATCTTCAGCTTGTTATACTCCCCCTTTGGAAATCTGTCTCTCCTTAAATATGCTAAGACCAAATCTCCTACTTCATAGTTCTTCTCTCTCCTTTTGGAATCTGCTATGGCCTTGTAACTGATGTTGCTTTATTGCAGCCTTGCTTTCACTTGCTCCTATAGTTCACTGATCCTCATTGCAAACTCTTCTCCATCAGCACACTCTTCTTCTCCAGCCGAACTAAGTCACGAAGTTCACACACTCCTCTTGGATGCATTCCATACATAATTTGGAATGGACTCATCCCTATGCTTCTGTTTGGTGAATCATTATAGGAAAAATCAGCTTGAGCTAATACTCTATCCCACTGCTTAAGACTTTCTCCAATCAAACTTCTCAACATGTTTCCCATACTTCTATTAACTACCTCTGTCTATCCATCAGACTGTGGGTGGTATGCTGAACTGAAGTTCAGTCTGTCTGGTACCCAGCTTCTTCCACAAGGTCCTCCAGAAATGACCTGTGAACTTCACATCTCTGTCTGATACAATGCTTCTAGGTAAACCATGTAGTTTCACAACTTCATTGAAAAACAAGTTAGCAATGCGTGTACCATCACTAGTCTTGTAGCATGGAATGAAATGTGCCATCTTAGTGAATCTATAAACAACTACGAAGTTAGAATCATGTCCCTTATGAGTTCTTGGTAAACCAAGAATGAAATCCATACTCACAGAATCCCAAGGCCTAGTTGGAATAGGCAATGGTGTATACAACCATGTGTTTTGGATTCTTCCTTTATCATGTTGGCATACTCTGCATCTACTTACAAACTTCTCATTTTCAAACCTCATCCTTGGCCAAAAATAGAAATGACCCAACTGTTCAAAGGTTTTATCACTTCCAAAGTGACCTTCCATACCTCCATTGTGTTTTTCTTGTATCAAGTTCTCTCTCATGGAACACTTTGGTACACATAGTTTACTGTTTTTAAAGAGTAAATCATCGTGTAGCGTATACTCCATCCATGGATCTCTGTCCACCTCCACTGGATTCTTACAAGCCCTGTAAGGTTCCTGGAAATCAATGTCAGTCTCATACAAATCCCTTAAAGGCTCAAATCCCAAGACTTGGATCTGATTCTCTTGCATAATCAACAGTCTTCTACTTAAGGCGTCAGATACTCTATTTGATTGTCCACTTATGTGTCTCGGTACAAAGGTAAATCTCTGTAAGAACTCAACCCACTTGACATGTTTCAGGTTCACTTTAGGTTGTTGCATAATGTATTGTAATGCATGGTTATTAGAATATAACACAAATTCTCTAGGCATTAAATAATGTCTCCAATGCTTCATTACTTGAACAATAGCATAAAACTCCTTTTCATAAGACGAATACTTCTTCTTTGCATCATTAAACTTCTCACTGAAATACGCTATAGGTCTGCCCTCCTAACTGAGTACAACTCTGATTTCTACTCCACTGGCATCACACTTTACTTGGAAAGGGTGTTTGAAGTCTTGCAACTTCAATACTGGTTGCTCAGTGATCTTCTTCTTCAAGAACTGAAAAATCCTTTCAGCCTCTATCGTCCATTGAAATGGTTGTCTATCCTTCTTGATTGTATCGACAATAGATGCACAAATACCACTGGAATTATTTATAAGTTTCCTATAAAAACTTGCCAATCCATGAAATCTTCTTACCCCAAATATGTTCCTAGGTGAAGGCCAATCAATGATTGCTTGCACTTTTTCTGGATCCATCTTCAACCCATCTCTTGAGATAACAAATCCTAAATATACTAGCTCTGGTTTCATGAATGTACACTTCTTCACATTTATCAGCAACTTCTCCTATTGCAGCCTCTCTAAAACATATTTCATATGCTTCAGATGCTCTTCTTCTATTTGGCCGAAAACCAAAATGTCATCAAGGTAAACTATCACAAACTTACCTATGAAATCTCTCAAGACTGCATTCATCAATCTCATGAAAGTGCTTAGTGCATTGGACAATCCAAATGGCATGACCAACCACTCCTACAACCCATCATTTGTCTTAAAGGTTGTCTTCCACTCATCTCCTTCTCTAATCCTGATATGATGATACCCACTTTTCAAATCCAGTTTTGAAAAGCACATTGCCCCACTTAGGCAATCCATCATGTCATCCATCCTTGGTAATGGAAACCTATATCTAATGGTAATCTTGTTAATTTCTTTGGAGTCAGTACACATCCTCCATTCACCATCCTTCATTGGTGTCAGTACTGCTGGTATTGCACATGGACTCAGACTCTTCTAGATCAATCCCTTTTCCAACAATCCTTGGACCCGTTTCCTCAATTCTTTATTCTCTTGAGGTGTCAACCTATATGCTTTCTTGTTTGGTAAACTGGCTCCTGGAATAAAATCAATTCGATAACTTATATCCCTCCTTAGTGGTAGCTCATTGCGTAAATCATCCACCACGATGTCACTAAACTCACTCAGCATATATTGAATCTCCTCTAGTAGATCTGTCACGTTAGTCTTTATTGTCACCACTCTCAGTTTGCATACCACAGCATATCTTAACTTGTTCTCCTCAATCTATTGCAAATATTCCTTTCCTAACAACATCAAAACTTTGGGTGTTGATTGTCCTGTTGTACCACCTTCTTGCAATGGGTTAAGTACATGTCTTATCCCATTCTTCTCAAAACTATCACAGTTACTCCTACCATCATGAGTCACCCTCTTATCAAATTGCCACGGTCTTCCTAACAGTATATGACAAACATCCATGGGCATAACATCACACAGAATCGTGTCCTTATATGGATCTATTTGGAAATCAACTTCACACTATTCACTTACCAAGATTTGATGTCCTTTATGTAACCAAGATACTTTGTATGGAACAAGATGCTTGGTCCTCTTCAAACTCAGCTTCTCCACCATCTTTGTGGAAACAAGATTGTTAGTACTCCCACTGTCAATCACCATCTTACAGCACTTCCCTTGGAATTTACACATGGTATTGAAGAAATATTTTCTATGAGCAAGCTCTACATGCTCCTTCTTAGGTTTCAACAACACTTTATTCATCATCAATGACTCTCATGTCTCTAGAAAAACCTCTGCCACTGTCAACTCTTCTTGTTGATGCTCATTCTGAGCTACATAGGCTCCTATCTGCCATGTGTCTTCCTTCCCTAGACATTAAAATGATTTATGCCCCAACTAGTTGCATTTCTAGCACCTAATGACAGTTTCTCTGCCTCTTCTTCCACCTCTACCTCCTTGGTAAGGTCCTCTTCTGCTAGAGTCTCCTCCTCTACCATGCTGCTCTTGCTGGTTAGAGTTACTAGACTCTCCCCTATGTGCTCCAAATATTCCTCTTCCAGCTGCTTGTCCTCATGCTCTGGTCGGACCTCGACCTCTGTTGAAGTTCTGCTTCCTCGCTATCTTTTCTTCTTCCCTTAAGGCACATTGATACGCCTCCTCCATTGTTATAAGTGATATCATGCTAATCTCTTCTTGGATATCCATCTGTAAACCATTGACATATCTAGCAGCCTTCTCTACTGACTCTTCCACATATCCTGCCCTTAGGTTTACTTTGTAGAACTATTCAATGTACTCTCTCACTGTTAACAATATTTGCCTAAGGTTCTATACCTGTCTATGCAGAATTAACTGGTAATATTTGGGCAAGAACTTAGCCCTCTTCTTTTCTACCATTATATCCCAGCTCTTTACCAACGACTTATTCTTTCTCCTTCTTTCAGCTTGCACACTATCCCACCAAAATTATGCATACCCTTTCAACCTCATTACATCCAATCTAACTCTCTTATCATATTCAACCTCATTACATCCAATCTAACTCTGTTATCATCTTCAACCTCATCCTACTCAAAGTACTTATCCAGCTCACTGATCCATTCAAAGAGATGCTCGACAATGACACTTCCATCGCAGATCGACAACTCAGGTTTTGGCCTTGACATTGCTCCTAGAATCGATCTGAAATATCTTAACTCAAGTGTTTCCGCATAGGTGCAGCTTCTTCTCTTTGTTCTTCATCCTCATGTTCACTTACATCCCCTGCTTCTGGGTCTCTTCGTTTGTTGGTCTCCATGGATTCCAAACGTGCTCATAACTCCCTCATTTCTTCCATAAGTTCTGCATTCACCGTCGGTCAACCTCTGTCACGACCTCTTTCTATGTCGATGCGTGCAGCCATCCTCTTGCACTAAGCCTCTGCAATAACAACTCTCTTTCACACTGTTACAACTTACCTCACCAAGCCCCTTCTTTGTACTTGGTCTTTTGTTAACGTTGGTTCTCTATCTAGAACCTCTTGAGCACTCTTCTTTGCTCCTTCCAGGCTTCTACTGCTACGCTTCTCTCCCACACGAGCTTCTCCTTGCTCTGATACCAAAATTGGTGCAAAGCCGGATCAACCACAACCAACCCAACCAACACCTCCAGGATTTGGTGGCTCCTACACTTAGCAGGATTGCCAAATTTGGTCATCGGCCAAATTCTACGCTAAAATTGCCTTCCCATAATTTTTCTCTCGCAACAACGCTTTCACAACTCTGCTTCTGCAACATACTTTCCACATGCAAAATGCGGGATGCGCAATGTGCGATCAACGTCTCGAAGTTGCTCCCCCATGTTGAAATATTGTAACTTTGAAGAATATTCTATATGTATCTTTTGTGGTCCCCAATGGTCCTACCGGGAGAACCACTTGAATTATCTTGTACCCCGATGCTTCTAATCGGAAGAACTAATAAGAGTCATGAGGTTGTCACCTCTATTTGTAAAGGTGGGTCATTAGCACCCCAGTGTGGTTACTTGAGCCTACATGTGTAACTCAAGCCTACATTATTAACTCGAGCCTACATGCCGGATGAGTTAATTCAAGTGAATGGATGAATATAAATAGAGGTGTGGTGCTCCTCATTTGAGACACACACACTCTCACTTGTGTAGCGCATTAGTGGAGAAGAGAAGTAGCTGGAGAAGGAGGAGGATCAGGCTTTGATCTCCTTGTTGGCTTAATCTTTTATCTTTTGGGGCATCTATATTGAGGAAGCTTTTGCTGGGTTTTTCTCTTTAGGGTTTTCCCAGGATAAATCTTTGTGTTCTCCTTTTGTATGGTTGTGCTTGTCTATCTTTCAGTGATCCTGTTTATATGCTTTTGTTATGAAATACTAATGATCTAGCTTAGCATATGAAAATTTAACATGGTATCAAAGCCACCCTGAAAGAAGACATTGTGCAGCTAAAGAATCTAGGGATTCTTATTTTTTGGGTCTCTATCCATGATCAATCAGCAAAAGAAGGCTAGACTGACTCTCCATTGAAGGGCGCATCTTTCTGTCGAAGCGGAATTTGATTCCGAGCATTTTCACTTTTGGTGCGGAAAATTAGGGCTTTCTACAGAAGAACAATTTTTTAGTGATCCCAGCATAGGATTGTTCTCCTCATCAAAATCTAAGTTTAGAGACCTGGATCAAGAAATTTGGATGGATGAAACTCCGGGAAAGTCAAACCCTAGTTTGACCCCGATCTGGAAAAACCCTAAATACTAAAACTACTAAGTTTTGGTACATTCACTATATCCTGAGATTGGCGAAGTATGAGGAGTTGAAAATTGCAAAGGTCGAAGATACAATCCTGATTTATACTGTGTCCAAAATTCAGTCTCAGATTTGCTATATTCTGGGAGATGTGATCCCTCCAAGTTAGGGTTCCAGAGTCTTCCAGAATTCATCCCTAAACAGGACACCTGGGGAGAATTGCTATAGCGTGGGCTACAGAGGTCCAAATGGAATTCCTAAAGATTTTCTAGAACGAGCATGGACTGTACTTTCGGTGGTCTGAATTTCCGAACCTGAAGATGAACCAGTGAGGTGGCATTCCGTACAACTTCACTGTTCTGAACAGTCCTGTAAGAGGTCACCTTGGTAAAATCATCATAAATCCCAATTGGTGAAACCAATTCTGATGAAACCTATGGTTTTGGATCAGGGACATGCGAGGTTACCTCAGTGTGAAATTTCAGACACAGAGGAGTAGTAATTTCGGAGATATCACAAAAACAGTAACAGGCATTTCTGCAGAAGAAATTGGAAAACTAAGGCTTCCTGTTCCGGGAGCTTCCCTCCACTATTTTCAGAAAAGGAGTACATTGTACAGCTCCATTTGAAGAGATCTATCTTTCTATCCAATCAAATATGAAATATTCAAAGTTTTGAAAATTAGGGTTTCTCTGACAAACCCTAGATCAGCAGCTCCGGAAGCAGGACGGACACCTCAAATCGATAAGATCTAATCTTTTGCTATTTGTATTTGAGGTTCTCATTTCAAATTGATCTATCATATCATCTTGATGATAAGCTTGGTGAAGTTGAAAACTTCCAAGCATAGAAGTATTTGATCTCTCTGAAGAAAATGAATTGGACACCTACATGAGTAGAGAGGTTCCAGTTCTAGAGGGAGATGAGCCTCAAAGCCTTACACAAGAAGAACTTTATCAAGGCCAAGAAGATCATTGTTGATTCAATCACGGATCAACTTGTACCACAAGTGTCTTCCCTAAAGACACCGAAGATGTTTGATTCCTTGATCAAGCTATTTGAAGATAAGAACATAATTCAAAAGATGGATTTGAGAAAACAGTTGAAGAATGTGAAGATCCAGAATGCATAACATCTTGAAGCGGAAGAAGAAGAAGCTCGTCTCATAAGAAGAGAAGAAGAAATATGGGAGAAAATTGAAGATCAAGCTCTCACCATTCAAAGAAGATCCCTCTAGTGATGAGGAATATGAAGAACTCAATTCTTGACGAACCTCTTATCCATCTTATCATTTGGATAAGAAATGATGATTTCATGGATGAAGAAGATGATGAAGCAGAATGATCAAGAAGGAGTCTACCCACGAAACAAATAAAAGATAAGTATTAAATTGTCATTTCATGATATTGTTTTACATTTGATTATATTCAGTTGATGTGTTATGCATTATAGATTGTTTGCATTAATGATTGTATACTACTAATATGCATGTAATAGGTAAGTAGCTCATGGTGCTATAAAAACCTCCATTGCTACTTATCTAGAATGAAACCTCTTTACTGACATATTGGATAAGTGCACAATCTCAATGTTGTCCTGATAGAGATGGAAGGCATCTAGAAAGTTTCCATGAAATATGGATGAATGTTGTATTGGCTAAATAGTTGCATGATGCATAAGAAATTGTCGTTATGCATATGTTTTATGAAATAGTTCTAACCATGCAACTGGTGCATTTGAATTGTAGGAAAGGTCCTGTACGACCTCCTACAAGAAAAGAAGGATGAGACTTGTTCTGAAGAACAAGTGATGACAATTCAATAAACATGAATCTGAAGCTCCCAGGGTTAGAGACACCATGACGGAAGAAAGAGCTTCAGAGAGCGGTAGATCCACCTCAAAGGATGAATACCACCATGGGTATGAGAGATAACTCAAGATGAAGAAAAAAAATGCTATGAAAGAAGCGATGATCAAATAATAACAGTTTATCATGGGGAATGATGTATATGATATGATTTCGAGACATAAAGGGAAGTACGTAGTATCTTCCATATGGATCTACAAGAACAAGTGTACAAAGCAAGGTTTGTGATTTGCCTCAGAAAGAATAGACTATGACATGACATACTCTATTGACCAGTATATATCAAGCATAGAACCACCTGTACAAAATGAAGAAGGAAGATGATACTCCACTTCAGGGGGAGTGACTACAGAAGATATCTAAGTTTGACATGATGGATAGCTTCCTGATAGATCAAGACTTTCCAACCTTCAAGGTTGAATGCATAAGACTATGATATGTTGATCACCTGACAAGATGAACGCATGGAAGATGTTATGATGAAATAATACTAGAATGATGTTTGGGATATAATACTCAAACCAGAAAGCAAGAATGTGGTATCTTCGAAATGGATTTACAAGATAAAATATGTTGTTGATAGAAGTAAGGAAAGACTTATGGTTTCTATCAGAAAGAGGGAATTAATTCTGAAGAGACACTTACTCCAGGAAGCAAGGTACACTTCCTTCAGAACTATCATGGTAGTTTCTTCCATGTTGAAGTAAAGAGAAGCCTTCCTTAATGGTATGATTGAGGAAGAGTTTTACAATGAATAGTCACAAGGATTTGAAGTTGAAGACAGATTGAATCAAGTATGCAAGTTGAAGAAGGCCCTCTATGGCCTGAAGCAAGCTCCCAAAGCTTGGTATGGAAGAATAGATAGTTTCCTGATGAGCATGGGCTTTGCCAAGAGTAAAGTCAATCCTAACCTTTACTACAGGGTTGTAGAAGATGAACCTGTCATACTATTACTATATGTGGATGACTTATTCTTGACAGGGAATGAGAAACAGATTGTGGAAAGCAAGAAGAAACTAGCAGAAGAATTTGAGATGAAAGACCTTAGGTTAATGCACTATCTCCTAGGTCTGGAAGTATGGCAAAGTTCAGAAGGAATCTTTCTCAACCAGGGAAAGTATGCAGTAGAGATATTGAAAAGATTCAATATGTTGGAATGCAAAGCCTTGGCCAACCCCATGGATTCCAACCTAAATTTTTTAACTGATGACTCATCAGAGTTAGTGGATGTGACTCTCTACATATAGATCATTGGGTCATTGATGTACTTAACAAATACCAGACCAGACATTTGTTTTGCTATGAACACTTTAAGTCAATATCTAGTTCAACCTAGACGGGTTCACTGGGTAGCCGCCAAACATGTGATGAGATATTTGAAAGGGACTATAGACTTTGGGCTATACTATGATAATAGCCATGAGTACAGATTATATGGATATACATATGCAGATTGGGCTGGAAGTATATCAGACAGAAAAAGCACATCAGGCGGTTGCTATAGTCTGGGATCTGCTATGATTTCATGGTTCAGCAGAAATAAATCCAGTGTTGCTCTAAGCACTGCCGAAGCAGAATATATAGCAGCTTGCTCTGCTAGTTGTGAAGCCATATGGCTTCAGAAGTTATTGTCAGGATTATTCAATCTAGAGTTGGACACTACCGTAATTCTATGTAACAACCAAAGCTGTATAAAGATGACAGAGAACCCTGTGTTCCACGACATATCAAAGCACATAGAAATTAGGTGTTTCTACATTCGAGACATGATGCAGAAAGGAGCCATAAAGCTCCAGTATGTGAGTACTGATGAACAGGTTGCTGATGTGTTGACGAAACCTCTGTCCCGAGTGAAGTTCGAATACTTTCGATACAAGCTTGGTGTGGTTCGAAAGGGTCTTCCCCGAAAGGGGGAGTAATGATGTTGTAGTGGGATTGTATCATACCTGGGCACTTGCCCAAAAGTGACCTGGAGACCTCAGTCTTTGAGAATGAAGAGGGATTGTATCATCCTGGGACATATGTCCAGAAGTGATCCGAAGACCTCGGTCTTCGAGAATGAAGAGGGATTGTATCATCCTGGGAAATATGTCTAGAAGTGATCCGGTGACCTCGGTCATCGAGAATGTAGCAGGATTGTATCATCCTTGAACTTCGGTTCAGAACGGATCTGGTGAACTTCGGTCATCGAGAAGGTGGCAGGATTGTATCATCCTTGGACTTCGGTTCAGAACGGATCCGGTGAACTTCGGTCATCGAGAAGGTGGCAGGATTGTATCATCCTTGGACTTCGATTCAGAATGGATCCGATGAACTTCATTCATCGAGAAGGTGGCAGGATTGTATCATCCTTGAACTTTGGTTCAGAACGGATCCGGTGAACTTCAGTCATCGAGAAGGTAGTAGGACTGTATCATCCTTGAACCTCGATTCAGAATAGATCCGGTGACTTCGGTACTCGAGAACGTGTGTTGATCCCGTAATTCCAATAGGAAGGATTGTCTGAGTTCCACAACTGTGTTGATCCCATAATTTCGAAAGGAAGGATCGTTAGTAACTTCGTAAAGACCTAAATCCCGTAATTCTGAAAGGAAGGATCATTGAATTGATCCTGTAATTCCAATAGGAAGGATTGTCTGAGTTCCATAGATGTGTTGATCCTGTAATTCTGAAAGGAAGGATCATTAGTAACTTCGTAAAGACCTAAATCTCGTAATTCTGAAAGTAAGGATCGTTGGTAGCTCCGTAAAGACTTGATCTCGTAATTCCAACAGGAAGGATTGCCTGAGTTCCACAGATGTGTTGATCCCGTAATTCCAATAAGAAGGATTGTCTGAGTTCCACAAATGTGTTGATCCCGTAATTCCGAAAGGAAGGATCGTTAGCAACTCCGTAAAGACCTAAATCCCGTAATTCCGAAAGGAAGGATCATTAGTAGCTCCATAAAGACTTGATCCCGTAATTCTGAAAGGAAGGATTGTCTGAGCTCCACAAATGTGTTGATCCCGTAATTCCGAAAGGAAGAATCGTTAGTAACTCCGTAAAGACCTAAATCCCGTAATTCTGACAGGAAGGATCATCTGAGTACCACAGACATGTTGATCCTGTAATTCCAAAAGGAAGGATCATGTTGATGTTTTGATGATGATGATGTTGATGTTTTGATGATGTTGATGTTTTGATGATAATGATTTTATGATGATGATGATGTACTGATCGAAAGATCAAAGTGTGATGATGATGATATTTTGATGTTTTGATGATGTTGAATGTTTTGATCATAATGATGTTTTGATGATGATGATGTTTTCATGATGATGATGTTTTTATGATGATGATGATGTACTGATCAAAATATTAGAGTATGATGATGACGTACTGATCGAACGATCAAGAGTATGATGATGATGATGTACTGATCAAAAGATCAGAGTGTGACGATGATGATGATCAGTATGTGATGATGACGACATACTGATCAAAAGATCAGAATATGATGATGATGATTCTGTTCGAGAGTTGAAGTATGATGATGGTGCTAATCACGATGTTACTAATCAGAATGTGATGATGTTGCTGATCGAAAGGTCAAAATGTTGAAGATGTCTTTGCTGATCAAAAGATCAAAGTGCTGAAGATATTGCTGATCAAAATGCCGAAGATATTGGTGATGATCGAAAGGTCAAAGCAGTGTTACCAGCATCGGCGATAAATCGACCGATTTTCGATAAATCGCGATTTTTTCGCCACACCGAGGTTTACCTAAAAAAACACCAAAAAAATCGCCCCCCATTTTTTCTGAGAAATCGTCGATTTTTTGCTGAGAAATCGCGAGTCGATGGAAAAAATCGTCGCGCACAGACAGGGCCGGAAAAAGTCATCTTTAAATTGGTTTTTTTCATTTTTTTTCTCATTTTGACTCAAACAGTCCACTAGGAGGTGAGCTAAGGGTCTGAGAGGGCAAGTGAAGAGAGTTTCAAGAGACCAACAACAAATTTAGGCAACATTTTCTTCGCCATCAAGCATCAAATTGAAGATTGGATCTTGCCATTTGGGGTTTTTTCCACAATTATCACAGCTGAAGGTAAGTAAAAAATTTGCCCATCATTTCTCACTTTTCCAAGATGGATTGTTGTTGATTTACTTTGCCATGTAATTCTCTATCTTCAAAAACGATTTTTATAGGGTTTTAAGCATTTTTTTTTCAACTGTTATGTATTTTTTTGTTGCTTGCATGCCAAAAAACGTTTTGCCATTTTTTTATCTTGCCCTAGATTCCTTATAAATCCTCATAAAAATGTCTATGTATTTTTCCTCATCAAATTAATGGTTGAATGCTCAATATTTCTTGGAATTCTTCTTGTGTTTTAAACTTTTACATTTTCATTAATCACATATGCTAAAAAACGTTTTTTTCTTGCCTTAGGTTCAAACTTCAAGTTCAAAGTATCAAGATTCAAGCTTCATTTTGTCCATAATAACTCCATATACAAGATGCCAAAGGCTTTGGATCCATTTTGGGAGTGGGCTCACCTATTGACCCGGTCAATCGACAAATTCTCACTTGCAATCTATGTGGGAAAAGAATGACAGGAGGGATAAGTAGGCTGAAATACCACCTTGCACAAATAGCAGGGCATGATGTGGGTCCTTGCAAAGAAACAACTATGGAAATCATTGCTAAGGCCACACAAGCGATCGAGAGCACTGGGCTAAGGAAACAATACAAGGAGGCTGTGAGGAATCAACTTGCTTCAAGATCCGGGTCCGCAGCAGGAGTAGGGGCTAGTGGGACAAGCCCAGATACCGATACCCACTCCACACAGCAGTCCACATCGCCTTTCATGGTATCTTCAAGATGCAACCCTAGTGGACAACCTTCTATAAGGTCCATGGTGAAAGTAAAGGAAAAAGCAGACGCACACAAACTTATTGGTCGATGCTTGTTATGGAGTGCTATTCCATTTAACTTTGCAAAGAACCCATTTTATGTGTCCATGTTTGAGGCGGTTGCTATAGTTGGAGCGGGGGTCAAGCCCCCTAGTTATGAGGAGTTGAGAGGGCCCATCCTTTAGGATGAAAAGGCTGATTGCACTCGCAGATTGGAGGAGCTTCAAAGATCATGGGACTTAACAGGATGCAGTGTGATGTCAAATGGTTGGAACGATATGAGGGGTAGGACACTTCTCAACTTCTTGGTTCATTTCCCCAGGGGGACTATGTTCATGAGATCTGTGGATGCATATGCACATGTCAAAGATGCGGTTTTACTATGTGGCTTATTGGATGAGTTCATCCAAGAGATTGGGCCGCAGAATGTTGTCCAAGTGATAACGAACAACGCTGCGAACTATGTGGCCGCTAGTAGGATGCTCGTGGCCAGGTATCCTACACTATTCTGGACTCCTTGTGCTGCCCATTGCCTTGATTTGATCTTAGAGGATTTAGGCAAGATTGATTGGATCAAGGATACTATTGATTCAGCACGGAGCATCACAAAATTCATATATAACCATGCAGCAGTGATTAGCTTGATGAGAAAGTTCACAGGTGACAAAGAGTTGGTGCGTCCTGCCATCACATGCTTTGCCACTAACTTTATTTCTCTTCAATCACTCTTGAATTCTATGTGGGACTTGCAGGCGATGTTCTTTTCACCAGAGTGGCGTGCTTTATCATTTAGAACTAGACCAGAGGGGCAAGCCACATTCAGGCTAGTTGCATATGATGAGAGTTTTTGGGGTGCGGTGAAGGAGGTGTGCACCATCACCGAACCTTTGGTAAGGGTTCTCTGCTTGGTTGATGGAGAGAAGCCCGCAATGGGCTACCTATATGAGGCCATGGATAGGGCCAAAGAATCCATCCGTGCTTATTATGAGGACAAGGGAGATCAGGGGCAGGAGAGACAATATACGATATGGGCAGTGATTGATGCGCGATGGAACCACACACTCCATCGCCCCATTCATGTTGCAGGGCTATACCTCAACCCTTCGTATGCTTACTCCTATAGCTTTAGATTTGATGGAGAGGTTATGTCTGGATTCTATGAGTGTGTCCAAAGGATGGTACCTGATGCAGCTGAGCGTACACAGCTTTCCCAAGAGTTGGAAATGTATAAGAGAGCTACAGGATTATTTGGGTTTGATATAGCAATAAATGATAGGACCAACCTGATGCCAAGTAAACTTCACCTAGTTTCAAACTTTCAACTTTAAAGTTTAAGTTTAAAATTTCATTTTCTCTTTATAATTCTTTGTTTTAAATTTTATTTTTCGTTTCTCATGTTTATTTTATTCATAATTTCATTGTAGATACTTGGTGGGAGAACTATGGTGGTTGTGTGCCTATTCTACAGAGGCTTGCCATTCGAGTGCTCAGGCAGACATGTAGCTCTTATGGTTGCGAGCGCAACTGGAGTGTATTTGAAAAAGTACACTCCAAAAAGCACAACAGGTTAGAGAATTTCAAATTTTCAAATTCATTATATAATATAAATTATTAAATTCTAATTTATAGATTTATGCCACTTTAATATTTAATATTTATGATCCTCCTCCAGGTTGGATACTCAGCACCTTAATGATTTGGTCTACGTCCACTACAATCTCAGGTTGTGGGTGAAGCAGTATCAGAGAAAAGTTGATGCGAAGGCCATTTCATTGGATGAGATTGACACCGCCGCTGCATGGAGGGAAGAGTGTGAGGAGCCTGTTATGGAGGTAGCCCCTGATTAGCTAGAGGATGATCATGCTATTGATAGTGATCATGGTGAGACTCATACAGTCTCAGAGGATTTGGATGAGCATGTTCCAGTTCCAGAGGAGTTTCACACCGATTCTGGGAGTGTGCCACAGTCAGAGCTAGAGGGAGATAGACCTAGTGGTAGCACAGGCACTAGTACTGGTAGAGGAGCAAGAGCTGCAAGACTACCTCCTCGACCTTCTCATTCTTCAGGACATCACTTTCGGCCACCTTCTCTAGTTTCTAGAGGACGTCATTTTGCAGGTCTTCTTTTAGAGGACATCAGAGTCCAGTATGAGGCCCACAAGCCTCAAGGGCACCTACTTCTAGTTCTAGAGGAAAGGCCATTTGCACAGCGATTAACTTTTCCCGTAAAAGGGGTAGAGGGAATCAATAGTTTATTTACTTTACTTCATTGTAGATGACCCATGAGTCATGATGATGATCATGAGATACATTTGTTATATTTTTTATGACTTAAGATGCAAGGACATGATCCATTTTGTATGTGTGATGTATCTCGATTCTCTAGACATCTTATATATCTTATATATCGGTTTTCTTTCCATATTCATGTACCAATGTGTTTATTTGATGTTATTGTTGCTTTAGATGTTTAAAAATTTGAAAAAAAATGAATATTTTTCTATTTTTTAAGTTTGCCGATTTTTTCCCGATGTTTGCCGATGTTTTGCCGAGATATCCCGATGTTTCCTGGACCCTACCGATTTTTTCACCGCGCCGATGTTTGCAACACTGGGTCAAAGTGCTGAAGATGTTGTTGTTGATCGAAAGGTCAAAGTATTGAAGATGTTGCTGAAAATGTTGCTGATCGAAAGGTCAAAGTGCCGAAGATGTTGCTGATCGAAAGGTCAAAGTGCTAAAGATGTTGCTGCTGATCGAAAGGTCTAAGTGTTGAAGATGTTGCTGAAGATGTTGCTGATCGAAAGATCAAAGTGTTGAAGATGTTGCTGATCGAAAGATCAAAGTGTTGAAGATGTTGCTGATCAAAAGGTCAAAAGATGTTGATGTTGATTAAAGAGTTGATGTCGTCAAATATTGAAGACGAAGACTATATGATGTTGAAAAGCTTCCAATGATTTATAGATGTGTTACCCTGATGATGTTGATGATGTCCTCTCCTACTATTGTTGTTGTTGATGTTGTTGTAGAATACCCTTCTCGTTAAGGGGGAGTGTTGAAATATTGTAACTTCGAAGAATATTCTATATGTATCTTTTGTCGTCCCTGATGGTCCTACCGGGAGAACCACTTGTATTATCTTGTACCCCGATGCTTCTAATCGGAAGAACTAATAAGAGTCATGAGGTTGTCTGCTCTATTTGTAAAGGTGGGTCATTAGCAACTCAGTGTGGTTACTTGAGCCTACATGTGTAACTCAAGCCTACATGATTAACTCGATCCTACATGTCGGATGAGTTAATTCAAGTGAACGGATGAATATAAATAGAGGTGTGGTGCTCCTCATTTGAGACACACACACTCTCACTTGTGTAGCGCATTAGTGGAGAAGAGAAGTAGCTGGAGAAGGAGGAGGATCAGGCTTTGATCTCCTTGTTGGTTTTATCTTTTATCTTTTGGGGCATCTATATTGAAGAAGCTTTTGCTGGGTTTTTCCCTTTAGGGTTTTCCCAGGATAAATCTTTGTGTTCTCCTTTTGTATGGTTGTGCTTGTCTATCTTTCAGTGATCCTGTTTATATGCTTTTGTTATGAAATCGAAATGAAATACTAATGATCTAGCTTAGCATATGAAAATTTAACACCCTGCAACTTTCCTTCTGTAACGGACTTTTCCACAAGCATGTTGTGGGATGCGGGATGCGCGACCAACTTTCTAACGCTGACCCTTCATAATTCTCTTCCGCAACTCTTTCCCCTGCAACTTTTCTAGTCGCCATATCTTTGTGGCCTTCTCCATGACCGTCGATCTAATTTTTGATGTGGATCTCACGAATCTTTGGGTATCTATTATCGCCCTCGCAACTTCTGTTGCGGATCTCTCCTGGACTGTCAGATCTTCATCTGCGGACTCAATATCCACCGTTTGTTCTCTGCAATAAACTGGTTAAAGCAGAAAACCTGCGGGTTGCGTCGATTGATCAAAGAATCGATCAATCCAGCCTGCAATCTCTAAGATTCATTAGCCTACTTCTATGCATGAATTTATGAACACTATTCCAACTATTCAAGCAGCAATTTAACTCTTGAATCAATAAATTCAAAGAAATACACAGATGTTCAGGAAACCGCCAAAGTCATCCCTTCACATATTCACGATTCAAAATAGTAAATGCATAGGGGCTAATAATACTGCAAACACACAACTGTTCTTCCTATTAAGCAACCACACAAACACACAGCTCGGCTCTCTTCTTCAATCTATTAAAATATTTACAAGCGGAACCAAACGCAGGTCTGTATGTCTCTCTGCAAGCTCGAATTCTAATGCTGAAGAGAAGAACCCCCTCTACTTCTCTAATTCGCCTATTTAAGCTAAACTGTAACCTCCTACACTTAGTGGTCCTACAACTGAAAACAAACTACAAAGCATGATGAAAACGTCATTGTCTCAAACAAACAAAATGCGGCTTGATCTCCCCGCAGGGAGTCATGATACGCAATCACTCCTACTTGCGCTAACAAACTATGACTCAACAAAACAGAAAAAATATGCCACAGCATGTTACCAACTCATCACATTGTTGACATGCCACGATGCTCCTGCATCACTTTTCAGCCTCATATCAGATCCAGGAAGTTGCTACATCATATTGGAAGAATGATATGTGATCCACATCACAATTTTGCAGCTATACAAGGATTTGGTTGTGTTAGTGATTGCCTTATTTTTTGTACTCTTTGGGAAGGAGAATGCACATATCTCATTTCCATTTTAGATTTTGTTTGCAGATCGAATTTTGTTGGCAGCAAGAAGCATTCAGATAATGCTCATACTTCATCAAATGATGAGATACCAATATTCTCTCCACTTCTTTCTTGCAGATTCTACACTCTAGCACATGATCATGGAGTTCATGATTTCTTTATCAAAGTATTTCACCAAGAATCGGTTCATTTAGCTCATTCAAGTGAAGATAAAGACCTATTGAAGACATGCTATTCAAATTTTGTGCCTTGTCCTTTGTTGATGTAGGATTTTCCCCATGTGGTTTTGTATCTTTCCTCATTTTTCTGGACATGAATAATTGTAAAGGGTGACCATAGCCTTGTTTCTAGGCCTTATATACACCTACATTTTAGACATAAACATCATAAAGTCGAACTTAAAGGGAGGTGTGGGAATATGATAAACTCACTTCATATCTAACGATAAAATATTTAATCAATTTTGATTAATTTCCTACCCACTAACCTAGGTAGTTTGCATCCACTTGCACCACATGATCAACACTTGCCATAAATACCCCAAGAGCGCTTTAATCCTGATTCTGGATTGATAATGTCTACTCTATTAACTGCTAGAATTAGTAACTGTGCTTTCCTGCAGATTCTTCCTTTTACTGCTTTATTCCAGGTTTTCAGTGGATAAGGTAAAGCTAGTCAACTAGCAAACTGCTATCTTTTGTTGCCAACCCATCCTCCGTGATTTTCTCTCCATGTTCCAACATTATCATTTTTTCCATCCTACATAACAAATCACCCATTCTTTTGCTAATTCATTAGGTCCTTAACTAATTTGGGAAGTGCTTAACCATCTATGGGGGTTTATCATATTTAGTAAATATGTCTTTCTAAGTTTGATGAATTGTCTCCAATACAACTCGATTTTACCTATGAGGGATGTACTATTTATGTACATTATTATTCATCATTATTCAATGGAAGGATACACTCTAATATCTGTTAACCCAAAAATCCCCCACATAGCTCTCAATGGCCTACACCTCCCATGGACACCATCTCACAACACTCATTTCACCCCATAATACCTTCCATTTGACCCCCACACCTCCAAAAGAGCCCAAGGATGAAAAAAAGGGCTAAAACCCCCAAAAAAGAGCCCAAAATAGACCCCCAGGAGCTAAAGCCCTCAAAAAGGGGCTAAAACCATCAAAGGGGCTAAAGTTAGGCCGGAAGGGGCTAAAGGCCCAAAAAAGGGGCTAAAGCCATGTCCAAGGGCTTAAAACCCTAAAATCCCTTGGAAAAACTATAAAAGGAGGGTGGGGGGTCACTCTCAAAACACTCCTCACTTGCCTATTGTTATGCTTCCCATGGATGCTTTGAGACCTCTTGCTCTCAAACCACCCACTCTCCCTCTCCTCCATCTCCATTTCTCCAAGCCATTGCTTCCCAACCAAGAGAGAGGTGCTCCCATGAGCTAGGGCATGGTGGCCCATTTCCACCTAAGTGAGGTATAATCTAGTTTTTTGCTTGTTTTATTTGTTTTTACTTTCTAAGCCTCATCTCCATTTGCAGGTTTTTCATTAACATTATTTGCAGGTTGTCTCCATGGTAGTATAGGTTTATTTTGCAGGTTTGGAGGCGGAACCCTAACATACTATGTACAGAGGGGTTCAACAATGCTCCATCATCTCCTCTCTTTTATTTTTCTATCATTAGCTATTAGATTCAGTTTACTATTGTAGCCATTTGCTTAGATTAGCTTAGGTTCAATTCGCAACTCTGTTTTTACCATTTATCATTCTGTTTTTTACTGTTTTATAAGGGTAGAAACCTACCCTTGTGCCCTATAGGCACAAGGGAGCCATTTCTGCCCCTGTAGTGAGGAGAAATTCTCACTACAATATGCATCTCTTCATTCATGTGATTCAGTCTCTCTTCTTCTCTCTATTTTTCCTGAGTATGCTTATGAGAATTATCTTAGTAGCAAGATCTACTTCTTGTGCTTCTTCTTAGCACCTTTACTCATAGCATTAGTGTTGTTTTTTATACAAAGATAGATATAAGGATTCCCATAAAATGTCTATATTTGATTGCATCCTCAAATTCCTTTCCTTCTTTTGATGTGAACTTCAAATTTTCTTCCATTAGAAAAGAGAGAGAGTTGCACTATGTTAGGCCAAATATGTCCCTACAGCTCTCTAACATATCTCTTTCGAGAGATGAATATGTACTTGGGATTTTGAGGAGGGGAAATTTTAAAGATCCATAATTTTCTAAAATGGTAGAAACCTTGACGTATCTTACTAATTCTTAAATTTGCAACCATAAAATGTATGGCAATTTTTTTGTAAAATTTTTCAAATTTACAAGGACTTCATATCATTTTTTATAATTTTGGCAATTTTTAGAGTAAATAAAAGGTATCACATGTAATTTTAGCAAATCACTTTTGAGAAAAAGGCAAATTGGCGATTCGTTTTTTGGAAAAAAAATGTGGAAAATAGCCCATGAGTTAAATTTTGCCCCCAAACTTTTCCTTGAATTTGAGTTATTTCAAATCTCAAGTAGTAGTGAAAATGTCTCAACTCTGTCAATTTGAAGTCCTTCAATTTTGTATTTATAGATTCAATTCTCCCTTCCATAAAAAAATCATCTACATACACCATAGGGTATACAACATATATTCCAATTTTCTTTACAAACAATGTTGCATCATCAAGATTAAAATGTTTGAAATTTAATTTTAGAAGATGTCTGGTTAACTTTTCATACCATGCATGAGGTGCTTGTTTTAGGCCATATAGTGAATTGATGAGTTTGCATACCTTTTGCACTTGTCCCTTCACAACAAAGACTTCTTGTTGAGACATTAAGACATTGTCTCTCAAGTCTCCATTCAAGAAAGCATCCTTCACATCCATCTGATGGAATTTACACCCATTTTGTGTAGTCAAAGATAATATATTATGGATGGTAGCCCATTTTGTTGTGGGCAAGAAAGTTTAATCATAGTCAATGCCTCCTTTCTATGCAAAATATTTCTCCACAAGCCTTGCTTTATGCTTGGCAAGTATGGTCATATGATTTGTAATTGTTCTCGTAGACCCACTTACAACCAATTGGTTTGGTTTAAAAAGAAGGGTCCGCCAACATCTGTGTCTAGATCTTGATGATATTTCCACTCATCATGAGCGACAACTTCTTCAAAGGAAGTTCGTTCAAGGTTAGTAAATAAATTCAATTTGCGGAACATCCATATCTTCTTCATCACTTGAACTTTAATTATCTGCAACTCATCCATCTTCTTGCCTTGTCGAACTTCTAGTTCCTATCTTTCCAACTTCATCAGGATGGACACTTTCAAGTGTCTTTGTGACCCACTCTAGAACTTTCAATGAGGATCCAAAGCTTAGCCAAAGGTGCTTCATTCTCTTCAAGATTCAGTCTTCCAATCGTTCTCAATCACATCATCCATTTGAAAACCATGTTTTGGTGAAGTGGAAGGAACTTATTCATGAGGGGAAAAGGCGTTCCAAAAGGAGATTCCAAATATTGATACAAAATAGGGATGCCCCCTTCAAGATGTAGAATCTCATTATCCACTTCATGAAATATCTTTACATGGGTAAATTTATGGCCATCTAAATTGGATCATAGCAATCAATTAAGAATATTAATCCTTAATGTCAAACAATACTTGCGATCTTCTACCTCTTACAAAAGAAAGAAAGTGTGTCAAATGTAAATGGGTATACATAACTATCTATGCATCAAATGAAAGTGTTAATTTACATAAGGCGTGGTTAGTTGTTAAAGGTTTATATTAATTTGAAGGGCCTAACTATAACGAAACATTTAAAATTGTAGTCAAAATGAATACCATTCACCTTATTCTAGCCGTTGTTGCTTCAACCAACTAAAAGGACCATCAAAAGGATATTGAATCTACCTTTTTGCATGGGGATTTCCAAGAAGAAATTTGCATGCAGCAACATCCTGGCTATGTTTCATATTACATTCATTAAAAGCAAAAAATGGTTTTAATATCAACTATATTATAAGATGCTCCAAAGTCAATAAGATACTCTTTAAAAGTAGATAATGTAATGAGGGAAAAACTAAAATCAAAAAGTACAAGTCCATGAGAATAAAAGTTAGGCAAAGAGGAATCAAGATTGATGATGTGCTTCTGCATTGTTTCTTCTAAATTTTCCATCTTTTTTAAACATTTAGACTCCAAATGACCATATCACCCACAAAAACTGCAATGTTTCTCAATCTTCTTACATTTTGATTCAATGCAATTATCACCATACATAGTAGGAATCTCTTGACAAGGTTTGAGACGTGTGTTTCATTTGTTGTTGAGAGGGTGTTGTTTTTTTGGATGCTCGGCTTTATCTTTTTAACATGCTAGACATTTTTCTAAATATACATATAGGGATGATAACTCCAATTTGTAAGAGCTTATGTTGCTCTTTCATCAAATAATAATAATAAAAACCTCACAAGTGGGTGGTAGTTTGTAAGCAAACTCTAGAGTTTTTCTAAAGGAATAAAATACAAAAATAAAATAGGTACTACCAACCAGACAAAAATAGCATAAATACATTAATCATTCTTCATTGGTATCTTAGATAGCTAATCTTCAATGCAAGAGAAATCATTATGATGTAAATTAATATCGTGGTTATTAAGCTAATGGGCTCAAATCCCATTGTATGTCTCAAATATTATTCCCAACTCTGTCTAAACTTCACTTAGTTTGTTATATCCTTTAAGGTGAAACCATAAATCATTAGATGATTAAATCATGTGGTTCAATATTTGTATTATTTGATTTGGCTTTCTTTAATATATCGCTCGAAGTTGTTTATTTTCTCAAGGTAATCCAATAAAGACATTTACTTCATAGCACATCTTCCATACAGAATTTCTATGAAAAGTAGTTGGAACTAGTAAGCGGAAGATAATTTGGACTAACCATATTATAATAAGTAGGTAAGATGACTTCAAAAACAAAAATTGACTATCCAAATGGAAACCTCTTTAAGCAATAAGCAATTTAAGACAAAGCCACTAAGAATAGACTTCGAATGTAAAAATTACATAATTTTGAAGAAGAAAACAAAACATAAAAATGAACCAATGAGCCAAATGGCAAGTAAAATGTTGGTCCATGTGGTGATAGGTGTATAATGAAAACACCAAGTTAAAAAATGTCTTCCTTCTCTAACTTTGTTTATAATTCACTTTTACAAATAAATTAATTTTTACAATAAAATAAGTTGTACATCTTTATAAAATAAGTAAAAAACATTTTTATAATAAAATCACTTTATAAATTAAAATTGCATGCAAAAAGTAACTTAAAATGAAATAATGAAATATTAAAGTTGTTTTATAGTGATTCATTTCTATAAAATAAGTGAAATGTACTTTACAATAAAGTTATGTGATAATTAAAACTTGCATAAACATTTTAAAAAGTAATTTGAAAAAAAATTATTGAATTTATGTTCTCTTATTTAATAAAGTAATTTTTAACCAAATAAACCGCTGCAAGATATATAACAAATGTAATGAAAGATAAATGTTTGCTTTTTTCCTCAAAATGTGTGTTTATCCTTAAAATCCTTTTTTTTTAATGCAAAACACTTCAACACAACAACATACAAAAACAAGTGAAATTTTGTATCTGAAACTTTTAGGTTCGACGTCTTGCCCAAACAATACAGGGTTTCTCTATCTATCTGATTTGTCAAATTAACAAAAGACATACGGCTAAGAGAATACATTAAAATTTGTGTGTGTGTGTGTGTGAAAATACACATAGAGTAAATGGAAAAGAGCATATGCAAAAACAAACAAAAAAAACAAATTGAAATATTAAAACAATATGAGAAAATTTTCAAAAACACAATGAAAATAATATAACTCCAGTTTTGATAAAATGGTCATACCTTAGGCAACCAGAAACTATTTCAAATGAAAAAAAAATGTTTTCAATTGAAAGCAATGCAGGCTCTCTTAGTGGAAAAAATACACAGAAACAACAAAATCCAAAAATCATTTGATGTATGCATACACACGTTCAAGATCTCGATCAATAGCGAGAACAGGTCTTCATAAGCGCTTTGATACCATGTTTGAAAAAACAAGTTATTTCCACACAATTAAAACACAATAAGCAACTTCTCACACAAACAAATCAAAAATCATTACACCGATATATTACGTGGTTAAAAACCTCAAAGAGAAAAACAGTCTTCTATCCCCAAGAACACGACCACTTGAGGCAATATATTAATGCAAAAAAAAAAATTCATCATATGATTTTCTCACAACTGATCATTAGTGAATGAGTATCCATGTTCATTAAATAGAGATCATGGACCAATCAGATGTTAAGCAATGAATCAACATACTTGTGTGTATCGAAGTGAAGAAAAACGTCATATCACTTTATTTCTAGAAAATACCATGACCATTGGATTAGAAAAGGACAAATGCAAACTATTGTATACCATAGAAGCACACTTTAATTAAAGACATGTTAGGATGATAAGACACTGAAGAGTTAATTAAGATCAACTTGGTATCATATATCATGAGGTAAAGTGTGTTTCTTTAATATACATATGTCCATATGCAATCCAACGGTCACAATATGTTCTAAACATAGACTAATCCAAAGGTTCATACTCACCTCAATCTTAATGGCCATTGATCTGTGGCTCAACACTCGATTAGTCCATAATCGTTATTTAGAGCATGGAGGGTCATCTATTAAATGATCTATTGTAAGAAACGCATTGTAACATTTATTTTTGTTTGCATAGTGTATTGCATCAAGTAGATATTTAGTTCAGTTCGTGGACTATTTCTCTCTTCGAGGGTTTCAACAATGTAAAAAACATCGGTGTGTTGATCTTTGATCTGCTTGTATGAGCGGTTTTTGAAGTCATTATATCTTCTAATAATATCATGTGTTTGTCGAGAATAGTATCAAAGCTCTGATGAAGTTATGTTTACGTTGATGGCCTAAATCTTGAATTGAAGTCGTCGTATCCATCAAAGGATTTTTGGTTTCTGATATTTTTGTACATTTTTGGAATAAAATAGGTGTTCCATACATTTGAAGCATTGTTTTCAATTAGAGACACTATTCATTTCACTAAAAACGTTTTCGTTTTCCAGGACCTGCGAGCACAGCTTCAAAAGATGCAGAAGCTTACCAATATCTACTAAAGATTCAGTTCCTTCATGTATTGTAATCGGGGTCGTTTAGATTTCAGACATCAACGAGGTTGAAGCTTACTTTTAGGCTTCTTGGACACCCATTATATATGAACTAGAACTATATTTATAGACTCTACAAATGTTTGTTCATCTTCGAAGGGAGAAGATCATCACAAGCGCAAACTCACACAGCAAACTTATCCCTAGTTTATGATCCCAACTGATCACATTAAGCACAGAGGGAGAGCATACGCTGCTAGTTTTACAGACTATTTACACTTTATATCATTGTTTTCTATCCCAATCGATCGCTCGAGGGGCAGAGGAAGAGCATACACAACACTCGATGCACAGAAAGAATGAAAATTCAGAAATCTCACAATACTCAAATGTGTGGTGCCAAATAAGAAGAGGGGCACTTTATTTATACAATTTTAGTCAATCAACCAGTGACTCAAAACTTACACCTATAGGTAAAAAGACTTTATATGAATCTCATGGCAGTGAATTAAATCGCACCTTTTGTCAGATAAGTCATCTGAGTCATGTGAAGGAATCTACGGACAAACATAATAGTTTGACCCTTACACATTGGAACAACTATTAGCGACCCACGGTGCTTCTCATTATTCATTATCATAATGACATATACAAGGGCCTTCCCCACAAGTACAGTCAGCGAATCTAGCAGAGTCGCTATCTGACATAAATTCGGTGTCCAGAAACAAGCAATAAGAAAAACATTGTTCTACATCATAATCGAGCATGGTTTCATTGGGATCACAATAGAATTCTCCCTGAAAAATAGAATCAACTTTAAAATTTAATGAAATTTTTCTAGTGTGAATTTGATTATCCAGGAGACAACCTTTTTTATCCATTCTTAAGTATTTATGTTGGGTGTAAACTAGAGGCTCAAGTCCAGAGTAGGTTCCTCCAATATGTCGTAGCTTGAATTTAAACCACATGGGGTTTTGGTGTGCTATGATCATATATGCTTGTATATGCAGAATAAAGTTTGTTCTTCATTGTATCCAATCTTTTCTTGGACAAAACTTGTCAAGGAAGACTTATGTCCATATGAACCATTGTTGATGCACCAAGGTAGAAAGATCTCCACAAATTATTATCTCACCTTATTCTCTGCAAAACTGTAAGTTGAGGTTGTAACTATTCCAGATTAGAAAACCTAAAATGAGATCTACCTAATGCAGCTCTCTGCCATCTGTATATGTTGTATGGATCCAAATATGGCAGAGTTGTTGAAGTTGGTGAAGGATATTCTCTAAGATATTAAAGGCTTCTTTCTCTCATCTTTCCAAAATTTGAATATTCATAGGAGAGGCATTGATTTGTTGGATCAGAGAGAGTGCCAAATATATATCTACATCATTTTTGCTGGCACAATTCAGAAAATTATCTCTTTCTTCTTCTGACAGGGGATCTTTGAAGATCCGAAGCCTGGACTTTTTATTAGAAGAATTGGATGCTCCATGACTGAACATACTTAGGTTGGGATTCTACTACTATTCTTCTCTGGTTAACATATCAGCAACACAATTTAAGTATCCGGGTTTATATACAATCTCAAAGTAAAAATTTGTAACCAAAGAAACCATCTTAAAATCCTAGAACTATTTCCAGCCATAATATTTTCATTTTTAAATATTCCAGGCTTTATTTTTAAATATATCATAATGATGAATTTAGCAGGCTTCAAATAAAGCTTGAAATGATTTACATTATTTTTAACTACAAGGATCCCTTTGTGGCTTGATGGATAATTAAGTTATGTGTTCTTGAATGCTCCTAAAGCATATCCGCAGATTTCTTCTTTATCTCCATGTTTTTCTATGAGAACACATCTCCAAGCTTTGTTGGAGGCATCAATTTCAATCACCATCTGGTCAATGCCTTGCAGGAGAGAGAGCGGAGGTAGTTGTTTAACTTTCTCCTTTATTTTTATTACTGCATTCTCCATGGCTTTATTCCATTTTGGGGGATTTTTCTTCAAGCATTGCTATAACATATGAATGTCATCTGCTTGGACTGTATAGAATGGTCTAATATAATTTAGGCTCCCCAAAAATATTTGTAAGTGAAAAAATTCAAGAATTTGATCAAGGAAATGAGCAAAAACCTTCAAGACATGTTCTTGAAGAATCACCGGGATTTTCTTTACTTTATATCCCAAAAATTCAATATATATCTTGTCAATTTCAATTTTGGATTTTGAAAAAACTAGACCATGCTTGAGTACCAAATAATAGAACTCTCGCAGATGTTTCAAATGATCTTGCACGTTCTTTGAACATATTAGAATGTCATCTATATACACATATGATCATTTTTTGTCTCTAAAAATATCTTCCACTCTCTTCTAAATTTCTCAAGGACCATTTTTTATGCCAAATGGAAGCACCTTTCACTGATATTGTCCATGTGGAACCACAAAGGCAGTTTTATATCTATCTTTTGCTTCGATTTCGATCTGATAAAATCTAGACTTCATATCGAACTTGTTGAAGATGGTACAACATGTTATCCTTTGCAAAAGACTTGATTTATTAGGAAGAGGGTATATGACTGGCTCAAGGACTTTATCCAAGAATTTGAAATTTGCAATCAGTCTAGTTTTTCCTCTTTTTATCTCAAAGTGCTTGTTTACCATGAATGCTCGGCATGCCCAAGGACTTTTAGATGGTTCTATAATGCCTTTGTCCAATAAATATTTTATCTCTTTTTCACAGAACTCTCTTTTTAGGGAGACATGAGGGATGCAGAGGCATTCTAAGATTTTGGTTTTTCCAGAGGGTTGAAGGGTAAGGAGACAGTATTTTTCTCTAGTCCAAAAAGCATTAAGTGACTCTGAAGTGCAATATTTTTCTAGTTTTGAGGAAGTCTCAGAAAGGGCAGAACTTTTATGCATTTCTGCATATGCAATGCATCTCTCCATTTTGAATAGATCTACAAGACTAGGAGATGGGTTAGGATTATGTACAAGATTTTTACATTTGAATGAGGCATAATAATATAGAGCATAAATTCTTCTACCATTTATTGTACAAGAAAAAATCATCTTTGTCTCATCAACTGTGATTGGGATGATTCGATGCAAAAAATGCGAACCTATTATACAATATTCTTTGATGCTATCTAATCTATTCAGATGCAAAGCTTCTTTTCTCCCACCAATATTTATTGGGAAATTTGGAACTCTACCTTTTAGTGGCACATGAGTTCCCTCAATGGCTACACCATGCTCTTTAGAAATATCTGTCATCTCAGAGTCAAAAGGAGGAGGAGGACCAGTTATTTGAGGAGTGGCTCCTTGGTTAGTCTAATTTGAAGATCCAACATCCTATTGGAATTCTCTCTTTGGTATTTTGAATGCCGGTAGATATTTTCTGGGAAACCATTAGGCATTCTTTTAAACAGTGAGACCATTTCTTTTAATTCATCAATCGTTGCTTGGTCTTCTTCTTATTGATCAAAGAAAAAAATTTGGTCTCTTGTCTTATTCTTCTTCAATACACATCATCCCAAATGAGTATCTCCTTTCATGTTTTCTTTGGTAGCCTTTGGCTGCAAGCTCTAAAGTTGTTTGACTTACAAGACTCTTTTTATTTACATTTTTGGGTTTTGGTCAACAGTTTACCCAAAACATCTAGCATTTTTTCCAGTTTTTCATGTGTTATTGTAATAGCATTTTTTATCTCTTATTGATCTGATAACAAATGATTTGTCTTTTCTTCTAACAGAGCGATGTGCTCTTTTTTAGTTTGAGCTTTTTGTTCCTGAAGCAAAATATTAGAGGCTATGTCATCAATATTTTGACCAGTAATCTACTACTGGAAATTGTCATAATTTAGAAACTTGACTTCATCTAAGACAGTTTTGTTTGGAGGAGACAACCTATGAGACATGAATTCTGTTTTAGAGAGGTCATCATGGGAAAAATGTCTACAAGGAGTATCAGGAAGATTTCTTCCTGGATGAAAAGAGGTATCACCTTTTGGATTAGTGGAGGTGAAACCAGGGCCACTTATAGGGAGAGACATGATGAATAAGCTTACTCCTTTGTTTCTGAGCTTCATTCTCTCCATTGCTTTTCTACATGTAGGGTAGTCTGCATGTTGACCTTTGTGCTCATTATTGTGAACTCATGAGAAAGAAGGTAAAAAAGAACAGAAGGGTTCAAACATAGCTAGATGATTTGAGAAAGAAGAGGTATTATTTACAAAGACAAACTTTACAAGAGGAGTAAATTGAGGGGATGGAAACCCGTCGGGTAATCTAAAAGAATTCCAGAATCTATCAAAAACAAGGGGTTTGGGAATAGAGAGTTGTAGGTTACAATCTTTATCAAAATTCCTTATCTCTTTGTATGTTACTTCCCATTGTTTTGGATAGCAGATGCCAGTCCAGTTAAATGTAATTTGGATGGGGTGTTTGGATTTGTCTATTTCCACCACGTTGTGCAAACGCAAACTCTAATGTACTTTTGGAGTGAAAGGAGGAAGGGAATCGTTTCAAAATTGATGACTACAAGGGATTTTAACAGGATAATCTTTTATCTAGGGTCAACTCTGAATCTCAATGGAATAATGTAAGCTTTTAACATATCATAAATATATGGGTCATCCAGACTGACAGAGTATTTTGGAAATATTGTACCAAAAAATGGGCCATTGTGTAAAGGGCCTTCAAATCCTCCTACTAAAGCATCAACAAATTCTATATGGCGAGTGTCTAACACGCAACATAATGAAGAAACATTCAAATAAGGCCTAACTAATGGGCCAAGTGTTATTTTAATAGCGATCATATATGTGTATCGATAACATTTTGATTTAGCCCGATCAATTTGTTGTTTATCAATTAAATTTATGTGGATGGGCTCTTCTTGATCAGTAAAGGTTGTATATAAGGAACTGAAGTTTATTTGTAACGTTGATTTATATTGCCACCATTTCATCTTGTAAACTTTATAGGGAAATATTTCTGGTAGCTTCCATTCGGGAGAAGGATTTGTATCATTAATTGTGATGATTCAAGATGAAGTTTTTATAGTTTGAAAGGATGAACTCTTCCAGTTAGAGAGAATGTAGCTTGTTCTACAAATTGGTAATTAAGGGATATAAGCCCTATGGAGTCCATTGAGGGCTCCATGGAACACTTACCTTCATCATGTAGTAAAGGAGTAATTCGGGCTTCTCATGGTATCCTGCAGGTATTTTTGAAAGACTATTATAGTGAACTTACGTCACCTAACTCAAATGGCTATAGCCACAACAATTCTGAAAATCGGACTCAGACCTCAACTACTCCACACAGATACATTCTTTAGAAATAAATGAACTATATTTTTTAAATATAACCAATACATGGCACAACTTGCAGAAAATATCACTGAAACTCGATATTATATTATGCTAACAAAAGCTTGATATTATATTATATCGGTTATTGTGTCACATTTATTTATCTATAAGTTTCAGAAGCTTTTTTCAACATAATATAACGTCAAGTTTGTCATATTTTTTGCAAGTTGTGTCATGTATTGGTTATCTTGGAAAAAGAGAGTTCATTTATTTCTAAAGAAGGTGTCTATGTGGAGTAGTTGAGGTATCCAAGTCTGTTTTTTGAATTTGTTGTGGCTATAGTCGTTTGAGTTAAGTGTCGTAAGTTCACTATAGTAGTCTTTCAAAAACACCTGTAGGATACCCTGAAAAGCTCAAATTACTCATTTACTGCCTAATAAAGGTAAGTGTTCCATGGACCCCTCAATGGACTCTGTAGGGATTACATCCCTTGATTGTCAATCTACAGTAAAAACTAGTCTCTCTAACTGAAAGGAGATCATCCTTTCAAACTACAGAAACTTCATCTTCAATCATCACAATCGATGATACAATTCCATCTTCTGAAGGGAAGTTGCCCGAAATATTGTCCTCTGGAGTTTACAAGATGAAATGGTGGCAATATAAATCAAGGACACAAATAAAAATGATCTCCTTAGATATAACCTTTGTTGATTAAGAAGAGCACATCCACATAAATTCAATTGATAAAGAACAAATTGATTGGGCTAAATCAAAAGGTTATCAATGCGTGCATCTGGGCGCTGTTAAAATAGGACTTGGCCCATTAGTTAGGTCTTAGTTGAATGTTTCTTCATTATGTTGTGTGTTAGAAACTCGCCATCTAGAATTTGTTGATGCCTTAGTAGGAGGATTTGAAGGCCCTTTACACTGTAATGACCCAAGATGAAAATTCCAAACAAAGGCACAATTTTGAGCAAAATTGTATTGATTAGTCTTGACTTTGGGGGCTTCAAATGACACAAGAGGGTCTCTAATTTTGTAGGGACTGATATGGTGAGTCTTAGGACAACTCAATGGACTCTCTGTTCAGTTTATAACATGGTATAGACATCTGCAACTCGATTTGGGTTCATTGGAAAAAATGGGAAAATTACTAGTAAATTGTGGTTAAATCCCCCCTAGGGTGTGAGCATAAATGGCTTCCCAACTCATGTGCGACCATCCCAAATTGACAAACAAAGTATGGTACTGATATTATACTTCATTGACTTCCATTATGTGTGGAAATAAGTTCTGCAAATAGAGTTATAAAGCTTTGAATTCGAATGCATATTTTCAGTGCTATTGCTTAAGGGAAATGACAAGTAATAGCTTAACTTTGACTCATAAAATGAACATGAAATGCTTCAGAACAAAGCATGAGGATTATAGAACATCAACAGCACATAAATATCCTACTCAATAGCATTTAACATCAGAGAAACCCCCCAACACAAATCATATACACACAACTCCTTTTAAATGGAAACCAGTTAAACCATAGCTTGGAAATGTGGGCATTTTTGCTTATGTATTTATACTAATTCGATTTGCAAAGAGTATGAGGAACATATTACAGAGCCAAACATCATTCACCCATGCTTGGGCATCAACTTAATTCAACAAAGCGCAAGCATCATTCACACTAGTGCGTTATCATGTGGAAACATGGGAAATGAGAGGTATGGAATGAGAGAACGAGGAAAGAGATAGATCTCGAATTGTATCAACCTCCTATCTGCAATAACAAAACTCCATTAGGCTCCAATTGAGAGGTCAGGGTGGCCTCTCCAATAGCCAATTTGGATGAGAATCTAACTCCCTTGAAATTGGCTCACTAGACAAGCTAGTGCTTTACAAAATGCCAAAGGCAAATTCTCAAATGATCAAAATATATTCTCCTTCTTCGTGACATCTTTTTATAACTCTCATAATGTCCTCTAAGGTCGAATTCCCTCCCATAGGCTTCCTCCAACTCATCCTTGATGTTTAGTAACCCCTATGACATGTGTCATTGTCATCATTCCTCAATCTTCCTCCAAATTCGAATTGTTTCCGCCAACCTCCAAATGCACCCTCTTCGTGAATATTTTTAGCCCTGACATTTCATATTGTCATAAGTCTGAAATCAAATCTGATTTTGTCATATAATCTTCCATCATGGTTGTCATAAAACGCGGGTAATCTCTCTCTAAGTGGCACATAGTTTCTTCATAGTCTCTTCCTCTTCCATGGAAAGTTATTCCTTTTCACCCATTTGAATCCTTGGTCTCATGAATGTTACTTGACACCTCTTCACCTTCCAAGAACATTCCATTCCTCATAATTTTGAATTTGGGGTTAGGTCATGACAAGTGTAAGGAGGAATCTAGCCACCCAAGGTCTCTATGAACCTCCAAGTGTCTTCATGAAGCAATTCCACTTTATTTTCTCCATATTTATTATTTATATGACCCAATTTAATGTGTAGATGGTAAACTAAGGTTCTCTTGGGTCCCATCGCTCCCTTATTACAAGATTTAATGCCTCCACCCCAACCTAGGGAACTAGCAGGTTGGTGAAACATTGTTAACTAGTAGTCTCATTAGGATGGGGACATGACATACATAATGGCCAATATTTTGGAACAATATTTCCAAAAAACTATGTCATTGTGGATGACCCATATATTTATGATCTGTTAAAAGCTTACATTCTTTCATTGGGATTCAGATTTGACCCTGGATCCAAGATTATCTAGTTAAAATCCCTTGTAGTCATCCATTTTGGAAACAATTCCCTTCCTCCTCTCACTCCAAAATTCCATCAGATTTTGTGTTTGCACAGCGTAGTGGAAACAGACAAATCCAAAAACTCCATCCCAATTACAATTGACTGGACTAGCATCTGCTATCCAAAATAATGGGAAGTAATATACAGAGAGCTAAGGAATTTTGATAAAGCTCGTAACCCACAACTCTCAATTCCCAAACCCCTTGTTTTTTATAGATTCTCAACTTCTTTTAGATTATCTGACAGGTTTTTATTCCCTCAGTTTACTCCTCTTAGAAAGTCTGTCTCTGAAAATAATACATATTCTTCCTCACATCAGTCAGTTATGTTGAACCCTGCTCTTCTTATTTTCCTTCTTTCTCAAGAGTTCACAATAATGAAAACAAAGGTCAACATGTAGAAAAGCAATGGAGGGAATGAAGCTCAGAAACAAAGGAGTAAGCTTATTCATGATGTATCTCCCTAGAAGTGGCCCTGGTTTCACCTCTACTATTCCAAAAAGTGATACCTCTTTTCTTCTAGGAAGAAAACTTCTCGATACTCCTTTTAGACAGTTTTCCAATGATGGCCACTCTAAAAGAGAATTCATGTTTAATAGGTCTTCTGCTCCAAACGATATTGTCTCAGATGAATTCAAGCTACTAAATTATGGCAATTTCAAGAAACAGCTTACTGGTCAAAACATTGGTGGCATAGTCTCTGATATTTTGCTTCTGAAACAAAAGGCTCAAACATAAAGAGAGCACACCGCTTTGTTAGAAACAAAGATAGATCATTTGTTATCAGATCCATAAGAGAAAAAAAATGTTATAACAATAGCAAATGAAAAACTGGAAAAAAAGTTAGATGTTTTGGGTAAAATGTTGACCAAAAACCAAAATGTAAATAAAATGAGACTTGTAAACCAAACAACTTCAGAGCTTGCAGCCAAAGGACACCAAAGAAAACGTGAAAGATGATACTCATTTAGGACGATGAATATTGAAGAAGAAGAAGACAGGAGACCACAATTTTACTTTGGTGAATAAGAAGAAGACAAAGCAAAGATTGATGAATTAAAAGACATGGTCTCACAATTTAAAATAATGTCGAATGCTTTCCCATAAAAACATCTATCGACATTCAGAATCCCAAAGAGAAAATTCGTACAGGATGTTGTACCTTCAAATCAAACTAACCAAGGACCCACTCCTCAAATAATTAGTCCTCCTCCTCCTTTTGACTCTGAGATGAAAGATATCTCTAACCCTTCTCCTTGATCTGCACCTCACTCTTTTAGTTTTGGAATAAATGGGATGAATAACCTAATATCCCAGATGCCTGATCAACCTGTGTCGAACATCCAATGCCAATCTCGTGCCCAAATCAGAACAGCCATCCAACTTTTGGGAAATTGGGTTTTTTACAAAATGTCACATGATAATACAATAACTGGTCAACAACTAGCACTCCAGCTAGTAGGAGGATTTTTAGGATAAGCTTCAGAATGGTGGCGTTGGATTCCTCGAGAATCTAGAGAAGAAATGTTAAATGCAGCATATGCAGACCAGCAAATTCTTTCTGCCTTAGGAAAAGAATTTTATGGTCCTAATAAGAATAAAGACTATGAGCATCTTGTGTCTTTATTCATGACTGTCAAAATATGTGATTTGAATCAAAGTGAAGAATATTTCTGTTATATGCAAACACTATTTATTACCTATGGCAATGTTGATAAACCTACGTATCTCAAGAATTACTTAAGAAGTTTTCATGGCCATGTTCTTGATGTTGTTGAACAACATCTTTAAGATAAAAACATTCATTTGTCAGGTATTTCTCTTGCTCAGTTGCATGGTTTCATAATGGAAACCTCGCAAGAACACTCCCTGGGGAAAAGAGTAGCTAAAGACTTCAAAAGGCACTCGACAATGTTCTCCCTCGGATTCTGCAAAGATGTTGCTAAAATTCCAGATTGGGGATGTGGTGCTCACAATCAAGGACACTTTGGGTGAGAAACATGTAGTTGTAAAAAGAAAAAGAAGCCCAAATATACTAGTGCACCTAGATTTCATCCAAATAAAGGATACAAGCATAGAAAGGGTAAACCCTCTAAGAAGAAAGCATATATCATAAAATGATCTGAACCTACAAACAGAGAGAAATGTTTTATTTGCGGCAAGAAAGGTCATTGGGTATCCAAATAAAAATAAAAATCCCAGACTTGTTGCCATTTTTACAAAAGATCTAGATCCAACATGGTGGGATCTAGCCTGGTGTGAGGCAGTGGATTACCCTAAAGGTGAAAATGTTTTCTTACCAGAAGAAGATGATTCCTCTAATGAAGACCCTAATTTAGATAAATTTTCCCCAGACTCATATGATTCCTCCTCTACAGATTCCAGTGAAGAAGCAAATTTATGTTGGAGACATTTACTACCTTACACACTCATTTTGTTCAATTTGGCCTAGTTAAACCACTATCCTAAGTATTATTGACTTAATTAACATCAAAGGAGCACTAGATGACATCAGCTAGATCACATCCACGCCTACCTTCAGTCAAGGAGGCTAACTTATCCTTCTCCTACATTCGGGGAGGCTAACTGGAGCACTCCGGGGGTGATCTGAGTGTCATTAATGCACCATATTCCTAATTGATGGTTACAATCAGTTAAACAAGGCAGTGAAGGCATCTTCCTTCATTAAATTGATTATTTAATGATTATTTAATGAACTGGAGTCAACAGGGGCGCCTCCAACCACTTCTGATGTTCAGTTACACTTCAGTTAACCTCATCGAGGTTCATTGGAGTCATTGAAGCGCTACCACTGATGGTTGGCTTGATGTGACATGTGGCTGATCTCTTTCAATTAAGACTCAGTCATTTATTGCACTCTGAATTCAGTTAGGGCTCAGTTGAGTCAATTAGGGTTTTGATTAGTGGTTAACTTGAGTGTTAACTGTGGCTTACATTCAGTTAAGCTAAACTCAGTCATTCAATTCGAATGACCTCCTTGGGAATTCGAATTTCTTTGTCATTCATGCTTATAGCATGATATTGTATTGTATTACTCATTCTTTGTATGAATATACAGAGCGGCTACTCATTCTGTAGCCCAATTACACCATTTTCATGACTTATTGTTATTAATCTTTGATGAGACTTGTGTTTAGTCCCTAGATCACTGTGCAAGTTTAATATGGTATCAGAGCTCACGGTAGGACAAAGCTCAGATCTCTCAAAAACAAGGTTTTTGACAGATCTTGCATGAAAATTGAGCAATAGCTCAAAAATCCAACACTACACCAGAAGCTAAGGCTTACCACTTAATACCCCAAGTAAAGAACTTGTTGATCAAGCTTGCTTGATTGACTATGATGGGTGTGATGAAAGCCTAAAATGTGCAGGCTATCCGACCTTACATTGCCCTTTCTATTGTGATTTTCAGGTTTTCTACAAGTGAAGCATTCGCTCCAATAGATCCAGATGGCCTCCTCAGTAGATCTTTTGACTCCATTCAATTTCCACTCATGGAAAGGAGACATGGAGATTCAGCTGCGCTCCAGAGGACTCTATAGAGTCACCATGGACACTGAAGATGAGCCTAGTTCTGCTATAGACAAATCAAGATTCTTGAACAAGAAGGATGAATCATTCGGATTCTTGTGCCTCTCTATTTCCCTGGATCTTCTTTTCCATCTTTTGGGATTGAAGACTCCAAAGAAAATTTGGGACAAATTGGAAACCCTATATGGAAAGCAGGATCATTTGAGAGTTTACCAGCTCTAAAATGAATTGATGTCTCTCCAACATTCCAATTTCGAGACATTGAATGAATTTTTCACAAAGTTCAAGCACACTGTCTTACTCTTGAAGCAATGCAAAGAGGAGAAGGCGGATGATCAGCTCATCCTCGCCATACTCTCCAAACTTGGAGCTGATTATTCAGTTTTTGTCTCTACATTCCGTGCGGGGAAGCTCACAACCCCTGGATGGAAAATGCCTACACTCAATGCCTTCATTGAGTCCCTAACAAGTGAACATGATAAGCTTGTCCAGATGGGGATCATCATATCCTCCCGTGATCAAGCCCTCCATGTCTCGGGGCCCAAAGATCTGAAGGGTAAAGGAAAGCAGCAGAGAAACCCAAAAACTAAATTCGAAGCTCCTAAGCCTAGAGTTGAAAACCAGCAGCATGATGAGTCTTCCAGCTCAAGGAAGAACAAAAGAAAAGGGCACCATGGAAAGGAAAAAGTCAAGTGTTCATACTACGGGAAGGGCTTCCACCCTGAACATGCCTGCATGAAGAAGAAGCTTGATGAAGCTACCTCTCTTCTTGAGAGAAATCACATCAATCTTCCGGAAAGCTTTCGGAGGAGAGATCGCCAAGATCGAGAACCACAGCATGAAAAGGGTCATTCCCTCATGGCAAGCACTTCGAATTCCAAAGCACTCTTGATTGATTCTGGAGCTTCGAACCACATGATGGCTGAAAGAGACTCCTTTTCATCCTTGGAGACCGAAAAATCCATCCCCATCCACATGGGAGATGACTCCACCATCATTTCAGAAGGACAAGGTACGGTTGATCTTGAGAATGGTTATTTTTCAAATGTTTTGTATGTACCATCTCTGGCATCAAATCTCCTTAGTGTCTATTAGATGACACATACATGAGTTCCTAAGAGAGTTTCTTTCATCCCAAATGATGTTGAGATAACAGAGCTTGCATCCGGGAAACTCATTTCTAAAGGCATTACAAACCATCATGCAGAAGCCTATGAGTTCTCTCACATTATTGCGGATGCAAAGCCCACTGCTCTGCTAACTCATGAAAATGAAGTTAGTAGGTTGTGGCATGAAAGGTTTGGCCGTCTAAATTTCAAATATTTGCAGTGATTACAGAAAAACTCCATGGTTGAAGGCCTCCCGGTCATCAAGGAAACCACTGGAAATTGCAAGGGCTGTGTGATTGGAAAACACCCTGAGCACAAGTTCGATCGGGGGAAGGCAAACCGAGCTACATGCATATTGGGGCTGATACATTCTGACATTAGCGGTCTAATGCCTGTCACATACACAAATGGATCAAGGTATATTCTGACTTTTATTGATGATTTTTCAAGGTACACATGGATCTTCTTTCTCAAAAGGAAGTCTGAAGTATGTGAAAAAAATTCTGAACTAAAGGCCTTGATCGAGAATGCCTCTGAGCTTAAGATCAAGATCTTGAGATCTGATAATGGCGAGGAGTATGTTAGTAATGAGTTGCTGCACATATGCTCCCAAAGTGGTAATCAGGTCCAACATTCATTTCCCTACACTCCCCAGCAGAACGAAGTAGCAGAAAGGAAGAATCGGTCTCTCAAGGAGATGACCACCTGTATGTTGGAATCAAAGAATTTGGATGCAAATTTGTGGTCTGAAGCCATGCATGCTGCAGCATACATTTAGAACAGGGTGCCACACTCATCCGTGAAAGGGAAGACCCCTTTCGAAGCATACTTCGAACACAAGCCGGATGTGTCGAACCTGCGGGTGTTTGGGTCCACTACATGGGCTCATATTCCACTTGATAAAAGAAGGGCTTTGCAACCGCAAAGCATAGAATGTTTGTTTATTGGGTATCCTGATGAATCAAAAGGTTTCAAGCTGCTGGATATCAAAACAAAATAGATCATCATCGAGAGAAGTGTCAAGTTCCATGGAACTAGTGAAAGAGAAAACTGGTGATTTTCCTTCCTATTCTACTGAATATTTGGATGATGAAATTGGGGGTGATGACCCTAATTTGGATCCTCTGATTTTTTATATCAGTGTGTAGCAAACATCAGATGCTGAATCAGAACCTGAAGTACAAAATCATCTTCCCACATGGGCCCGACAGACACTCTCCTCCGCAGGAGATAACATTGGAAATCCGGATGATCCAAGGAGAACCCGGTCTGATTTCCAAAGAGCAGGTATTGCGCTCTCTTGTCCTGATAATTTACTATCCAAAAATTGCTATTTGATGATTAGTTCAGACCCAAAATCCTACTACCCTGCTCGGAAGAATCCGAGATGGCAAGTTGCCATGGATGAAGAGATGAATTCTCTTCAGAAAAACACTACTTGGGAGCTAGTTTCTCTTCCTCCGGGAAGGAAATTGGTTCAATGCAAGTGGGTGTTTCGAACCAAGGTTGCTGCTGATGGAAGCACCTACAAATATAAGGCAAGGCTGGTGGAAAATTGTTTCTCTCAAGTCCAAGGTGTGGACTGCCATGAGACCTTTGCACCGGTTGCAAAAATGGACTCCATCCACCTAGTTTTGGCAATTTCAGCATCTACGCACTGGGAAGTGCATCATATGGATGCTAAGTCAGCCTTTTTGCATGGAGATCTTCATGAGGAGATATACATGAAGCAGCCTGAGGGCTACATCACTGATCCATCTTTGGTTTGCAAGCTAAAGAAGTCATTATACGGGTTAAAACAGGCCCCAAGAGAGTGGAATTCCAAGATGGATGCCTTCCTTCTCTCGCAAAACTTCCAAAGGTGTAAATCAGATCCAAATGTGTATTTACGGCAGTCTGATGGTCATTTGATTATTATTGTTTTATATGTTGATGACTTAGTGATCACAGGTAGCACAGTTACTTCCATTTCAGCCATCAAAACTGCTCTCCACAATGCCTTTGAAATGAGTGATTTGGGGCTCCTAAAACAATTTTTGGGGCTCGAAATTGAACAAAATTCTGATAGGATTATGGTCACTTAGTCCAAATACATGTCAGACCTGTTATTCAAGTTTAACATGGTTGAATGTAGGCCTACACCATTCCCTTTCCTTTCAGGGATCAGCCTTGAAGAAGGAAAAAGAACACCTCCCATGGACTGCACTATCTATCGACAGTTGATTGGTAGCTTGTTGTACTTGACACATTCTCGGCCTGATATCTGTTATGCCGTGAATGTGGTATCAAGATACATGCAGCAACCTCATGATCTTCATTGGAAGGCAGCCAAGAGGATCCTCCAATATATTCAGGGAACCAGGACCTACGGCATTCACTATACTGCAAACTCTGAGCTAAAGTTGGTTCGATACACAAATTCCGATTGGGCGGGTGATTCTATTGATCGGAAGTCTACTTCCGAATATGTATTCATGTTTGGTGGTGGCCCCATTTGCTGGTCTAGCAAAAAGTAGGCTTCCATAGCACTATCTTCAGCAGAGGCCAAGTATCAAGGAGCGGTGAATGCTTGCATCCAAGCAGTTTGGTTGCAAGGCATTCTTTCAGAGTTTGATCTTGGTAGTACTTTGTCCACTGTCCTCTTTTGTGACAATCAAAGTGCTATTAAGATATCTGCATATCCAGTTACCAGGCAAAGGACCAAGCATGTAGAGATCCACATGCACTATATCAGGGAGCTAGTGCATGACAAGACCATCTTTCTGCAATACTGCCCGACTAATGAGCAGATTGCAAACATCTTCACCAAGAGATTTTCAGAAAATAAGTTCACTTACCTCCGTTCACTGTTGGGGATGAGTTCATTAGGGTAGTGTTCAACTTGAGGGGGGGGTTTTCCCACTGGGTTTTCCCTTTTTTCCTCACTTAGTTTATTTTTTAGCATTGTTTTCAGTTTCAGCATTGTACAGGGTGACCTATGGCCTTAGCATTTTTATGCATTTATGTTTTCTAACTCCTCCTGAGTATAGATTAAGGGGGGGTGTTGGAGACATTTACCACCTTACACACTCATTTTCGTCAATTTGGCCTAGTTAAACCACTATCCTAAGTATTATTGACTTAATTAACATCATAGGAGCACTAGATGACATCAGCTAGATCACATCCACGCCTACCTTCAGTCAAGGAGGCTAACTTATCCTTCTCCTACATTCGGGGAGGCTAACTGGAGCACTCCGGGGGTGATCTGAGTGTCATTAATGCACCATATTGCTAACTGATGGTTACAATTAGTTAAACAGGGCAGTGAAGGCACCTTCCTTCATTAAATTGATTATTTAATGAACTGGAGTCAACAGGGGCACCTCCAACCACTTCTGATGTTCAGTTACACTTTAGTTAACCTCATTGGGGTTCATTGGGGTTCATTGGAGTCATTGAAGCGCTACCACTTGATGGTTGGCTTGCAGTGACATGTGTCTGATCTCTTTCAGTTAAGACTCAATCATTTATTGCACTTCGACTTCAGTTAGGGCTCAGTTGAGTCAATTAAGGTTTTGATCAGTGGTTAACTTGAGTGTTGATTGTGGCTTACATTCAGTTAAGCTAAACTCACTCATTCAATTCGAATGACCTCCTTGGGAATTCGAATTGCTTTGTCATTCATGCTTGCAGCATGACATTGTATTGTATTACTCATTCTTTGTGTGAATATACACAGCGGCTACTCATTTTGTAGCCCAATTACACCATTTCCATGACTAATTGTTATTAATCTTTGATGAGACTTGTGTTTAGTCCCTAGATCATTGTGCAAGTTTAATAATTTAGGTGGGTGTTCTAGTCCTCCTAATTTCTGTTTTTATATGTTCTCTACTAGCTTGCCAAAGGTCTCTCTAGAAATAAGGATTTTTGAAATTGATAAAGAATTGCCTCAGACTCCAGTATATTTGTCTATGAAAAGGCAAGATCTAAAATATGAAAAAAGAAAGTTTTTAGCCAAATTAAAAGCCAAAGAGAAAGTCTCAAAAGAAGAGACAAGGAAATCTGCCTCTCCATAAATCAGAAAAAATCCAACATTCTACCAACCTGTAGATCTATATAAAGGTTTTCCTAATCATCAAGAGGATAGACAGAAATTTAGAAAGGATAAAGAAGGTTTGCTCATATTACAGATCAAGGAGAGGAAAACATCATTAAAAAAGTTGGTAAAAGAGATAGAAGAATTAAAAATATTGCTTGATATAACAATCAGAGAAAGAGACAGTCTTCTGATGAAGAAATGTGCAAATCCTACTCATAAGCTTTATAATCTCCAAAAGCTCCAAAAAATCCAAGAAAAACTCTACACACTAGTCATTCAGAAGAGGAAAAGTACCAAGAGGAAGAGCCTTCTCTCGTCTCCTTAGGACTCTTCACATGTCCTAAATTCTTCATAAAAATAAAGTTTTCTCGACTAGAGTTCAAGCCTTACCAGCTTGACTGTATGATAGATTTAGGATTCCAGATAAATTTGGCAAAATAAAATGCTATACCATCTTTCTAGTGGTAATAAGTAAAAGAGCATGGTGTAGCCATTGAAGGAACTCTTGTACAGTTAAAAGGTAGAATTCCAAATTTCCCAATAGTTATTGGTGGGACAAAAGAAGTTTTGCATCTGAATAGATTAGATAGCATCAAAGAAGATTGTATAATAGGTTCAGATTTTTGCATCAAGTCAGCCCAATTACAGTTGATGAGACAAATATTAATTTTTCTTGTACAATAAATGGTAGAAGAATTTTTACTCCTTTATATTATTCTTCCTCATTCAAATGTAAAAAACTTGTACATCATCCTAACCCATCTCTCAATCTTGCAGAGCTATTCAAAATGGAGAGATGCATTTCATATGTAGAAATGCATAAAAATTCTGCCCTTTCTAAAATTTCCTCAAAACTAGAAAAAGATTGCACTTCATAGTCGCCTATTGCGTTTTAGACCAGAGAAAAGTATTGTCTCCTTACCCTTCAACCCTCTGGATAAACCAAAAGCTCAGAAATTCTTTATAGCCCTCATGTCTCCCTCATAAAGAGAGTTCTATGAAAAAGAGGTAAAAGAATTATCGGACAAAGGCCTTATAGAACCATCTAAAAGTCTCTGGGCATGCCGAGCATTCGTGGTAAACAAACACTTTGAGATAAAAAGAGGAAAACCTAGGCTGGTTGTAAATTTCAAACCCATGAATAAAGTCCTTGACTCAATCAAATACCCTCTTCCTTATAAATCAATTCTTTTGCAAAGGATAGCAGGTTGTACCATCTTCAACGAGTTCGATCTAAAGCCTGGATTTTATCATATTGGAATTTAAGCAAAATATAGATATAAAAATGTCTTTGTGGTTCCACGTGGACAATATTAGTGGAAGGTGCTTCCATTCGGCATCAATAATGCTCCTTTAGAATTTTAGAATAGAATGGAATATATGTTTAGAGACAAAAAATGGGAATTGGTGTATATAGATGACATTCTAATATGTTCAAAGAACCTGCAAGATTATTTCAAACATATGAAAGAGTTTTATTCTTTGGTCTTCAAGCATGGTTTGGTTTTGTCAAAATCCAAAATGCAAATTCGCAAGATGAGTATTGAATTTTTGAAATAAAAAATAAATAAAGTTCGGGTGATTCTTCAAGAAAATGTCTTGAAGGTTTTTACTCGTTTCCCTGATCAAATCCTTGAAAAAGTTTAGGTACAAAGACTTTTGGGCAATCTGAATTATATTAGACCATTCTATAAAGCGCAAGCAGATGGAATTCATCTATTGCAACAACACCTAAAGAAAAATATCCTAAAATGGAATAAAGTCATGACGGATGCAGTAAGAAAAATAACGGAGAAAGTTAAACAACTTCCTCTGCTCTCTCTCCCGCAAGACACCAGCCAGATGGTGATCGAAACAGATGCCTCCAACGAAGTTTGTGGAGGTATTCTCATAAAAAAGCATGGAGACAGAGAAGAAATATGCGGATACGTTGTAGGAGCATTTAAGAACACATAACTTAAGTATCCATCAAGCCACAAAGAGATTCTTGCAGTGAAAAAGACTGTAAATCATTTAAAGCTTTATTTGAATCCTGTTAAATTCATCATTATGGTAGATTTAAAAATAATGCCTGGAATATTTTAAAAATGAAAATCTTATGGCTGAAAATAGTTCTAGGATTATAAAGTGGTTTCTTTGGTTACAAAATTTTCACTTTGAGATTGTATATAAACATGGATACTTAAATTGTGTTGTTGATATGTTAACCAGAGAATAATCGCAGAAGAATCCCAACCTCAGTATGTTCAGCTCTTGATCATCCAACTCTTCTAATAAAAAATCCAAGCTTTGGATCTTCAAAGATCCCCTGTCAGAATATGAAAGAGAATTTTCTAAATTGTGCTAGCAAAAATGAAGCATATAAATATTTTGCACTCTCTCTAATCTAGCAAATCAATGTCTCTCCTATGAAGATTCAAATTTTGGAAAGATGGGAGAAAGAAGCCTTTAAGGGCTTAGAGAATTCCCTGCACCAACTTCAATATCTCAACCATATTTCGATCGATACAACATATACAGATGGCATAGAGTTGTATTATGTAGATCTCGGCCCAGGTTTTCTAACCTGGAATAGTTATAACCTCACCTTACAGTTCTGCAGAGCATACGGCGACATAATACTTTGCGGAGATCCTTCTATATTGGTGCAGCAACAATGGTCTGGATGGACAAAAAAAATTCTCGACAAGTTATGTCCAAGAAAAGTTTGGATAGCATGAAGAGCAAACTTTATTTTGCATCTGCAAGCAGATATGATCGTAGCACACCAAAACCACATGTGGTTTAAATTCAAGCTATGACATTTTGGAGGATCCTACTCTCCACTCGAGCCTCGAGTTTACACCCAGTAGAAATACAGAAGAATGGATAAAAATGGTCGTCTCCTGGATAATCAGATTCACACTAGAAAAATTCCATTAAATTCTAAAGTTGAATCTATTTTTCAGGTAGAATATTGATGTGATCCCAATGAAACCATGCTCGGGTCTGATGTAGAACAATACTTTTCTTATGTTGTTTCCAGACATCGAATTCATCTCATATAGTAATTGTTAGATTTGTTGGTTGTAGTTATGGAGAAGACCCATGGATATGTAAATATGATAAAAAATAATGGGAAGAGTCGTGGGCCGCTAAGAGTTGCTCCACTATGTAAAGGTAAAAGTATTACGTTTGTTCGTAAATTCCTTCACATGGCTCGGATGACTTATCAGAAAAAATGTGTGATTTGATCCACTGCCTTGAGATTTGGATAAAGTATTTTTACTTATAGGTGTAAATTTTGAGTCATTGGTTAACTGGTTGAAATTGTATAAATAAAGTGCCCCTATACTCATTTGGCACCGTGCATTGTGTATTGTCAGATTTATGCATTTTCATTATGTCTGTGTGTCGAGCATTATGTATGCTCTCCTTGGTGCCTCGAGCGATTTATTAGGATCAAAAGTAGTGATCTCAAATGTAAAGAGTCTGTAAAACCAACATCATATGCTCTCCCTCTACGCTTAGTGCGATCAACTAGGATCAGAAACTCTGGATAAGTTTACTGTGGGAATTTGTGCTTGTGATGATCTTCGCCCTCCAAAGACGAACAAGTTGTTTTAGAGTCTAAAAATATAGTTCTAGTTCATATAGATTAGGTGTCCCAGAAGCCTAAAAGTAAGCTTCGGTCTCATTAATGTCTAAAATCTAAATGTCCCTGATTACAATATATGAAGGAACTTAATCTTTAGTAGATATTGGTCAGCTTCTGCATCTTCTGAAGTTGTGCGGTATATTGTTTACAGTTAAGCATCTTTTTTAATTTTTTGTTCTCATATTCCTTCAAATTTTGGCCTAGTTTTTCGTTGTATTTTTTATGTGTTTACCCTTTGGAGGTTTTCTTTATTGTGTATACTCTTTACCATGGGCTTTGTGTGAATTCAGTAAACAAGAAACATTGAGAAAACTTCATTTTTTTAATACGTTAAACAATCACTAACCCCAAATCTAAGACATTTCAGTTTTAAAATTTTGTTTTTTGTTTTTATGTGGTTTTGTAAAGTGTCTAGTAAGCCAAAAAACAAGGCTTTTTGGGTAGGCACGCTCTTCCAACAACAATAACAACAACAACCCCATTGTCCTCCATAATATTAATAAATATTTTACTTAGCTCACTTGGTTGAAAGCTACTTTAATAAGTAAGAGGTCTCGGGTTAAGTTATTTGTGTTACATTTTATAAAAGTTCATGTAACTTTAAGTTATAAAGTAACTATATTATAAAAATGCTCCCGACTTGATTCATGAAAGTGAGTCAATTATTTTAAAGCAACTTATTTTAAAAGTGAGTTTATAGGCAAAGTTAGTAGAGGGGATTCTTTACTACATTATTTTTCCATTACCATGTGTTCAACCTTTGACTCAACGTGGCTCCTTGGCTCGTTGTTTTTTGTCTTTTTTCAAAAGGGCTTAACTTTAAGATTTGGAGTCTATTTTCACTGTTCATTTTTTAAACAGCCTATTTTTACAAGAGATTTGCATCTAGACCATCAAGTTAAGCTTTTGAAGCCATATTACACATTTATTACAATATGGTTGCTCCATATATCATTCTACTTACCAATACCAACTACTTCACATGGAAACCTTGTATGGAGGATGTCCTACGAAATAGGAGACTTTATTGGATTACCTTGGGGAAAAAAATTGAACCTATTAATGATGATAAGAAAATAAAATGGACCAATAAATGTGATGAAAATAATTAAGATGTTAGTTAAGTTTGTTTTTATTGAAATACAGGGATATTTTAATAATAAAAAAACTTAATTATTTTTCTATTTTTTCAAGGAATTTGCTTTACATAGATCATGGTAGATTGGACAAAAGCATATGAATAGTGGATCTTAATGTTTTTGAGGTCTCTCAATCCATTCGTGCAGTCAGGTCATCATTCCAGACAAAGAAAGATCCAGATTTGAGCAAATAGATAATTTATTATAATTTTCAGCTAAAATAATTAAAAATTAAAAGATGACCAAGGTTTGAGATGTATGATTTGGGAATAATGAATAACAAAAGGTGATTTTGGTTATGATGTTATGCCCCCCTAGAAACTATTGGTCACTTTTCCTAGCATTTTATTACGTTGTCACTTCACATGCTTTAGTTATACCATGGGGGGTGATTTTCTCCTTAGAAGGGCGACTTTCTCACTTAGTGATGTGTATCTTGAGCTAGATACTAATGTAAAAGTGGATTAGTATTCCCTCTAGGTTCAAGGTTTGAGATGTATGATTTTGGGCTAATGAATAACAAAAGGTGATATGGGTTATGATATTATGACCCCCTATAGACTAATGTCATTCTTCCTATCATTCTAATATGTTATCACTTGAAATGCGTCATTTCAGCCATGTAGAGTTCCTTTCTCCTAAGGAGGGTGACTTTCTCACTTGGTGATGTGTATCTAGAGCTAGATGCTAATGTAAAAGTGGGCAAGTATTCCCTAGGGGTGAATTGAGCTCCCTAGGATGCCATTTAATTTATTTCACGTGTGTATCAATCATTGAAGTGATAACATAATAAAATCCTAGGAAAAGTGGACAATAGTTTCTAGGGGGGCATCATAACCTAAATTACATTTTGTCATTCATTAGTCTCAAATAAGACATCTCAAACTTTGGTCATATTTTATTTTTTTATTATTTAGATGAAAACCATAATAAACCATCAATTTGGTCAAATATGGATCTTTCTTTGCCTGGAATGACGATCTGACTACACGGATGGATCAAGAGGCTTTAAAAACACCAAGATCCACTACTCTGATGCCTTCGACCAATCTACCATGATGTTTGTGAAGCAAATTCTAGTTATTTTAATAAAAACAAACTTAATTATTTTTTCACGGGCTTTATAGAAAATGATATTGATGATGATGATGATGATGGTTAACGTCCCCTGAGACCAAACTTTGGTCTATCGGACCTAAAGAAACGAATTATTTAGTTTGTTTTAAAATTGCATTTCTATGCTCAAAGAGCTTGGAGAGAAACGTCTCGAGCTCACTATAATTTTGGCAAGTTAAACGGATGGGAAGGTCGATATTGAAACAAAGATTATGGAACTGAGATCTAATGTGAGTGTACGCAAGGCACTCTAAGAGGAAGTGATTTTCATCTTCAATGTTCATATTCTCACAAAGATGGCAGATCCTTTCCACCCATGGTGTTTTAGGAACTGCCCAATGACCTGATTCATTGTGGAGCACGTGAGAGTTCATTTTTATCTTTCCTATATTAGTTTTTTTCTTTGAACTAGTTAAAACAGAGAGATACTTTTGGTCTTCTAGAGTAGGTTTGATGACCTTTTTTACTATCTTAGTTTTCTTTTAGACTCTAGATCTTTATCACACCACATTTTATCTTTAAACTTAGAAGTAACAATATTTTTAATGTTATTAATATTTTGCAATGCAACAGTTTTGTCAATCTCGCAATGGTTTAACCAGGCCCTGGTATCTTTATACCAACCTCGCTTGAGTCTTAGGTGGTTTTGGCTGGAATTTAAAGCTAGCTTAGGAAGTCTATGGTCTCCCATGTTATTGATTTTGTGCTTGTATAATAGGAGCCTAGTCATAGCGAGGCTCTCGATAGGGGAAAGACCCATTTCTATAAGGAAAATAGGGTAGGGTGTATTGCTTTTAATTTTGAGGTTATACATTATAAAACGCTTCTAGATTTGCTCAATCTTTCTCCAGGATTCTCTAGAGATGTTGTAACCCCATACCTCACACCCATACAAGATAATAGGAGTGACTAAAGTTTCTAAGAGGAGCTTCTTTTTATCCCACATCACAAGGTTTGTTGCTTTACAATTATTTTCGAGACCAAAATAAGCTTTCCACCCTCCATTAATCCTTTTCTCAATGCTATAATTCTAGTTGAGCTTGTGATGAATATCAATTCCTAGGTATCTATAAGAAGACACTTCCTCCAAGTTGTTATTGTCATACACAAAATTAGCGTAAGTGTCATTCTTGGTTTTGATAATCATAACTTTTGTTTTGTCGGTATTAACAGTCATACCCATGGTAGAGCAAAAATCCTTACGAAGTCTTAGCTTCTTATCAAGATCATATGGACACCTTGCCAAAAGAACAATATCGTCAACATAGAGAAGAAGGATGATGAATATTCCAGCTAAGATCGTGCCAGCACAACCTGCTTCCTCTAAAAAGCCTTCTAGTTTATCGATGTAAATGCCAAATAGGGTTGGCAATGACGATCTCGTATAACCTTATTGTGGCAGCTCTCAACTTTAGAGGAACCTTTAGCTCTTCTAATCCGTTCCATAGGTTATTTCTAGGTACCGTATCGAAATCCTTTTTAAAGTCCACAAAGCAACAAAAGAGATTGGCTTTATCATTACAACATTTCTCCACAATGATCCTGAGCGTAACGAGGTGATCCGTCATTGAGTGTTTCCTTCTAAAACCCGCTTGGACTTTAGCCCGCTTACCTTCATTTTCAAGCCATATGATGAGCTTCTTTTCCAAAATAATACCACATAACTTGGCTAAGAGAGGGCTAATCATAATTGCCCGATAGTTAGAGGGGTTATTTGTATCCCCACTTTTAAAAATAGGGATAATGAGGCTCTGAGTCCATGGTTTAGGGAACCCTTGTTTGACTGATTGATTGAATAGCTTGTGGATGTGAGGGATGAGGACATAACCTCATGTTTTTAAGATTTATGCCCAGTAACCTTCAATGTCCTTAGCTTTTCCATTTGTCAGACGCTTAACCCCAAAAATCTATGTCTTATAATGAGAAAACTTCTTCCACTGTGAGCAGGGTTTCAAAGTTATCTATGACATTTGGGGATTCATAAAGCTTTTTAAGATAGGAATTTCAATCACGCAAAGCAATTTTATTATTATCTTTAGTTTTTCTAGTTAAAACATGCCTCCTGAATTTCCTAGGAGCCACCTTAGAGAGGTGTAAGAGATTTTCTTGTCTTTTATGAATATATTACATTTTTTTCCTTTTAGTTAGGGCTTTCTATATTTTTATCTTTTCAATTTTAAGAGACTCATCAAGAGCTTCCTTCATTTCTTTCCTCGCACTTTTACAATCTTTATCATACCAAGGGTTGGTTTTTCTATTTATTTTATTACTCAAAACTTCAATTGAGAAATTGTTAATACAACATGAGATCATTGTAGTGAAATTATGATAGAGGTCTTCTGTGTTGTCTATACTTGATAAGGGAAGCAAATTAATTTTTAATTCATTTAGAAAAAAGATCCTTTTTATTTCTGTCAAAGATCAAGTTTTTTTGGCTGTGAGGATTATCCTCTATGGGATCTCTATTCATGATGAAATTGAGAGTTAGAGTTAAAGGTCTATGATCTGAGTCAGGCTCATGGTCATTTAATATGTCAAAATTTATTATTTCATTGTATAAAGGGATATCGGAAATAACATAGTCTACCACGGTACTACCAAGCCCATGGATACAGGTCATCTGGTTAGAATTGGGCCACTTCTTTAGACCATTGCAAATTATGAGATCTTGAGCACTACAAAGCTTGACTAGATCAGAACCCTAACAAATTTTCCCCTAGATATTCAGAGCTTCTTTTGTATCTGTCAACTAGAGTAAGGTCTTCGTCTAACTAAAGAGGATTATGGTTGGAATGATTGCTTAGAAGAATAACTTGGTTGCTCGAAGTTCGAGCATTAAAGTCACCCATTAAGAGGATATTACCTTCATTTCTTAGGATGGAAATATCATTCTCTAACACATTGTAAGGACAGTTTTTATCTCAATTGTTTTTCTTATAGAAGTTAGAATTAATAGGAGAAAAATAACAGATTGCTATGTAGGTTTTTTTTACATTAATGTCAGTAATCTCTATCCAAATATATTGGTTGCAAGTGTCTTTTTTATAAATCCTAGCATGGGGGGAGATGTTCTTCCTAATGTAACAAGTAATATCCACAATGCCTCTACGATAGGATCGCATGTTCCAAGTTGACCATAATATAAAGCCATCTATGTTAGGGACCTTAGATTCTTCGTGCTCCCAAGTTTCAACTAGCAATATAATCTCAACTTCATTCGAGATCCAACTTAGCTTGGGGCCTTTGTTTAATGGAAGCCACGATAGTTCAAACAAAGAATTCGAAGCATGTTGAATTGATATTGATTACTATCCTTTTGGTTTCTATCTCGAATAACGGCATTTCTATTTCTGATTATTGCCCATTTTCCTTCCTTCCTAGCTTCTTTTACCTTTTGAACCTCCTTTTCTTAATTCTGCTCGAACTTCTGGAATGAGATATTAATTTAGAAATATTCCCATTCCTTTTAGACTTGATGTTTTACTAAGTATGTCATACTTATGGTCAGTAGATCTCACTTTTATCTGGATCAGCCTTCCTTTATTCTCAGTTAATTTTCCCAACCTTGTTGCTTCGGTGAGACATGTTGTTTCAATTTGTAATCTATTATTTAATTATGTCTGGGCTAAGGATAATGTATCCTAGTCTACCTCCTCTTTTAAACCGAAGATTATAAGGTTCAAGGCTTTTTTGTTACTCTCGTGGTCTAATTCTATCAATGTTTACATTTCCTCTTTAATTGGTTTGATATCTAATTTACCTGCCACACTATTTAGGGTGAGATTGTTATTAACTTTTTATTTTAGTTCTTTAATAATGTCCTTCATTTTAAGACTTCCTAAAGTATCAGCATATCCTTGTTGGGATGTTTGGTTAGTATCTTGGCTTTGTTTTTCTATTGTTTGTAATCTAATCTCCATTGTCTCCATTTTATTTTCCAATAGTTTTATTTTATTTTCTATTTTTTTTGGATCTTGTCTTCAAGAGATGTAAATTTATTTTCTAGCATCGCTTCTAACTTTGTTTGTAGCTTAACTTCTCTTTCTTCTCTACTTTCTCTAATGACTCTATATACTCATAAAGGCTCTGTAATGTAACTGTGCTAGGTCTACCTTTGACAATCTTTGGTAGATGCAGTGAATTATTCATACTTGTGAACAAAAAGAAGTATATGAGCAATAGATATGCAAAAAATAATTAAGTATATTTTTATTAAAATACTTAGAATTTGATTCACAACAATCATGGTAGATTGATCAAGGGCATATGAGTAGTGAATCCTAGTGTTTTTTAGGTCTTCCAAAGCACCCATGCAGTCAGAGCGTCGTTCCGAACAAGAAAAAATCCATATTTTGGCAAATTGATGATTAATTATAGTTTTTCATCTTATTTCAGATTTCAGATGTATGATTTGAGACTAATAAATGACAAAAGGTGATTTGGGTTATGATGTTATGGCCTCCTGGAAACTATTGGTCGATTTTCCTAGCATTTTATTATGTTAACACTTCACATGCTTCTCTCCATGGGGGTCGACTTTTTCGTAGGGAGGGAGACTCTCTCACTTGGTGATGTGTATCTTGAGCTAGATGTTAATGTAAAAGTGGATTATTATTCCCTAGGGGTGAATTGAGCCCCCTAAGATGTCATTTGATATATTTCACATGTGTATCTATCATTGTATCTTGAACACAAGAGGTGATTTGCCCCCCTCACCTAATATTAAACATTTCCAACTTTATAAAAAGATAAAGCGAGATTAGATCTCCACCATTGATCATTGAATTATATTTTTTAATATCATCCATCCACATCAAGATCAGTTATCGATTTTTATCATCTCTTGGCCATAAGAGAGAGAGAGAGAGAGAGAGAGAACTCCTCATTTGTAAAGGACACTTGACTCTTGATTGAATAATATTAAAAAAATTGGTTCACATCTCTTGTATCTTAGATTATTATAGATCGATTTTCATTATTTTTAAGCATCTTCTACCATTATATCTCTATTTGTCTCTAGCCTCGGATATCCTCGTGGTGATTTTAACATGCCAGGAAAAAGCAGACTGATTTTTCTCAGTGTGAGTTGGTTAGACGACTTGGATGTTTGAGTGACACTCTCTTTGACAAGGGGTTCCTTTACGAATGCAAATCATTTTGTTTTTGCCATCAATTTCTTACTAGTTTCCTTGTCTCGTATGCTTGTCATTTCCATTTGCAAAGCACGAATTTATCTTTTAGTCAATGTAAATACTTTTTTAACCGTTCATTTGTTGTTTTTGCAGGTAGAAATTCATTGAATCTACAAGTGCGACTTGGTTGGGGAGGAAGACGATTTCTATTTGGTGTTGTTGGGAAAGGGAGACGAACTCTATCCATCTCTCAGGATCAAGGTAAGTACCAATAATATTTTGATGCAAACCCTTGAAAACTATTTGTCAACAATTAAAATAAAATCTCGTTTAAAAATATTTATGATTGTATACTTGGTTAGGTAAGCCGAATTCCACTTGGGTATTTTTCGTTTTTTGCATTCGAGGCACATATTAAGCCTAGGCGTATTGGACTCCATTTAAACCCCATACTAAGGCATTGGACCATAACCAATTATGTAATAATGTTATCCCAATTTCTGTAATGACCTCTATAATATGATCCTATCCAGGATGGCAAAGACAAACAATCACTAATAATGTGATACTACAAAAACCCTACCCCCCAAAGATGGATGCTTGTCACATAGGATAGGTTTTTTCTCTGCAGTTAATTCAAACTAGGAAGCCTTGTGGCTTCAACAACTCCTTTCAGAGTTTTGATTTTAGCAATATCATCTAGATACCATTTGGTGTCACAATCAAAGTGCCATCAACCTCACCAAAGATCCACTTCAACATTATTCCAACAAACGCATTGAGCTACATACACACTTCATCATAAATCTTATTCATGATCGCATTCTCAAAGTGCTATTTTCCCTATAGATAATCAAGTTGCAGACATATTCACAAACACTCTTACAGAAACAAATTTTTCTAAACTTTGGTCTACGTTAAGAGCCCAAGAATTTCTCATTAAGGCGAGATAAGCTCTAATGCCTCCTTCCTTCTCCTATAATGTCAATTTTGTAAATACTTTAATCCTATCCCAAGTTGTTCTTAAGAGGGGGATGTCAAGATATTAAGACACTTATGATTTAATTAAGATCAACTCGATATAATGTATCATTAGGTAAAGTGTGTTTATTTAGTATGCATGTGTACATATGTAATATGGCGATCACAACGTATTCTAGACATAAAGTGATATGTCAGTTAATCCTCACCTTGATATTCACAACTATTAATTTATTACTTAACACTCGATTGGTCTATGATCTCTATTTCAATAGCATGGGAGGTCATTTGTTCAATGATCGATTATGAAAAACTGCAATACCCTCCGATCTAGCCCCTAGACATATTGTTGTTGTTGTTATGTTGGACATACTGGCACAAGGTGCATGGACTATGGTTTGCCCATTATTATTATCATTATTATGTTGCTTATACAATAATTAATAAAATAAAAACAATCGGACGACTGATGCCACAAAAGATAGTATGAAGAACCATGATGTTACAAGCAAGGGGTTGCTGAAAAGTGTTTACTTATCTGTGTTGAGCCCATGTTGATGTTATATGCCCTTCTTGTGTACGTGATAGACCCTCTTGGTTATGTACACTCACGTGTTATGTTACTGCTTTGTTTTATTTACCTTGAGATTAATTTTATTTGAGGATTGAAGTCCCTCTCTCACCCAGTACACCCTCATGAGTTGGATTAGTGTGCATCTTGGTGTAGTGACTTGATAATGTGCAACTCCTATTTGTTATTTTTGAAATGTAACTCTCATCCCTTATGTCCCTCTCTCCCCCAAATCGAATGGCTAGTGAAGGAAGTCGATATGCTTGTGTTGGAGGACACACTTGTGTGTAGGTTCATGATTTTGCTGGTGTGCTTATGCTTGGCACTTGTGGTTTGATTTTGTTGCTCTTGGTATGAGATCCTTGTTAAGCCTGTTCCTAAGCTGAGTTACTCTTGAGGCAATGGTGTATATCCTAGAATTTCCTATGGAAATCCTAGATTGGTAATAGGGGTGAGGTCCACTCCACTGGATTTGATATTGGATTGTTGTCCTAGAGCCACCGAAATTGCCTTGGGGTGGAAGTAGAGGCCCTACTTTCCAATGGGTTGTGGTTGGACTAATTTCTTGAGAGAATTTGTGATTGGGTACGCCCTTGCATGTGGCATCAAGGTTCTCATAAGGGAAATTTTAAGTTCTAAAATGGGTCTCATAAGAGATATAATAGAATATTGTAAGCTTGTCATTTTGTTGAGAAGGGATATTTACAACTCACATTTTGCACTGCAATTCATGTAACTATGCTTAAGTTAAAGTAAAAATATGTGTACAATAAAATTAATAAAAACCATTTTTGATATGACCAGAAACATTACTACTTTTGAATACATAATGTACTAAAACAAAGTATTCATAAAAGAATAAAGTAAAATATTTTAGTTTTGAAGAATATGCCAAAATTAAAGTTTTATAAATAAATTCTAAGTTATGTAATTTAATTCACATTAATATTATTTATTTAAAAATATATTTAAATATTTAATGTAAATTTTTAATTTGTATTTTCAATTAAATATAATATTACATATATTTCATTATATTCTAATACAATATAATATATATTATATTATTTTATGGTATAAGATATTATATATTATATTATATTTTAATATAATAATGTTAAATTTTCTTAAATTGATTAGATGATATCTTAAAACAATTAGTCACTAGTAGATCACTGAAAGAACAACATGCACAGAAACATAAGAACACAGAAACACAAAGATTTTCCTCGACGAAACCACAAGGGAGAAAACCCTGCAAAACTTCATCTGTATAGAACACAACCAGTGCAGTGTAAAACCCAAACAATTGTTGGTCTCTTCTTTTTGGCGCACTAATCTTTCTCTCTCTTGCTAAGACAGCTTGACTAAGTGAGTACAAATGACAAGGAGCACCTCCCTATTTATATTCTTCAGATGACTTGACCTCTAACCTAGCAGGGCCGACTTCTCTAACTGACTGGGCCCACTTGACAACTTGACACCACAAATAACATTTATTATATTGACACATGGGTACTATTGACCCGGCTTTCATTCAAAGGTTTACATTGCTTCTTTCAATGACACTAACAAGACCAAACTCATCTCTCGAATGAAGAATACAATACATATGGAATATCTTCTGAAGTTATAATAATTTAACAAATACAACATGACATGACTATTTTTTTTAAGCGATTAATATATGACAATTTATATTATAATAAAACATGTATTTATTTTATAAAAAACAAATGTAGGATTATGTTATACAACGTGAAAACATTGGTCCATGTTATATATCTTATATATTATATACGTTACATGAAGTTGTAATAATAATGTTATATAATATATAATAAGTTTACTATGTCATAACACTTTCATAAATTAATATATATATATAATATAATTTATTTATAATGTTAAATTTAGAAGTAGCGAGTCATTATTTTATTTTTAAAATATGTTTGACTTTTGATTATTTATATGTTTTTATATTTAAAACTGAACGTATTTTAATAGTATTAAGCACATATATATTATATTCAAAAGTAATTTATGAGTACTTTTTTTATTATGAATATGGTTACCTATAGATTTTCATCCACCATTTAGAATTTGACAAGTAAGCAACTTTAAGTCAAGCAATGTCACCTCCACCATAAGGGATGATGTCATTCTCTAAAATTTGATTGTTTCTTGTAAAGTTGATTTTGATAGTACATATTTTTTTAGTCTCATTTTTAACCTCAAAATTCCCCTAATATGGCTCGACGATGACAATTGCAAAGTGAGTTTTGGTTTGCATTGGGTCTACAGTTGGGTGGAACGTGGCACATTAGACTCCAGTTGCGTATTCGACAAAGATCAATGTTGTATCTCATGTTTATTTAACTTATTAGCGTCTGATCTTAATTATTTATGGATACACATGAAATGTTTGATGAAACATATGAGCTATTAATGGAATAAATTTCTCATGTAGTTGAATCCATTTATGCAAATATATTTTGTGAAGGAATCAAAAACTAGTTTTGGGGATTTTCTGCACAAATTGTTTGATGAAATGATTCTTTGAAACCTCTACTACAAAACTGATATTTCTACCCCTATTCATTATATAATGTGTATTTTGATGGTACAATAGCCTCAAAATGGTTTAATACACATTTTTTTATGCTTCTACCTTTTATTCGAAAACTAGTTCTTCAATTGGATTGTTTTGCATAGTTTGGAGACTTAGCACATGAAGTGTTTGTAAAAATGCATGAGTGTTCTTTTTATGCTTATGTCTGATAAATACACTTGAAATGTGTGTGAGAATGTGAGGAGAAATCTCCGTGATAGTGTTTGTGAAATGTATACCGAAATTCTAGATCAAATCTTAATTTCTAGCTCCTTCAATAGAATTATTTTGAGTAGATTTGCAATTTTGCATATGAAGTGTTTGACGAAATATTCGAATGAAATATACATCTATTATGACTGATAAAACATGTTATTTAGAGATGGAATGGCATTTGAATGATTCTATGAGTTGTGGATTTAATTACTCTAATGATTCCTAGAATTATTAGTCAATTTGGATGAGTAAAATTAGCTAGGTTTTAGGTATTTAATGGACTATATATGGGTGGAAAGATATAGCCATATGATTGTAGGTGAGCCCTGCTACGTTGTCTATGAGCTACAGTAGTCATGTATTTCTCTTTATTTGACATTTGGAAAATTAAATTGAAAACTAAGTACATTGCGATGAAAATTGATAACTAGTTGTGGATTGAAATCTTTGTTTTCGTAAAAACGAAATGCAATAGCCATGTGTTCTATTTCTAACATGTTATTGTGTTATAGGTGGCTATTTATCAGGTGTGATCATTTACTTATCAATGCATTGCATTTTGGTTCAGTTATTTAAACACAATTTCTTGTGATGAGCATAACTAGTTTCATTAGAATTGATGGAAAAGATCATCTTTATGTGTAATTGGAATGATCTGCAAATAAACATTTAATTGGTTGTAGGTGTCCGCTTAAATATGTTGTTAAAGGCTATAAGATTGTTTTTAGGTTTAATGTCTTGGTTACATGTTGATTTTGTGCAAGACTAGTTGTTTATATTAGAAAACTAGTTAACTAGTCTTGTGGACTCTCTTTTGTAATTACCATGGTTAATTATTGTAATTTTGATAATCAGATCTTATTTACATGTAATTATACGTTATTAAGCCATTAAGATTAATAATCGATTGTTATTTGTTAAATAATTGGATTTGTATTAAGTGTTGTCATTTGCGCACTGAGTATCGTTAAGTGTCGTAATTAACACCTTAATTACTGATTAAATGTGAATAAGACAAATTCATAACTTAATTTCGGCAAAATCTCATTAATAACCAATCAATTAAAATAAATTCGGTAATTATTCCAACAAATGATCCAAGGGTGAGGAAAGTTTCTTAACATCATCAAACATTCAATCAAAGTCGTATCAGAGATGATAACCACTCCTAAAAGCTAATTATTTGTATTCACAATTAACTAGTAATTAAGGTGTTAATTACAACAGTTAACGACACTTAGCAAGTAAATGACAACACTTAGCACAAATCCAATTATTTAACAAACATCCATCAATTATCAATATCAATGGCTTAATACCATCTAATTACATGTAAATAATGCCTAATTACCAAAATTACAATAATTAATATGGTAATTACGAAAGAGAGTCAATCATACTAGTTAACTAGTTTTCCAATATAAGCAACTACTTTTGCACAAAATCAACATGTAACCATGCCATTAAATCCAAAAGAAATCCTACGTCCATTAACACCAAATTTAAGCATGAACCTACAACCAATTAAAGGTTTATTTGAAAATCATTCCAATTGCACATAAGGTGATTTTTTCCATCAATTCCAATGAAACTAGTTAACATTCACCGCAAGGAATTGATTTTAAATAACTGAACCAGAATGCAATGCATCCATAAGTTTAGTCCCACATTGTAGTACTAGTCTTCCTCATCTTTTACATAGATAGAAGGATACCGTAAAGCCCAAATTACTACTTTACTGTCTGATTCAAGTAAGTGTTCCATGGACCCCTCAATTGAATCCGTAGGGCTTACATCCATTGACTGTCGATCGACAGACCAGACTACAGTTTCTTTAGCTGAAAGGAGATCATCCTTTCAAACTTATGAAGCTTCATCCTTTATCATAACCATTGATTATAAGATACCTTCCCCTGACTGGAAGCTACCCAAAATCTTGCCCTCTGAGGTCTATAAAATGAAATGGTGGCAATACAAATCTAGTACACAAATAAAAATCAGTTCCTTAGACATAACATTTACTGACGAGAAAGAGCTCATTCACATAAACTTGATCGATAAAGAACAAATCAACTGGATCAAATCCAGAGGTTATAAATATGTGCATCTAGGCGTAGTCAAATTAGGACTCGACCCCTTAGTCAAGCCCTATATGAATGTTTCATCTTTATGTTGTGTTTTAGATACTCGTCATCTAGAATTTCCTAATGCCTTAATAGGAGGATTTGAAGGCCCCCTACACAATGGCCCATTCTTCGGTACAATATTTCCAAAATATTATGTCAGTTTGGATGACCCTTACATTTATGAGTTGTTGAAAGCTTATATTCGCCCAATGGGATTTAAAATGGATACAGGATCCAAGATCATTCAGCCCAAATCCCTTGTGGTCATTCGATTCAGAAATGATTCACTTCATCCTCCCACCAATAAAGTCCATTAAAGTTCGCGCTTGCTCAGCATGGTGGAAACTGATAAATCCAAAAATTTCACCCCTATTACATTTGAGTAGGCATGCATCTGCTATCCAAAACAATGGGAAGTAAAATACAAAGAGTTAAGAAATTTTGATAAAACTCGCAACTCACATCTCTTTACTCCTAAACCCCTTGTTTTTTATAAATTTTCAAATTATTTCAAATTACCTGAATGATTTCCTTCACCTCAGTTTGCTCTTCCTCTTGTAAATTCTTCCTCTGTTAATAACACCTCTCCTTCCTCTACCAACAAGTCATGCTTATTTAAACCAGGTTCTTCTTCTCAGTTTCCATTCTTAGCAGTTCATGGTAATTAGCATAGAGGTCAACATGCAGACTGTCCTGCATGAAGAAAAGCAGTGGACAAAATAAAACTCAGAAACAAATGAGTGAATTTATAAATGATATCTCTCCCTATAAGTGGCTCTGGATTCACCTCCACCAATCCAAAAGGTGATACATCATTCCATCTAGAAAGAAATCTTCTTGATACTCCTTTTAAACAGTTTTCTCATGATAGTCTTTCCTAAACATAATTCATGCCCCATACGTCATATTCTCCAAATGAAACCATCTCAAATGAAATAAAACTACTAAATTATGGCAATTTCAAGTAGGAGCTCACTAGCCAAAATATTGATGCCATAGCCTTTGACATTCTGCTTCTAAAACTTAAAGTTCAACAGAAAAAAAGAGCATAAGCTAAAGTTGATCATTTGCTATCAGACCAAGAAGAAATAAAAAAATGATATCATTTTAGCAAGTGAAAAACTAGAAAAAAGGCTAGATGTCTCAAGCAAAATGATGGCCAGAACTCAAAATGTAAACAATAAAAGGAGTCTTGTCAGCCATACAGCTTTAGAGCTTGTAGTTAAAAGTCACTAAAGGAAACATGTGTGAAGATACTCATTTGGAATGATAAATATTGAAGAAGACCAAAGACCAGAATTCATTTTTGGTCAATAAATGGAAGACCAAGTAGCGATTAATGAATTGAAAGAGGCCCGAGGACCTTATTTATACAAAACTAACCGGTTACCCGGTGACTCAAGACTGGCACTAATGAGTCAAAAGGAAAACATCCGGCGTGACAGGTGGGTACAGCCATTGTCATTATCTCGTCCCTTGGAGTCTGTAGACATGTGGGGACCCGGAATCTTCATTATGACTGACTCTTCCTAATTAGTACAAAGGCAGAATAAAACACAGTGGAGCATATCCGACCCACGACGGTCTTTAATGGCCCACCACAGCTTCCACTTCAGTCATATGGGTCTCTGCCCTGCCGACAAATGCAGACTTCACGTCCGTCTCCAAGGTTGATCCCACCGCAAGGGCAATCAAAACCTGGAATATCTGAGTCATAGTCCTTGAAGGCATCAAAGTTTGGAGAGTCCTCTGTAAGCTGGATCGGCGGGTACAAATCTGGACTGAAGCATCTTTCAATATCTGATATGTGAAAGATTGTATTGGATTCGCAAAGGAATTCTCCTTGGAATAATGAATCTACTCGAAATTTTAAAGGGATTCTCTTTGTATGCACCTTTGAGTCAATTCTCTGTCCTTGGGCATTACGCTTGATGTACTTTTGAGAAGTATACAAAATATGCTCTAGCCGTGTGTAGCGTCCGCCTTGATGATGGAGCATAAATTTAAACCATTGATGCTCTATGTTGGCCACTCCAATGTCAGCTTTCATATGAAGTATGAAATTGGCACGACGGTTCACCCAATCTGTTCTTGGACAAAACTTATCTAGTAAGACTTCCGTCCAACCAGGCCATGCATTATGCCTGAGGTTTGCTGGGTCTGCACAGATGATAACTTTGCGCTGCTCTCTACAAAATTGAAGGATCAAGTTGTAAGATGTCCATGTTAAATTTCCATCTCCTATATCCAGATGATATCTAGGATCACTCAAATAGAAGCCTTTCTTATGTTTAGAGTTATGACATTTGCAATTTTGTTCTAGATGACCTCTATTGTATGCACCACATCCCCAATCTGGCATCTTTGCAACATTCTTACAAAAGGATGATGAATACATAATTTGATGACACTTGAAGTCTTTGCTGACTCTTTTCTCCAAGCAGTGATCTTGCCATGTCTCTAGTGTGTAACTATGTAACTAGGCTAGAGAGAGACCACGATAATTGATATTCTTATATTTCATATATTGTTCCACAACATCTGGAACATGACCAGGGAAACTTCTGATATAATGTTTTAAGTAAGCAGGATCTCCTGACTTTCCAAAGGAAATCAAGGGTTGTTGCATATAACAGAAATATTCTTCACTCTTTGCAAGATTACAAAGTCGGACTAACATAAATAAAGAAGCAAGATGTTCATAATCTTCTCTTTCATCAGGTCCATCGAATTCTTTACCCAATGCTTTGAGTATCTGTTGATCAGCATCTTCAGTAGAGAGCATTTCATTTATGGCTTCTTGCGGGATCCATCTCCACCATTCATTAGCAAGTCCTGAAAAACCTGCGATTATTTGTCCAACCATTTGTTGACCTGTAAGAGTATCATTTTGAGTTCTTTTGTAAAGGGTCCATTGTCCTAACATTTGTATTGCAGTATTAATATCATTTCGAGATTGACACTAAATATTTAAGACATGTTGGTCAAGCATTTGGGACAACAAATTGTTCATGGTGTTAACTCCAAATTGGAATCTCGGGTTTGGAGCTTTCGATGCATCAGGCATCTGAAGGTCAAAGATATTTTCACGAGGAGGTGGATTATGGATGGATGAAGATTCTGCCCTATCATGAACAAACATCATATTCAAATATTTAGTATCTAAGGCAGGAGGAAAATTTTTAAAGTGACCAATCCATTCCTTGATTTCATCATATTCTTCTTCATCTCTTCCAAAATTAAATTTTGGTTTCTCATCCTCTGAAATACTTAGCATGCTAAAAGAAATACTTCGATGATGCTTATCTTTCTTTGGTGTTTCTTTTCTTTTATGACCTTGTGATGCTAAAGCAAAGACTAAGGGGTTGACACCTGGGACTTTCTTATTAAGCTCTTGAGTTTGGGTCAAAAGCTCTTCTAACTTGGCCAATCTTCTCTCAGTTTTATCTGTAGCTTTTTCAACTGATTCTTTCATCTCTGCAGAATCTTTCAAGAGATGATCTAACAAACCTAGCTTAGTCTCAACTAAGGAAATTTTTTCTTTTTCTTCTACTACCATCTTTTTGAGAACAAGGAGATCATAGGCCATGTCATCAAGGTTCTGTGCAGTCATCTTCTGCTACATATTGCTCCAATTAGCAAGATTGATGTCATCAAAGACAGACTCATCAAGGCCTGAAGATTTGTATGGTAGAAATTCTTTTTTGATTTGGCCGTCTATTGAATATTGCCGAAAGGGAACCTCAGGCAGATTCCTACCTGGAAGATAGGACTTACGTCCTTGGTTATTAAATTCCATAGCATCATTATATCTAGGCAAACTCAGCATACCTAGTGTTGGTGGATCTCTATTTTTCTAGTGTTAGATCCTCTGAAGTATTTTTCTACATGCTGGGCAATCTTTATGTTGGCCACGATGTTCTGTTTCATACAAACCAGTGAAAGAAGTAGAGATGGGTTGGGATGCAGAGACAGAGTCGGAATCGGCTTGTCGCCAACCATTATTGTAGGAAGCCACAAAGGTAGATCTGATAAGAGGAGGTGTAAATTTGGGAGTAGGGGTTTGTGCTGGTAATCTGAAAGAATTAGTATGTTGATCAAAATTTAAAGGCTGGTTTAGGATGGAATGTTGCATACATTCAGCATTTCTAAGTTCTTGGTATTTGACTTCCCATTGCTGGGGGTAATTTATACCAGTCCAGTCGAAAGTAACAGGGATAGCTTGACGAGATCTGTCAGACACCACCATGCTTTGTAAGCACGAACTCTGATGGACACGAGATCGGAGTGGAGGTAGGGTATCATTTCCAAAACGGATACAGATAGCCCCTTTAAGCACAAAAGACAGCATGGATATCAAGTTTCCAAGAAATATAGCAAACACCCTCATAAAAATTTTGTTAAAAGAAGAATAGACAGAAATGATAAGGTAACATGCTTCATCTACGGCCAGATGGGGCATTGGGCAAATAAATGTCCAAAAAAAGAAGTCAAAACCAAGGCTTGCTTCCTTATGTGCCCAGTTAGATCCTCGATGGTGGGATCTACATTCCAGTTCAGACACCGAGTCACCCTCTGGTGAAATAATCTTATTTCCCTCTGATGCATCAACTGCATCCGATGACTCTGAGTCCAATAACGACATTGCTGCTCTTAAAAATTTTGCTTCTTATTCTTCCTCTTTAGAGTCTGATTCCGAACTAAATTTGGGAGGGTTTGAGCCTCCAGAGTATGATTTCTCGCTATATATGTTTTCTATGAATACACCACAAAACATTAAAAAACAAATCGCAGCCATAGATTTGAAATTGTCTGAAACTCCTACCTTTGAATATATGCTGAGAGCATCTTTGAAAGATGAAAAGAAGAAATTACTCAAAATGCTTGAGCAAGATAAAGGTAAAGGTAAAGTAAGTTTTGTAACTCCTACCCAATATAATCCTGCCAAATTGTATAGAAGCTACCTAGATGGTCATGAAAGCAGGCAGTGCTATAGGAGAGATAAAGAGCAAATGCTCTGTCTACAAATCAAAGAAAAGCAGCAGCAGCTCAGAAGCGCATGGAAGATAATTTTAGAGAAAAACAATGGGCACTTGCGTTAATTGATGATATTATTATCTGTTCCAAAAACCTGCAAGAACACTTAAAACATTTACAGATGTTTTATGATTTGGTTTTTAAGCATGGGTTAGTCCTGTCTCAAAGCAAGATGGAAATAGGCAAAACCGAAATGGAGTTTCTTGGATTTAAGATTCAAAGAGGACAAGTCATCCTGCAAAAACATGTCCTCAACACCTTCAGCCATTTCCCTGACCAAATCCTTGATAAAACTCAGTTGCAGAGATTCCTTGGTAGTCTCAATTACATCAGACCTTTTTACAAAGGACAGGCCACTGATATTCATCTTCTTCAACGAAGATTAAAGAAGAATCCTGTAAATTGGTCACCAAAGATGACTTTGGCTGTACAGCACATCAAAAACAAAGTGTTGGATTTTCCTCCTCTTTCTTTACCTCAGGGTTCAGGACAGCTCATCATTGAGACAAACGCTTCCTCCCACACTTGGGGTGGAGTTTTGCTTGAAGTCATAGAAAGCAAAGAACATGTGTGTGGTTATGGTTCAGGTTCCTTTAAAGCAGCAGAACTCAATTACCCTTCCAGCCACAAAGAGATCTTGGCTGTTACGAAGACAGTCCAGCATTTTATCTTATTTTTGAAACTAGTTAGATTTGTTATTAGAACAGATCTAAAAATAATGCTTGGTATTTTTAGGAATGAGAATTTAATGGCAGAAAATAGTAGTCCCATTTTAAAATGGTTCATTTTGCTCAGTAACTTTGATTTTGACATTGTGTATAAGCTAGGTTATCTCAATTGTCTTGCTGACATGCTCACAAGAGAACATCCTAAAGAAACTGCTCCTACTCTCAGTGCGTTCATAGGTGATGCCTCTAGTTCTGGTACAAATCGTGGTAAAGCACCACTTTATCAACCTAGAAATGGCTTATTCCTAAAGCCTTGGGATGAATCGCTTTCAAAGGCAGATCAAAGACAACTCCTTGATTATGAAACAAGGAAAGAAGCTGAAAGGTATTTTGACCTCACTCTTATCAAGCAAATTGAAGCCTCTCCATTAAAAATACAGATAATGGAAAGATGGGAGAGAGATGTGTTCAGAAATTTTGAGAATGCTCAAGAAAAGCTAAAGGGTTGCAGAGAACTTTGGATAGATTGCAACGAAGAGAAAGATGGTCTGATCTGGTATGTGGATATTGGAGATGGAAATTTAACATGGACATCCTACAACTTGATCCTTCAATTTTGTAGAGAGCAGCGCAAAATTATCATCTGTGTAGACCCAGCAAACCTCAGGCATAATGCATGGTCTAGTTGGACGGAAGTCTTACTAGATAAGTTTTGTCCAAGAACAGATTGGGTGAACCGTCGTGCCAATTTCATACTTCATATGAAAGTTGAAATTAAAGTGGCCGACAGAGAGCATCAATGGTTTAAATTTATGCTCCATCATTAAGGCGGATGCTACACGCGGCTAGAGCATACGTTGTACACTTCTCAAAAGTACATCAAGCGCAATGCCCAAGGACAGAGAATTGACTCAAAGGTGCATACGAAGAGAATCCCTTTAAACTTTCGAGTAGAGTCATTATTCCAAGGAGAATTCCTTTGCGAATCCAATACAATCTTTCACGGATCAGATATTGAAAGATGCTTTAGTCCAGATTCGTACCCGTCGATCCAGCTTGAAGAGGACCCGTCAAACTTTGATGCCTTCAAGGACTATGACTCAGATATTCCAGGATTTGACTGCCCTTGCGGTGGGATCGACCTTGGAGACGGACGTGAAGTCTGCATTTGTCAGCAGGGCAGAGACCCATACGACTGAAGTGAAAGCTGTGGTGGGCCATTAAAGACCGTCGTGGGCCGGATATGCTCCACTATGTTTTATTCTGCCTTTGTACTAATTAGGAAGATTCAGTCATGATGAAGATTCCAGGTCCCCACATGTCTATGGACTCCAAGGGACAAGATAATGACAATGGTTGTACCCACCTCTCACCCCGACTGCTTTACTTTTGACTCGTTAGTGCCAATCTTGAGTCACCGGGTAACCGGTTAGTTTTGTATAAATAAGGGCCTCGGGCCTCATTATGGATCATCATATTTTGGAGTCGCTCATGTGTTGAGCTTAGTCGAGTCTGAAGTAATATGCTTTGCGAGTTGCTCCCAGGAGTATAACATCGCATCAGAAATATTCAAGTCAGAAAATATCTGTGTATTGTGAGTTTGAGTTTGTAGTGATTAGCTTCGCCCTCCAAAGCCGATCTACATGTATTTGAGTCTTTGTAATTGTTGTAACTAAGAAGAAGGAAAGAGAGCAGAGACCCATACGACTGAAGTGAAAGCTGTGTTGGGCCATTAAAGACCGTCATGGGCCGGATATGCTCCAATGTGTTCTATTCTACCTTTGTACTAATTAGGAAAAGTCAGTCAGAATGAAGATTATGGGTCCCCACATGTATACAGACTCCAAGGAACGAGATAATGACAATGGTTGTACCCACCTGTCACCCCAGATGCATTCCTTTTGACTCATTAGTGTTAGTCTTGAGTCACCGGGTAACTGGTTAGTTTTGTATAAATAAGGACCTCGGGCCTCATTATGGATCATCAGATTTTGAGGTCGCTCATGTGTTGAGCTTAGTCGAGTCTGAAGTAGTATGCTCTGTGAGTTGCTCCCAGGAGTATAACATCGCATCAGAAAAACTTCAAGTCTATGAATTTATGTGTTTTAACAAAATATAGAGAGAGCTTGTGTTTGTAGTGATGAGCTTCGCCCTCCGAAACCGATCTACATGTCTTTGAAGTATTTGTAATTGCTGAACTTAGAAGAAGAAAAGAGTTGTTTCAGATCTTCATGTATTGTGGTATCTTTAAGATACACCAAGATCGAATTACAAAGACTCCAGCTCTTTCCTACTTCTTAATTACAACAATTACAAAGACTCAAAGACATGTAGATCGGCTTCGGAGGGCGAAGCTCATCACTACAAACTCAAACTCACAATACACAGATATTTTCTGACTTGAATATTTCTGATGCGATGTTATACTCCTAGGAGCAACTCGCAGATCATATTACTTCAGACTCGACTAAGCTCAACACATGAGCGACTCCAAAATCTGATGATCCATAATGAGGCCCGAGGCCCTTATTTATACAAAACTAACCGGTTACCCAGTGACTCAATACTGGCACTAATGAGTCAAAAGGAAAGCACCCAGGGTGACAGGTGGGTACAACCATTGTCATTATCTCGTCCCTTGGAGTCCGTAGACATGTGGGGACCCGGAATCTTCACTATGACTGACTCTTCCTAATTAGTACAAAGGCATAATAAAACACAGTGGAGCATATCCGGCCCACGACAGTCTTTAATGCCCCACCACAGCTTTCACTTCAGTCATATGGGTCTCTGCGCTGCTGACAAATGCAGACTTCACGTCCGTCTCCAAGGTCGATCCCACCACAAGGGCAGTGAAATCCTGGAATATCTGAGTCATAGTCCTTGAAGGCATCAAAGTTTGACGAGTCCTCTTCAAGCTGGATCGACGAGTACAAATCTAGACTGAAGCATCTTTCAATATCTGATCCGTGAAAGATTGTATTGGATTCGCAAAGGATTTCTCCCTGAAATAATGACTCTACTCGAAAGTTTAAAGGGATTCTCTTCGTATGCACCTTTGAGTCAATTCTATGTCCTTGGGCATTGTGCTTGATGTACTTTTGAGAAGTATACAACGTATGCTCTAGCCGCGTGTAGCTTCCGCCTTGATGATGGAGCATAAATTTAAACCATTGATGCTCTCTGTCGGGCACTTCAATGTAAGCTTTCATATGAAGTATGAAATTGGCATGACGGTTCACCCAATCTATTCTTGGACAAAACTTATCTAGTAAGACTTCCGTCCAACCAGACCATGCATTATGACTGAGGTTTGCTGGGTCTACACATATGATAATTTTGCGCTGCTCTCTACAAAATTGAAGGATCAAGTTGTAGGATGTCCATGTTAAATTTCCGTCTCCAATATCCACATACCAGATCGGACCATCTTTCTCTTCGTTGCAATCTATCCAAAGTTCTCTGTAACCCTTTAGCTTTTCTTGAGCATTCTCAAAAAATTTGAACGCATCTCTCTCCCATCTTTCCATTATCTGTAGTTTTAATGGAGAGGCTTCAGTTTGCTTGATAAGAGTGAGGTCAAAATACCTTTCAGCCTCTTTACTTGTTGCATAATCAAGGAGTTGTCTTCGATCTGCCTCTGAAAGCGATTCATCCCAAGGCTTTAGAAATAAGCCGTTTCTGGGTTGATAAAGCGGTGCTTTACCACGATCTGTACCAAAACTAGAGGCATCAGCTGTGAACATACTGAGAGTAGGAGCAGTTTCTTTAGGATGTTCTCTTGTGAGCATGTCAGCAAAACAATTGATATAACCTGGCTTATACACAATGTCAAAATCAAAGTTACTGAGCCAAATAAACCATTTTAAAATGCGACTACTATTTTCTGCCATTAAATTCTCATTCCTAAAAATACCAAGCATTATTTTCAGATCTGTTCTAATAACAAATCTAACTGGTTTAAAAAATAAGATAAAATATTGGACTGTCTTCTTAAAAGCCAAGATCTCTTTGTGGCTGGAAGGGTAATTGAGTTCTGCTGCTTTAAAGGAACCCGAACCATAACCACACACATGTTATTTGCCTTCTATGACTTCAAGCAAAACTCCACCCCAAGTGTGGGAAGAACCCTAAGGTAAAGAAAGAGGAGGGAAATCCAACACTTTGGCTTTGATGTGCTGTACAGCCAAAGTCATCTCTGGTGACCACTTTACAGGGTTCTTCTTTAATCTTTGTTGAAGAAGATGAATATCAATGGCATGTCCTTTGTAAAAAGGTCTGATGTAATTGAGACTACCAAGAAATCTCTGCAACTGAGTTTTATCAAGGATTCGGTCAGGGAAATGGCTGAACGTGCTGAGAACATGTTTTTGCAGGATGACTTGTCCTCTTTGAATCTTAAATCCAAGAAACTCCATTTTGGTTTTACCTATTTCCATCTTGCTTTGAGACAGGACTAACCCATGCTTAAAAAACAAATCATAAAACATCTGTAAATGTTTTAAGTGTTCTTGCAGGTTTTTGGAACATATCAAAATATCATCAATGAACACAAGTGCCCATTGTTTTTCTCTAAAAATATCTTCCATGCGCTTCTGAAATTCTGACGAAGCGTTGTTGATTCCAAATGTTAAAACCTTCCACTGGTATTGACTCTCTGATCTCATACTGAAGCAGCATCCCGAAGTGCTCTTCTTATCAATGGCACTGCCTGCCCAATCCAAATCCACATAACTCTCCAGGTTAATCTTCAGATTCGTATCATACTTGAGCCCATACTCAACTGTACCCTTCAGGTACCTCACTACATGCTTTGCAACCATCAGGTGAACATGTCTCAATGTGTTCACAGCAAAGCAAATATCTGGTCTCGTATTCATCAAGTACATCAAGGAACAAATCATCAGACGATACATCGTGGCATCAATCGATTATGATGAAGCAACACTCGATAGCTTCAGGTTCGATGCCATAGGTGTGGTCATGGCCTTGCAATCTATCATCCTGAACCACTTCAAGATCTCTACTGCATACTTCCCTTGTCCCAGGGAGATTCCATCCGCATTTTGCCACACCTCCATGCCTAGAAAGTAGTGCATCATCGCCAAGTTCTTCATCTTGAACTCGACAGCAAGTCTCCTTCTTGCATCTCTAACGAGTTCCTCTTTTCCTGTCAAGAACAAATCATCGACATATAACAAGAGCATCACTAGTCTTCTACCTTCAACCTTGAAGCAAAGGTAAAGCCTAGAGTCATCAGTAATCTATCCATCCTGTCATACCATGTCGAACCTCAGGATCTTCTGCAGTCACTCGCTCTGAAGCAGAGCATTATTCTCCCTCTGCCTTTCGTACTCTATGTATCCTATATTGGAGTGACAAGTAACTTCCGCTGCTACTATTATTCTATGTATCTATCTAGGGTCACTGGATACCAAGATCTTCTATCTTGAAAATGTTCTTCTCTCACCCATCTGTGAGCTTGTCATCCTTTATAGGCTTTCATCTTCAACCTTGTAGCAAAGGTTAAGATCTTCATCAAGCTCCTCATGTATGTGTTATCCCATGGGTGTCTTTTGAGCTTGTACAAGGTCTTCTTTAATTTGCACACATGAGTCTGCCTATTATGTGCCTCAAGGAATCAAACATCTCTTTCAGTGTCTTTAGGGAAGACACTTGTGGTATAAGGTGATCCGTGATTGAATTAGCAATGATCTTCTTGGCCTTGACCAAGTTCTTCTTGTGTAAGGTTTTTAGCCTCATCTCCCTATGGAACTGGAACCTCTCCACTTATGTAGGTGTCCAAATCATTTTCTTCAAGAACCAGTGAGATCCAATACTTCCATGCTTGGAATTTGTCAGTTTCACCAAGCTTGTCATCAAGCTGGTGTGACTAGTCATTTAGAAATGAGAACCTCAAATGTAAATAACAAAATATTATATCTTACCGATTTGAGGTGTTTGTCCTGGTTCCGAAGCTGGATGATCTAGGGTTTGTCAGAAAAAACCCTAATTTTCAAAACTTGGAATCTTTCAGATCTGATTGTATAGAAAGATAGACCTCTTCAAGGCGAGTTGTCCAATGTACTCTTTTTTCTGAAAACAGTGGAGGGAAGCTCCCGGAACAGGAAGCCCTAGTTTACCAATTTCTTCTACAGATATACCTAACATTGTTTTTGTGATATCTACGAGATTACTGCTTCTTTGTGTCTGTAATTTCGTACTGAGCTAACCTCGTCTGTCCTCTTTCCAACACCATAGGTTTTACCAGAATTGGCTTCACCAATTGGGACTTATGAGAGTTTTCCCAAAGTGACTTATTTCAGGACTTTTCAAAATAGCGAACTTGTACGGACTTCCACGTGTCACTGTTTAATCATCAGGGTCTGAAACTTTTACAACATAAAATACAGTATGTGCCCTATCTGGCACATCTTGTGAAATGTCATTTGGACCTTTTTAGCCCGAGATACAGCAATTCTCTCCAGGTGTCTTGTTTATGGATGAATCCTGGAAGAGGATGGAACCCTGAATTGGAGGAATCATATCTCCTAGAAATAGCGAATATAAGGCTGAAACTTCTACACATTGTACATTAGGAATTTATCTTCGGACTGTGAAAGTTTCGGCTCCTGAGCCTTCTCCAATATCGAGATATAGCGAATCTACCAAAACTACTAGTTTTAGTATTTTAGGGTTTTTTTGGCCTGGGGTCAAATTAGGGTTCGACTTTCCTAGAGTTTTATCCAACCAAAAATCTCAACCTTGGTCTCTAAATTTCGATTTTAATGAAGAGAGAAATCCTAGCCTGGGCTCACTCAAAAATTCCTCTTCAGAGAAAACCCCTAATTTACCATACCACAAACTGAAAATGCCCGAAATCAAATTCTGCTTCGACAAAAAGATGCGCCCTTCAATGGAAGTTCATCTTAGCCTCCTTTTGCTGGTGGATTGTCGAGAGAGACCCAAAAAGTAAGAAGCCCTAGCTTCTGCAGCTGCACAGTGTCTTCTTCTCAGGTTAGTTCTGATACCATGTTAGATTTTTATCATTTAAGCAATATGATCTGGGATCTTATCTGAGAGAATAACATGCACAGCAAAAATCACAAGAGACAAGAGACACAAAGAAATTTTCCTCGAGGAAACCATAAAGGGGTAAACCCCGCAACTTGCTCAGAGATAGAATGAGCACCAATGGCAACAGTAAAACCCAAAGACAAAAAAGATGATCTCCAACAGTTGTTCTCTCTCTCTCACTTGAGAGAGCTTCTCCTCTCTCACTCATGTGCCCCAGTGAGTGAGTGTGTGTGTTATATGTAGAAATGAGGAGAGCCTCACTTCTATCTATATTCTTCCATTCACTTTATGTCCACTCCAACAAGTCGGCCTCACTTAACAATTACTTACCAAGGTCGACTTCTTTAGGAGAGTCTAATAACCCTAGTGCCCCACAACTGTGGGGACTTTGCCCTCCAATCAACAAGGAGGGTTAACCTTCACTCAATTGTGGGGACTATTGCCCCGACTTACAATGGAGGGTTAACCTCAATGACTTACATGACTTGTTTACATTACAGATACTTCCCGATAGGAACATCGAGGTACAATACATAAGAGACACAAATGAATACATTCCGAAGTTACAAATACATCAACAGGCCCCATTAGGTCAAGTGGACCCAATGGTACTAGTGGACACAAATAATTAAATAAAACTCCTAAGTTAGGCTAATAAAATAATCTAATAAATAGTTTGGTCAAGGGAGGATTATAAATCCTAACTGTGGTTCCCACAATCGAGGACACTTTGGGCATGATTGATGTAGTTGTAAAAAGAAAAAGCAGCCCAAGTACACTAGTGCACCTAGATTTCATCTAGATAAAGGCTACAAGCATAAAAAAGGCAAAAGATTCAAGAAGAAAACTTATTTTAAGAGAAGATCTAAACCTACAGATAAAGAAAAATGTTTTATTTGTGGTAAAAAGGGTTAATGGGCTAACAAATGCCCAAATAAGAAGAAAAAACCAAGATTTGTTGCCATGTTTTCCAAAGACCTAGATCCAACTTGGTGGGATCTAGCTTGTTGTACAGCAGGAGATTACCTTGAAGAGGAAATTGTCTTCTTACCAAAAGAAGGTGATTCCTTTGATTCCAACCCTGTTTTAGATAAATTTTCCCCTGACTCATTTGAATCCTCTTCTTCGCATTCTGATGCAGAAGAAAATTTAGGAGGGTGTTCTGGTCCTCCTGATTTCAGCTTTTATATGCTCTCTTCTAACCTGCCTAAGGTCTCTTCAAAATTTAGGATTTTTGAAATTGATAAAGAATTTTCCAAGACCCTAGTTTTACAATATATGAGAAGGCAAGATTTGAAAGATAAAAAGAGAAAGCTTTTAACAAGAATTGAAACAAAAGATAGGTTCAAAACTGCCTTTGTTGTTCCTCATGGACAATATCAATGGAAAGTCCTTCCATTCGGCATCAACGATGCACCATCAGAATTCCAAAAAAAAATGGAAGACATCTTCAGATAAAAGAAATTTAAAAGAATGGAAGACATCTTCAGATAAAAGAAATTTGCATTAGTGTATATAGATGATATTCTTATTTGTTCAAGAAATTTGCAGGAACATTTAAAACAACTTCAAGAATTTTATTCTTTAGTTTTCAAACATGGTTTGGTTCTGTTAAAATCCAAAAAGGAAATTGGCAAAAAAGATATTGAATTTTTTGGGTACAAAATAAGTAAATGACAAGTCACTCTTCAAGAACATGTCTTGAAGGTTTTTGTTCACTTCCTTGATCAAATATATTGAAAAATTCAATTGCAAAGATTTTTAGGAAGTCTAAATTATATCAGGCCATTCTACAAAGGACAACCAGATGATATCCATTTGTTGCAGCAATGTCTGACGAAAAATCCCCCCAAATGGAATAAAGCAATGACAGATGCAATCAAGAAAATCAAAGATAAAGTGAAACAAGTCCCTCCACTTTCACTCCCGCAAGGTTTTGGTCAAATGGTGATTGAAATAGATGCCTCCAATAAAGCTTGGGGAGGTATCCTTATCGAAAAACATGGAGAGAAAGAAGAAATCTGCGAGTATGCTTCTTGAGCATTCAAGAATGCAGAAATCAATTATTAGTCAAGCCATAAAGAAATCCTTGTAGTCAAAAAGACTGTAAATCATTTTAAGCTTTATTTGAAGCTAGTCAAGTTTATTGTTAGAACATATTTGAAAATTATGCCCGTAATATTCAAAAACGAAAATATAATGGCTGAAAATAGGTCTAAGATTTTTAAATGGTTTCTTTGGTTGCAAAACTTTGATTTTGAGATTATATATAAACCAGGTTATTTTAATTGTGTTGCTGACATGTTGACCAAAAAAGAACTACATGAAAAACCAAGCCTCAATATGTTCAGCTCTGGAGCATCTAGCTCTTCAAATAAAAAATCCAAGTTTTGGATCTTTAAAAATCCATTGTCAGAAGAAGAAAGAGAAGATTTTTAGAATTGTGCAAGCCAGAAAGAAGTAGACAAATATCTGGCACTCTCTTTGATTCAACAAATAAATACCTCTCCTATGAAAATTCAAATCTTGGAGAGATGGAAAAAGCAAGCCTTCAAAGGATTAGAAAATGTTATGTATCAGCTACAACAGCTCAATCATGTTTGGATCAACACATCATATACATATGGTAGAGAATTGTTTTATGTAGACCTTGGTCCAAGATTCCTAACTTGGAATAGCTACAACCTCATCTTGCAGTTCTACGGAGAACAAGGAGAGATAATAATCTGTGGAGATCCTTCTACACCGGTGTTGATCAAGAGAGATAAGCTTAATATGGTGCTCAATATTCCGTATTGTAATTCTACCTGATATGCTCTCAGTATCATAGAAAGAAATGAAAGTATATGACACATATATAACACCATGCAACATATAAAACATCACATCACCTGATTCTGTCCTTATCTGCAGTAAAACACTTGGCGTGGAGATATATAACTGAAGCAACATATATAACACGTACGAGGCATATGAGACACCATGGATACACCTAGAGATATGAAACATGAAGCATGTAACACCTACGAGGCATATCAAACCCCATGCAGATATGAGACACCATGCAACATATGAAACACAAGCTCAGGTCCTTCCTCATGGAGCAAGTAACTATATCCCCGCGTCCTCATGCTGTCTGTATTAACCCTAGCGTAAAAACAAAGTTATGTCCAAACCATTCATAGTGTGTTGCAGCAACAATGGTCAGGATGGACGAAATTTTTCCTTGATAAGTTATGTCTAAGAAAAGATTGGGTTCAACGGCGAGCCAATTTCATTTTACACCTCCAAGTAGACATGATCATGGCACACCAAAACCACATGTGGTTTAAATTTAAGCTGTGACACTTGGGAGGAGCATACTCTCTTCTTGAACCCCCTATTTACACTCGATAGAAATACAGAAGAATGGACAAAAATGGTCGCCTATTGGACAATGTTATTCATACAAAAATGATCCCTTTAAACTTTAAGGTTGAATCCATTTTCAAAGGAGAATTATGTTATGCTCCTAATGAAACAGTGTTTGAATCCGATGTAGAACAATGTTTTTCAAATTGCTTATTTTCGGATACCGAATTGGGGTTGCACAGCGATTCTAACAAATTCATTGGTTGTACATGTGGAGAAAACCTATGTATTTGTAATCATAACAATAAATAATAGAAAGTGTTGTGGGCCGCTAACAGTAGCTCCACTGTGTAAGAAGTCTAGTCTGTCGTCAGTCCATAGATTCCTTCACATGATAGTTTTTCAATAGTTTGATCTTCTTTGTGACTATAATGTAATTAAATTATAATTACAATATTGATTATAATGCAAGGTTGTTGTCAATAAAAGTGTTTCTTATCACTATTAACAACATCTAATCAACAAACAAATCCATAAAATTAATTAATGAAGGCATGAATTCACAACTTAAAGTTAATCATAAATATCCTAAACTAAAGATCAAGAAAAAACAAATTGCATGGCCCACTTTATCATAATCCAAATAATATGAATTGTAATGATGGTTAGTCAGCTTACTAACATCAACATCTTCGTGAACAAAGACAACAACCAGATCACATTCCCAAGAAACACAATTTCAATATGTGTCTTCTTTATGAAGACATACTTTGGAGCATTTATCAGAGGTTCCATTCAAGTCTCTAATCAACAAACAAACACGATAAAAGCTAACCTAAGGTGAATTTATACCTCTAGAATACATCCATAGTGCTTAGCTCTTCAATGATTTTACGTTTTTGTCTCATCATATGTTTCAAGGACAAAGCCTTCATATATGGGAAGGCATGTAATCTACATAAATTTATATTAATAACATTAATAGTCATTTTTTTTTATTTTTCTTTAGTGGAGATGTGTCTTTCAAGTACTATATAATAAATATTTTTCCACATCCTATCGTCATCAATTATTACTTCAACATTTGTTAAATATATTTATGTCTTCTAACTTATGGATAATAGTTAAATTTAAGAACAATGTAACAAATCCATACTCTACTTCTAAGGATTCGAATATATTTGAATTGCAAGTTTAAAATAAGCTTCTTAAGCATCAACTCTCAAATAAGTTTCTCGTATTTAAAATATATTTTATTATATAACTAAAAGGGTAAACTACAAAGTAACTCCAAATGGTATTGAAAAAATTATAGCAAATTGTATTCGCCCCCATTCCATTAACAACTTCATGTAAATAGAAGAAGACAACTCAACATGTACTAAATTATCATTTTGAGATATCGTCATCTGTAACTTTAAATTTATCTGTATTTACACGATGATAAATAAATTCATCTATGATAGAAGGCTTTAACATTAGTAATCATCTCTTGATTATAAACCTAAGTACTCTAAATTCATAACAATGAATGTTTAAAATTTTGTGCGATGCATCCATCTACACGAGTTTGAACTACAACTCAATTTGGAATTCTAATCTTCATAATTCTATACAACTATGATATAATCTTATTTACATACACTTTGAAAAGACTTTCTAGTAAATCTAATCACGTGATCAATTAATCCATGGTCAAATTTGCAATATAAAATTTATCTCTTGAAAAATAAATGAAGGGATTTATATGCAACAAAAGTAGTACACGTTGAAACTCACTCCATAGGAATGACTCACTAATAAGCCATAGTTATAAACAAATGATACCACCCCTAACCCATTGTTATGTACCTTTGATCTGAATATGCAAACACACACTAGATATCCAATAGTACGTTAGGAAACATTTTTACTTTATTAATATGAAACCCCTTAAGTTAGGGTAACACCTTACATTTGACCCTTTTACAAAAAGAATCCACTCATGTTCATTTACCTCTTCGAGAGGGCAACCTGTAATATGCAAAACTCCAATTACAATATGCTTCACAAAACCTCTTAATGCATTGCTTATTATATAATTTCTCTCTAAACTCCTAGGAAATTTTAAAAAAAAAAACCTTTTAGTAATACAAGTATTGTCTTTCATACTACATTTACTTCATGGCCCTTATTTAATAGAAATGACAACAATACATAGCATCATATCTATCTACACAAGGGATTAAGGGTAGGACCATCACACTCCACCCCCCTTAAAAAAATGTTGCCCTTAACGATTGATGTGAGTAGGTACAACCATAAACCACAATCCCATGGACAAGTGTTAAACACAATGTTGAAAGCAGGCAACTAGGGTAGTGATTTGGTTGTTTTCCCCCAAGGGTAGCGATTTGGATTGCATTTCAATTTCTATAATCATTTAGCAATCCTTTAAGCCTCTCTCTTTAGCTATCCATTTGACCTAGGGTTTCATAGTCAAGATATCTCTTTCTCAATAGCTTAGTGAATTACAGTGACCCGGGTTAAGAGTGTTAGGTGAAAATATCCAAATCGCTACCTTGGGGAAGATTGAGATATGCAAATTGGAAATCCGCGGAGTAGAGGTTGGATTCACGATTAGAGGCTTTCCTGACACAATTGAATTGCACGATAACAAGATATGGCAGTGGGCAAAGAACACTAGCAAAAATCTAGTCACAAACTAAGAAAAACGACCTTCCTTCCCTAATGGTGACTTAGTTGTTTAGATCAATGCCTTATAAATAGGGCTAAGGGGTCTTAGAAGGTGACACCCTAGAAGATTTAGAGGTTTTTGGCACTCATGAGAAATACCCAAGTGGCGAAAATTTAAAATTTGAGGCACAATGACGGGAATAATTTTCCTTGTTAGTAGAAATGAAGGTTTTGGTAAATTTTATTGCAATGACAATGGAATAGAGTGAAAAATGAAAAAAAACAAAAATGGAGAGACTTACTCGAGTCTTGAGAGATGCCAAGGGTTGATGCTTTGCTTCCAACGTTTCCAACTTGAAGAAAATCTAATGCCGTAACTTGCTACTAATTTGCCCAAGTGTGCCCTCCTGAAACCAAACAATCAAATTTAATTTGATTTACAATAAGACAATTTATATACAAAGAAATCCAAAGAGAGATATAGTGACTAGATTGACCATGCAAAGATACACATACCACTCATTGTTAACTAACGATTTGAGAGAGAGAGAGAGAGGGTCTCTCCACCACTAGGCCCTCCACGAAATCATCATCTTCTGCAAACAAATGATAACACCACGATTTTGCCAAAAACAAAATAGAAGATCCACCTCTAGTGTCAGAAATAAACAAAAACAACCATATCTCGAACTTCTACCACAAGATGCACAAGTATTTTGTCCAACAAATATTTTTTATTATCTCTTCAATCCAAGAGTCAAAGTCTCTTTACAATGAGGGTTCTCATCTCTTGAATAATTTTGAGAGCAACCAAATCCCTAACCAACTTTTAAATCAATGGTTGAAATAAAAACATAATACAATAACGAACAATTGTGGAGATTTAATCTCACACTCAATACACAAATCATTAGACTGTGAGAGGGGCAAGTTGTCTCATAATGTTCAAATCTAAGATACAAATGGTATAACATGAAAGTACATCATAAAAGTCACCTTAGGAACCAAATATGTCTCCTAGGGACATAACATCATCTTTACACAAAGTACGAGATATAACATGATACATCATCAACTAGAAGTGAGTCCTCCTCTAAGAAGTGTGAATTTCCTAAGGGAAGCAAAACAAAAGCGTGGAGCCGAATGATGAAGAACCCATGTTGAAAAATTTTTTGGAGAACCTTTAGATCCATAACAACCCAAGTCAAATCGTTGTCATTCATTTACCCATCATTTCACTTGCCAATCCATAATCACTTTGATAATTTGTAGTTAAACTGTTGAAATACTTTGTAAATACTCAGTATGTTCATAACATCATCTTCTCTTGCCCAAAACACTGAAATAAACGCCCAAATGAACTCAAAAGCATCAAATTCACTCATGGTGACTACTCATACACCATAGAGCAGCATGCGATACTATCTGTAAAGCATTTCCACCATTTATAATTAAAATTAGTCCATCATTTTTATAAAAACAATGGTAATGAACCAATTTCCATGAACTGAAGGGTGGAAACATCTAGTTAACTTCCAAATGCACCAAAATACACCAATTGAACAATAGTAGTTACATCCATCTATGGGCCTTATCCGTTGGCCAAGTCCAAGAGTTGACAACATCAAAACTGATCAAATATGGCCACTGAGCCAAAATTTGAGTGTTGTTGCATACATAAGGTATCAATTATGATTTCCAAATTATATTAGTAGCATACTTAAATCATTAGTTGATCACCATTGTTATGTATTGTTAATTATTTAAGTCCGTTACTAATATAATTTGGAAAGCACCATTGATGTCGTATGTGTGTAGAAACTTAGAACTTTGTTCAATCTCCATATTTAATCAGTTTTGACTTGGTCAACGAGTAGGGCCCATAGCAGGAGTTCACTACAAATTTACAATTTGATTGTTTTAGTGCATTTGGAGGCCATCCATACCATTACATGATTCAGTTTGTAAAAATTTGCCCACTATCATCATTTTAATAAAGTCAACGAAAAACATTTTAATTAAACATCGTGAAAATTATTCGCAGATTATTTCACAGACTCCTCCATCGTGTATGAGTAGTCACCATTGATGGGTTTGATGCTTATGATTTCATATGTGCAGTCATTTTCGGTATTTTGGGCATGGGAAGATGATGTTATGAGCAGATTGAGTATTTACAGAGTATATCAACATTTTAATTACAAATTATCAAAGTGACCATGGCTCGGTAAGTGAAACAATGGTTAAATGAAGGTAGCAAAGTGACTTGGATTTGTTCTTATGGCTCCAAAGGTTCTTCATATACTTTCCACATGGGTTTTCTTCATCAAGATACAGTACTTCATTTTTGTCTCCCTTGGGCAATTCGCACTTCCTAGAGGAGGATGCATTTCTAGTTGATGATATATCATATTGGATCTTAAACCTTGTAGAAAAGTTAAATTATGTCCCTAGGAGGCACACTTGGCTCCTAGGTTATCCATTTTAATGTATTATCATGTTATAACATTTTTTATATGTATTTGAGCGTTATGGGGCAAGTCGCCCCCCCCCTCTAGCTTAGTGATCCATGTAGTGAGTGTGAAATTAGATCTCCACCCTCGATTATCTTTGGGTTAGTTCAGGATTTGGCCTCTCTCAAAACTATTTAAGATAGGAGACCCCTCATTGTAAAGAAACTTTGGCTCTTGGATTGAAGAGATAATAAAAAATTTATTATCGAACAAAATCTTGTAATCTTGCGGTAGAGTTTGAAATTTGTATTGCATATGTTTCTCTTTGACATTAACAATGGATCTTGTGTATCTTTCGGCAAAATTGTTGTGTTTTCACTTGCTTGCAAAGAATGGCAACGTGGTAGAAGGCGCAATAGTAGAGGGATCTCTTTCTCTCTCCCTCAAATTGTTGGTTAAACAAGAAAATTGTTGGTTAAACAAGAAGTGATATTTGATCTATGCATTTGTCATTCTAGTCACTATCTCTCTCTATATTTCTGTGTTTGCAAATTGTTTTCCTGTGAATCAAATTGACTTTGTGTTATTTGGTATCAGGAGGGTGCACTTGGGTGAATTGATCGCAAGTCAAAGCATTAAGAATCTACATCCAATTGGAAAACATTATGGGCAAAGCATCAAGACACTTGGCATCTCTCAAAATCCAAGTGTGTTCAACATATTTTTCTTATCTTTCTCTCCATTCCACTGTCTGCTTCTTAATAAAATTAACTAAACCCTAAATAAAAACTTACAAAAAAATTCTCGTTCACATCACCCTTAAATTCACTTAAGCCAAACTAGGTATTGTTATGCATCCCCCTAAGCACAAAAAAACCCCTAACGCATCATCATTAAGGACCCCATCTGCACAAACTAAAAGCACTAGTCTCTTTGGCAGGTTCGTACTACTTGGGATTCTAGCTTTTTTACTGGTTCTACGACTACTTTTTTCTTGAGTTTGTCTTTCATTAATTGATATGTCATCCAAGCAAATCGATTAAAGTGTTAGGAATCCTTCATATTGCAAATCCAACCTCTACTCTAAGCATTTCCAACTCTCTCAGCTCAATCCCCTAAGGTAGTGACTAGGGTATCTTTCACCTAGCACTAATCACCTAGATCATTGCTTTTAATTTGATTACTAAAACTAGCTCATTTGGATTCCATTTTCATCATAGATAGACCTCTCATAATCCAAATCCTATTAATCATCTTCAATAGTCATAGTTTTTTATCTAGGTTTTATCCATAGGTCATCTTATATTATATAGAATTATTGATATTTGGTGTCTTGTCATCGATCTTTCCCATAAAGATTGATCAAGGTCTCCCCCTTAGTCATTTATTGGTTTAAAGTGAAGAGAATCATGTTCGACGTGACAACCAAATCATATTAGGGGAGCATAATCCTTTAGGGTTACCTCTTTCGTTGCTCATGTCCTTCTACTATCTTGGATGGGATATGTTTTAGGGGCAACTATAAGTTGTGCGATAACATGTCCTCTTTTTTCCCTTAGAAAACCTACAAAATGAAACAAACAAAAATTCTCTATTTTCAGCTTTAGAAAGTGCTCTTCTACCATTTGTTATGTAACCTTTGATCTAAATATACAAACACACACAAGATATCCAAGACTAAGGGTAGCCCAAGTGGTGTAAAGAGGGATTTAAATCCCTCTCACCTAAGTTCAATTCTATGAAACAACATATTTGTTTGCCATAGTAAAGTTGGAAGGATAGGCACCCCCACTTGAGTGGGACCCCACCAAATGTGTCTCTAGACGACTCAAACCTATGCTGAACTACGAGTTTTCATTATATGTGGCATATAGAATGTTGTATATATCCAGAGAGGTTTCTTAGTTCCTCGCCCCCCATTAAATTGTCAAAAATAGATATCTAAGAATGAGATAGAAAACACATTTACATTATTAATATGAAAACCCCTAAGGTAGGGCAACACCTTACATTTGATCATTTTACGAAAGGATCCACTCATTTTCACTTGCCTCTTCGAAGGGGCAACCTCCAATTAAGTTGGAGGTTCAATTACAATGTGCTTCACAATACCTCTCATTCCAATTCTTCTACTTCTTTATATAACTTGTATCCAACCTTTTAGGAACATCCTAGATTTGCAACTTTCTTGTAAGCAAAAGTTTTTAATAAGCCTTCTTACAATTATTGATTTTCACACTACATCTAATTAATGAACCTTATAGGTCTTATTTAATTGGGATGGAATCAATATATAGCATCCTTTATTTCTACTTAAGGTGGTTGGGCTAAGACCCAAACACGCATCATATAAAACATCAAAGTGAAAAAATCAAAGAACATGTCTCTACTTCAAGCCCATCACAACGCAACATTATAGAGTTTCAGTAAAATTATTTTTCCATCGTCATCTCAACCTCTTTGAATCTCAAGCTGGAGTAATTCATTATGGTCTCTATGGCTTGGTTTATTCCTTCATTTACCTATTTGATTAGGAAAGGAAGTTATGGGATACGAAATAGTAGTTGAAACATTGTTGGATAGTGGTACGATGATCAAAGTTAAAAATATAGCCCAAACTATCAATGAGTATAGTAAGGTTTGACTCACTTGTAGCTCTATACAATTAGAATATAGTTCATTGTATGATATCTTACCACTTTATGGAAGTCACGAAACATAACACTTCTTTAAGTTTACTGTCAACGCAAGGACATTGGTACAACATAACGATAACATAGGAAAAATCTATATATAGAATAGGAAAAGCATATAACAAGAATGTAACACCTTAAAACTTATGTGAAAAAAAATGAAATAGATTTCTTTAAAGAAATGGATGACCTTAGGATAAGGTTGAGAAATTATTCAAGTTCGAGGCTTATATGAAAAATTCTACTAGTTAAAGGAATCATAATTCAATATTCCAAAAAAAAATTTTACTATTTTATCACCATCAAGTTTTTTTTACTATTATCTCACCGTCTACGTTCAATAAAAAATACAAGTTAAAGAATATTAGAAGTGTTATGTTAATCCAACAATTTTATAGTACAAAAGCTTAGATTTTTTTGTCATGTGCCCCCTTAATACACAGAGAAATGACATCGCATGCATACATTCACCTTTAGCTACCCATTCTTTAACATAAGTTGATAGCATGAGAGACCTACCACAAACAAGATGAGGTTGATGAGAATCATAGTCACTGATGTAAATTTACCACCACTTACTTTTTCATCTGCTTGATTCATACCCCTTTTGCTCTTATCAATGTTTATTATGTCCACATTTTATCATATTATATATTTTTTTCAATTTGTAGTAAAAAAACTTCATGTGTCATATTATGGACCTAAGATGTCAAACTATAAAAATAATTTAGAAAATGCCACTAAGTTTGAAAGTTATCATTATTTACTTAAGGATTGGCTTTTTGCTCTACACTATGAATCAATACAATATATGTTACATAGAATGATATAAGTATTGTAAATATAATTTACATATTCCTAGTGTATAGTCAAAAATCAATGCTCAAGAAAAAATCATAAGTCTTAGACTTAGTAGCATTTTCTAAGTTGTTTCCAAAGTTTGAAATGTCAGATTTAATAATCCAACATGTGAAGTTCTTATACTGAAATTGCATATATATAAAATGTGCACATGATAAACATTGTTAAATGCATAAATGCATTATAAATCAACAAGAAGGAAATATAAGGATTAGGATATATGATAATTTATATGAGCGTCTATAATTCCTATCATTTTCAAATGTTTATTTTAGATTTTCATGTCATTAATTTGTATAAGATAATGGATAATTAAATATGAAAGTATGCATACCATGCCCTCAAACTCTGTGTAGTACTGGGCATACATGACAAAAACATAAATTTCATGTGTAGTATTGATTTTTGCATTAGGGAAGCACTTGTGATATTTCCTCATGTGTATTTGTCATGGAATGTAAATGGTAGACAAATAGAGTGGAGTAACTTTTGAACAATTGAATCACGATTCATATAGCTAATAGAATTACATATATCATCTTTGATTTGAATAATCTTTCATCAATTTCCTTTGCTTCTCTATTTCTTATAAACAAATGAGTCATTTCATCATTCATTTACCTGAATTTCTTAATATTGCTTATATGTTATACTCGTGTTTCGTTATCTTATATCATTGTTTTCCGTCTATTACCCTTACGTTAAAATCATCTTATGTCAAAGTGCCTTCAACTCAAATAACGCATGAATAAGTGTTACGATGCATCACTACCACATAGAACTAAACCACCAAAGAGTGGTCTATAGTCTAATTGTGTTGTGTTGCAAGAAAACCATACTACATCAAACTTATCAATGGCTTATGTTATATAATATGTTGTGACGATTGCACCACTATCCAACAACAATCCAAGGACTGCTCTATGGCATATAGTCTTCTTCTCTAAGCAATCAAATAAATGAAGGACTCGTTTGAGCCATAAAAAATAAAGAATTATCTGGCCCTAAGATTGAAAGCAACTGAGACAAATGTGGACAAGTAGCAAATCAGTCATTGATGCAAAATCGAGAGATACAAAATTATGTATAATTTTGTTTGAGTTATGCTATGCAATGTTATATGATGGGATGAGGTTGAAATAAATACTCATTAATTAATTTGACTTATGATGTTTCATACCCTAATTGTGAGTGGTATACTCAATGGATACTTGAGATTGGACAATGAATCACTCATATGCAATCAATTGCTATCTGTACTACTTTTATTGCAAATACACATTTGTCATTGCATATAAATTTCCTATTATAAATTTGTTTGCAAAATACTTCACTCTTGATTAAATTTCTAATAATGTGTTCTCAAAGTGTATGTAAATCAAATCTTCTTATAATTTTAAAAAAAAAATATTGAAATTTGTTAAAACCTCAGACTATAGATGAATATATTACAATTAATTTTAAAGGTATTTGGTTACCAACTTAGAGTGTAAGCTAGATTATAATCAACAAATTATTGTTGCAAATGTTAAGACTTTATATCCCATATGGATTTTTTTCTCTCCATTGTAAATAACGAGAACTTTGAAGCTATTAATGAGAATATCTCAAAACAGCATCCCGAGACCATGTTGAGATGTCTTCTTCCATTTGTGTAAATATGTTAATGGAATAAAGAGGGAAATGCAATCTCTTCTGATGTTTCCAAGATTTTACATAAAATTAGATAATCAACTAAAAGTAGTGTTTAAGAAACTAAACCCAAACTTGCAATTCAAAATATACCATGGATCTATGAAGTAGAATATGGATATGTTACAAAACAATATCAAACCAATGTTCAAACATTGCAACCTCCGATCTCATATCGAATTAAACTTCATAATTTGGAAAAAAACTTTTCTGGCAAGGAATAGTCACATTGATTGGTTGCATATCACAAAGGATCATTGTGTAAACCAAATAAGTGTTCATTCTCTATTAACTTCATGTTAAAACATAAAGTAAAGTATTGTATTAATGTCCACTCAAACCAATTTGACTTGTCAAACATGTGTTAAGCCCTTTATTGATGGAAAGAAACCAACTCCAAGGGGATAAACACCTTACTTCACACACATGCACAAAAAGACTACACCTGCCAAAGTTTGAACTGTGATTGTTGCTTAGACATATTTGCATAATAATTGACAAATTTCCTTGTTTTTAACATTAGTGATTTTGGATCACAAAATGTTTCAAAATACTGAATGTTTCATAAGCTTCTCACCATTATTCGAGTTTTTCTCACAAAAATAGGAGTTGCATATGATATGCATGTCTAAAAAGAGCCTTGGCCCTTTAGTAGATTTAGTATATAAAATTATTTTGTCATATTCCAAAAGATATTTTAGATTGTGATAGTTGACACTTTTAAATTAACATAATATTACTTTTAAAATTTTAGCATGCAATATATATATATATATATCAAATAACTTCAAAAACAATGTAACTAAGTGCTAAGCTTCTCTTGCTAATCTTATTCACCTTCCATCTTACTCTATTGCAACCTAAATAACAAAATACTCATCTTTTGTTATTTTTATTGGAATTGAAGTCTGAGCCTGCCCCGAAGGCAAAACAATGACAGGGCATGAGCGTTCTCCAACACATGCATGTTAACAACTTTTTAAAAAACTATAACCATGGTTGGTTGTGATAAATTAACAATGGTCTTTTGGGTGTGCATGCCTTATCCTCAAAACAAATTAGGCATTTGGTGACCAAATAATATTAACTGGTAATGTTTAAAATATTTAAAAGATTATGCTTATACAATCTTGGAATAAATTATTTTCACTACTTACATATGTGAGGAGATGAATCAAAATCAAACTTTCCATATTTTAATTACTCTGCAATATTTTCACTCTCTAAAACACAAACTCGACTTTAATAACTTATGATACGACAACCAAGATGCACCTAAAGCTCCAATTGACTCCTTGTAACTATTGTCAACTAATTGATGGCATGATAACTTTACTTGGTATTATTCACCTATATTTTTGTTTTGGATTTGTTCATGCAACAAGGCATTCCACAAGGGACCAAGACACATTTAAAAGGCCTTATGAAGCAAACTTGCAATCTTAATTATGAATTTGAACATAGTTATTAAGAAAGTCTATTCAATACATACTTCAATCGTTGATTCTTGCCTAGCTTAGTTGTAATGATATTCTTCGACAACGAATGATCATTAAGGCCCATAGCTATGTAAGTGGAATTGCAAGTTCAATATCTTATCTTTTCAAAGCTTTCTCAACTTCTTTGTAAATCTAATATTGCTATAAAAATTCAGGATGTTCTATATGTACAACTTGAGTGAACCTAACGGTTAAGAACATGTACTTTCTCCTTGGAGATCTCATGTTCAATTTTGAAAGGGTGTAGGTTATGTACATGTGAGCAAGTTATTGTTTATCGATATTTGTGTGGCACTAGCAATGCACCAACAAATTTCATTCTTTCTTATGGGCTAGAGAGTGGGATGAACTGTATTTCTCAAACGAACCTCAATGCCCAAAAACATTCCTCCAAAAACTCAAGGTGGCATAGTTACCAATTCATTCACAAAACGCATGTCTAATCGGAACAAAAAATAATGAAGATTTTATGACAAAATAACATGATATTCAATGAAATGAATTCATGTTGCATGTATTAACTTTTTCAAATTGGGACAACCAACAAAGTTGTATGCTAATGTAGTGACAACTTCTTATTCAACCGCGACTTAGAAGCACACATTATGAGAATTTTGAGATCAAAAATGGGCCTCAAAACAAAAAATGTACCATCAAAATCAACTTTACCAAAACCAATCAAATTCTAGACAATGACATCATCCCTTATGGTTGAGGCGACATTGCTCGAGTTGAATTTGTTTACTTGTCAAATTCTAAATGGTGGATGAAAATCCATGGTTAGCCATACTCATAATGAAAAAAAAATTACACATAAATTATTTTCAAATATAATATTTATGTACTTAATACTCTTAAAGTACTTCATCTTTTAAATATAAAAATATATTATTAATCAAAAATTAAACATAAATTCAAAAATAAAATTATAATTTTATATTTTTGAATTTTATATATTAAATAAAATTTATTGTATCTATAAAAATTTATGACATAATAAAATTATTATATATCAACTCACAACATATATTATAACTTGTTTGATATATTATAACTTTTATTATGAAATATATAGTGCATATAATATAAAGCAACATCTTCATGTTCTATAACATAACCCGCTTTTTATGTTTTCTTTTTATTATAATATAAAGTGACGTGTTTATATAAATGATTATATATTATATTATATTAAAATATACTATAATTAATATTAATAATTATAATATATTATAAATATTAAAATATAAAATAATAATTATAATATATATTATATAATATAGAATTTTATATTTAATTAAAGAATAAAGATTAAAAATTTATACTAAATGTATAAATATATAAAATAAATAATTATTAATGTGAATTATTTTAAATAAGTATAAATAATAAATTATTTACAAAAGTTTAATTTAGGTATACAATTGTAAACTAAAATGTTTTAATTTGCTTTATTTTGTGGATACTTTATTTTAGTATGTTTATATATTCAAAAGTACTTATGTTTCTAGTCAAATCAAAGATTATTTTTTATTAATTTTATTTGGGCATATTTTTTCAACTTTAACTCATCCATAGTTACATGAATGATAATGCAAAAGGTGAGTTGTAAATATATTTTTTCCACAAAATGACAAACTTACAATATTTTATTATATCTCTTATGAGACCCATTTAGACCTCAAAATTCCTCTAATGTATACTAACCTAAAAAAGGTAGTGTAAATTTTGACAAAAAAAGTATTTAACTTAGTTTATACAACATATTTAAACAATAAAATATCATATCACCAATAAATAAATAAATAAAAATATTACCTTAAAAGTGTTCAATCTTAGACTTTGCCATTGACATTGATCCAACAAGTGCTTCTAAGGCAAGCTCGACGAAAATTCAAAACTACACGTCAATACATTCAAATGAATAAAAATTATGCTACAATATATACATCAGTGGAAAATCATGACAATCAATCAAATGAACCAAAATAAATCCTATTCAAAAACAATAATTCAAAAAATGTTTAACAAATCAAATATGATCAAGTAATTCAACTACCTCTTACTAAATAATCAATAAATTAGTTTCAAAACACAAGCAATCATTATGGAAATGTAATGCCTAATTAAGTTTCAACAAATCAAAGATTCCAAGTGGCCCCTAATTCAATCCAAGACCCATAAATGTGAAGCATTCAATCCACTTTTGGTCATCAATGTATCTTCCTAACTAAGATCCCCTTTATTTAAATTGGCGACAACTCCATCCTCTCCAAATTCCACGACATGGATATTAGCACCAACAAAAACCGCACCTTCATTAGTCTCAAATCCTTCAAACAATTCCAATTAATCCTTCGCAACATTATCAATGAAATTAGCCACAGTCAAAACATATGATTTGATAAGTACGAGGCAATATGGAGTGTTAGACGTGGACCTCATGTTCTTAAAAGCAATTTCTTTGATTCTTCAGCAAGCATTCAATTCTTGTTCTTGACTTAATTGCAATGGAATGAAAATATACAAAAGAATTTGATCTCTTTAATTATCCCAACAATTGTATATTACCTTGTAACTAAACAAAGCGTTCACTAACCAAAGGGTTCACTAAGGGTTCTCTCTAGATCACCCACAATCAAATGCGAGATTCAATGATCTTGGTGCTCTGGGTGGAAAGCAATTCTATACAAGAACACAACCACTTAAGCACAACCTCCTCTTCTCCTCATCGTGACACCTTATTAGTATAAAAGTGAAGTTGGTCACAGCAAGCTCTGCACAGCGAAAAGGGCTAGATTATGAGAAAACATTTACACTAGCTAAAATGATGACAATTAGCATTGTTCTAGCCATGACATCATACTTTGGTAGAAATCTCTATCAAATGAATGTTAAGAATGCCCTCCCAAATTTACACTAGCTAAAATGATGACAATTAGCATTGTTCTAGCCATGACATCATACTTTGGTAGAAATCTCTATCAAATGAATGTTAAGAATGCCCTCCCAAATTTGCAAAAAGAAATATGCATGTAATAGCCTCAAGGATTCCAAGGAGTAGGAAAAGAGCACCTAGAATGTAGAATGATCAAAGCTCTGTATACACTGAAATAATGCCCAACTACATTAAAATCCACAAAAATCTTATAAAAAATGGAGGAGGATTCCTTATGATTGTAATCTAGATGTCAAAAGAAAAAATTGTCATCGAGATGTAAAAAGAAAAAAAAGGTAAAGTGATTATTCGAATGATATATATAGGTCACTGTATTAAGCTTTTGATAGGACTAATTCAAGCTTCATGTATTATTGCTTAGGTGTAAAGATTTAGAAAACTAATGGTTATATATCTACATCTCAAACTAAGTATGCCAAAACTTTATTAGAAAATTTTAATATGATTGATTGTAGAATATCATCTCTCTACACCTATGGAGGCTACAGTGGAACTTTGAGTAAAATTGGACTTAAAACCACTAAATGAGTAATTGGTGAGGAGATTAATATATCTTAAAGCCATTATACCATAAATAAGTTTTATAATCATTTATATCTTTAGATTTGTGGTAGCCCACAAGGTGGGGAGTTTAATATATCTTAAAGTCATTATACCACATATATATAAGTTTTATAATCATTGATATCTCTCTAGATTTGTGGTAGCCCACAAGGTTGAACATTTGACAACAATCGACACAATTTTAAGTTATGTAAAGGGTACAATGGACTTCGGCATTTTGTGTAGCAAAGGTGAAGACTTCCAATAGGCAAGACATTCAAATTCAAAATGGTCAAGAATTGTGTATGATAGGAAATTCACGATGAGATGTGTTTCCAATCTCTATACCAGTGCAATATCTTGGTTAAGCATGAAACAACATGCAGTTTCACTTTCTTTCATTGAAACAAACCAAAAGAAAAATATAAAAGGAAATTAAGGCTTAGATAAGTTGAAAACAACATTTGTTGATTTGCAAATTGAACAAACTAATCTAATTGTACTTCATTGCGGCAATTAGAATGCTCTCAAGTTAGCAAAGAATATTGTCTTCCATGAGTGCACAAAGCATGTGAAAGTAAATCGTCATTATATCCAACAACTTGTAGAGAATGAAGAAATCAAACTACATTATTATACAAGAAAGGAGAGAATTGTGTTCATCCTCACCAAGCATGCTAGATCTAAGCTCGATATATATACCAATATGACCATTGATAGATGATGTTGATGTAATAATTTATTAATTGTCATTACTTTGGTACTTAGTTTGACCATTGATAGATGATGTTGATGTAATAATTTATTAATTGTCATTACTTTAGTACTTAGTTTGATGTACTTTTATGTTATAATGTTAAGTCGAACTCGTATCACTCAATTGTGCGCTAAAAAGCATTATATATCATATGCCTCACTCCATTATGTATTGAGATATTTCATTAGTGAATAATTAAGTCAAGCGCATTCCCTCTCTTTTATTTTGTCCTGCATATTCTACCTAATAGTTGTTTGTTTTCTCTTAAAATATTTCTCAATGTAAAAACATTATTGTTTAAGTTGAAGTAATTGATAGATCAATGGTGCATATGCTTTGTTTTTTAAAACAACCAAGTATCCATCTATGCTCTTTATTATTTATTGTAACTATTGTTTCAGCACTTTAGAAGGAGCTTGGCTATCACAGATACCATGGCCGCAAAAAAACCCTAATCCCTGTGTTTATGTGATAGTTTCACGCAAAATGGAATCTGTTGTAGGTGTGGGGTATGGTATGTCTTCGAGGTGCCGGTTTTTTGTGCCTTGGAAGGGTTCTGACAGTTGAGCGGCCAACAGGGGTTATCTTCGTCCTGTGACCTTATCGAGAAGTGTTTTTGGTTTTGTTTTTTCTAGTGGGGGCGGCTAAGTGCTCGTGGAGTTGGTATCCTTTTGCTTTTTGGTTTGTGGGTGTTGCTGGTTTTTCGAGGGACAGGTGGGGTTTTTGATTATGACTAAAGTCGGGGATGGGAGGAGGGGTTCGCACCAATCCTCGAGAGGTCTCATATTTGCCCTCGGTGCCTTCTTGTGAGGATTGGACAAGTCTAGAGGACTGAGTGACAGGGGGAATGCAGAGTGAAGGGGGTGCTCTTCATCCTAGGTCACTAGGTGCCTCTGCCCTTGAGCAATGCAAGGGGGCTAGAGTTGTGGGGGTTGGGAAGCTAACTCATGTCAGCTTCGAAAAGGTTAAGGGCTCTCGTCCTATCTGTGTCTTCGGATGTGACAATGGACTCAGTGGAGGCTTTATCAAAGAGAGCCCTTGTGGGACGTTTTGAATATATCAGATTAGGTCGGGTTGAGATCCTGGACTCGATTCAGGTGATTTGGAAACCCCTCATTAAATCTATACCGAGGGTCATCCTGATGGCGAACCGATGGATCATTTTCCAATCCTTATCAAAAGAGGACAGAACGATTATTGAAAGTCAGTTCTGGGTCATTGGATAGGGATCGTTGGTGCTTGGACGTTGCCATGTTGGGGTCATTGGATAGGGATCGTTGGTGCTTGGACGTTGCCATGTCGAGTTTGATCCCCGACTGGAAAAGGTGCTTAAAAGACATTTATGGGTCATTATGCCAGACTTTCCTATGCATTGTTGGAACCTGAAAGGCTTTATGGGGATCGTGAATGCACTAGGTTGCTTCATTCTTATGGAAGATGATCAGTTATTGGGGTTCGAGAGGGTTTCTCCCAGGGTGTCAGTGGAGATGAATGTTGAAGAGGGTCTTCCAACGAAAGTCGAAGTTTTCTAGGACGACGGCTCCTTCATCCAATCTCTGGATTACTAGCATATTCCTTTCAAGTGTCATAGTTGTCGGGCCACTAGGCACTCGAAGGCCCTCTGTCTAGGCGTTGTTTCAAGCCCTTTCGTGGGTTTGGCTGAGGCGGTCGACTCCTTCGGTATGGAGAGGGATCTCAGCTTCCCTATCCCTCTAGACAAAGCTTCTGCTACTGCTTTCTTTGGGTAAATTTGCAACATCTATGCCTCTCCTACTTAATTTTATCTCAACGATGGACATTCTTGAATTGTTGGTGGTGTTGGAGAAGGAAGATCCCAGGGTGGATGGTGAACCCTGCGAGGCGGTGGAGGGAAAAAGTCCTATCCCTCCTAGGTTGGCGACTGCTCGTACAGACAGTGATTCTTCCTTCAAACCCCACGCCTCTAATCATGGCGCTCTTATAAGCTCACAGTCGTCAGTTGCTACTCCCCAGCACTCGTTAGTGGACTCACCCAAGGCTTCTCTCTTCTCCAACAAAGATTTTCTTCCTTTGTTCAGACCGTCTGAGGGCACTCTTGACATTTTTATCTCCTAGTCTCCTCTTTCTGCTCCCTTCTCACTTTGTGAGATGACTAGGTTGTTCATTTATGCCAGCTCGGGGCTCTGGCTCCTTGTGCACCACTCATTGCCTATTCTGTTGAGGGGCCAAAGAGTCCCGATGTCTTACATATCTCTTCCATCAGGGCAGCGAACGTCTCAATCCATAAGTGCAGAGGACCCAAGAAAGGTCGTGAAAGTTGCAAGAATGTCAAAGACAATATCCAGGCCGCATCGAGGGGTAATCATGTGCTTGTTCCTTTATCAAAGAGAGGCCTCCCCTTGAACTCTATTGAACATTCTACCTCTGTTTGGGCCCTTAGAGATCTGGCCCTCATTGATGGTTCCCCATGATCTTCACGACTCTAAATGTACGTGGGTTATACAGCAGACCCAAAAGAGCTGTGATAAAAAGGCTTATCGATAGCCAGCATGTGGATATTGTTTTACTACAAGAAACGATGGTGGAAGCATCTTTTGCGTGTGAGGTTTTTTTTAAGAATCAAACTGAGGTGGAGAGTCACTGCTTTGGACTCTGATGGGTTGTCTGGCGGTACCTTGGTGGCCTGTAACCCTCAGAAGGTTGATATGAAACCTTTCTCCACTTGTGCTGGCATTCTTCTCTCGAGAAACTGTAAGGGTTATGACAAGCAGATAAAAATTCTAAACATCTATGCCCCCTGTAGGGATCGTAGGACGTTTTGGGATTGTTTGTTTCTGTCGAGATGCCTACAGTTCCATAATTTAATTCTTGCAGGGGATCTTAATCTCACCCTTTCCCCCAGTGAAGTTTGGGGTGCTAGTAGGAAGGAGGACGCTCTTGCTAATTATTTTATCAAACTTTTTGATGACGCTCAGTTAAATGATATTGTTCCAGCGGTTCTCTCTCCCACTTGGTCGAATGGTCAAGTTGGCGGAGGGGGGATTGCTAAACGTTTGGATCGGTTCCTAATGGCAGATGGTCTTTGTGAAGATGTTGGGAAATACAGGTCTTGGTCTCTGTCTACAAGTTTCTCGGACCATAGGGTTGTTCTTCTTCAATTGGACTTCGATGTTTCCTTTCATTATTATCCTTTTAAGTTTAATCCTTCCTGGTTGAAAGATGAGGATTTCAATCAACTTATTCCAGAGCAATGGGGGTTGTTGGTTGATCGGGCTCTTATGCGCTTGAACCCAATGGAATGTTTTTTGTGGATTATAAACAATCTTCGTCTAGTGGTTATAGATTGGGAGCGTAAAAAGAAGAAGGAGCTCAATAGTGATCTTGAGCGTAGCGAGGCTGAGATTCATGTGTTAACTTTGGTCGTCTCTAGGGACTTTTTCTCTAGTTCTCAGCAACATGCCTTGATTGGGTTGGAACCATCCCATCAAAAAAATTTGCTCCATAAAGAAAAAACTCTTCAACAAAAGAGTCGAGCTATATGGCTATTGGTTGGAGATTCCAATACCAAGTATTTTCACAATCATGCAAACAAAAGACGTTTGTCCAATGCAATTTGGGAAGCTAAGGGGGAGGATGGCTCTATTGTTTATGACAACGTTTCTATACAAAGGGCAGCGAAAAAACATTTCCAGGACTCCTATGCTGAGTAGGCAGGTCTATGTATCTCGAAACAACTTCAAGTTATCAAAAATCTCCCCTGTTTCTACGAGCACAAGGACTATATCATTATCGCAAAGACGATTTCTGAAGCGGTGGTGCTAAATACTTTGAAGAGTTTTAAGAGGGATAAAAGCCCGAGTCCAGACGAGTGGACTACTGAGATTTTTATCCATTTTTTTGACATTCTAGGGGCCAAATTGACGGAGGTTGTGGAGGACTCGAGGAGGTCAAGTATTATTCTGGATTCTATTAACAAAACTTTTATAACTCTTATTCCTAAGACTGAGAATCCCTCTGGCTTCAATGATTGTCGTCCTATTGCTTTATGTAACCTTTTTTACAAGCTGATATCAAAGATATTTGCATACCGTTTGAAGCTCGTGCTGAGTAAGGCTATATTAGCTGAACAATTTGGCTTTTTGCCTAACTGGCAAATTTTGGATGCCATGGGCATTGTCCAAGAAATCCTGCATTCGATTAAGATGAAAAATCTTTGAGATTTTATATTTAAGCTTGATCTGAAAAGGCCTATGACAGGTTGGAGTGGACTTTTCTACACCTTATCCTCTTTCAGGTGGGCCTGTCTTTTGATATTGTATGTTGGGTCATGTCTTGCGTGTCCTTGGCGAGCTTTGCAATCTTAGTCAACGGATCCCCTCCTAGTTCTTCAATAGTGGTCGTGGGGTGAGACCAGGTTGTCCCTTGTCACCTTACTTGTTCATTTTATCTATGGAAGGGCTCAGTCGATTGTTCTTAAAGGCTAAAGAGAAAGGTCTTTTATAGGGAGTGAAGGTCTTGAACGACATGTTTCTCAATCTTGTTTTGTTTGTGAACGACGTTATTATTCTTCGCAAGGGTTCGATGGCTGAGTGGAGCCTTATTAAAGAGTTGCTAAACTTATTCTGCACAGGTTCTGGGTTATCAATTAGTAGACACAAATCTTTCTTTAGACATAACTGCTCCAACGAGTTGTTGGTTGCTCAGATTATGGATCTTTTCTCTCACCAGGCGGCCTCGATAGATGAAGGACTGAATTATTTGGGTTATCATCTTAAACCTAACAGGTATTTGAAGAAAGATTGGAATTGGCTTGTGTCAAAGTTTCAAAAGAAGATAGAGGGTTGGACCTCTCGATGGCTCTCTTTGGGCGGGCGGCTTTTATTGACCACTTCGGTTCTGCAAAGCGTGTCGGTATATTGGTTTTCATTGCTACGAATTCTAGTAGGGGTCATTTCCTCCATTAGAAGGATGATCTTCAACAATCTATGGCGAGGTAAATCGAAGGAACCCAAATTTCACCTGGTCAGCTGGGAGATTTTGTCGAGGTTGCTTGAGCAAGGTGGTTGGGGCATTAATGTAGAGCCCCCTACTGAGTCTCCTTTAGTTTTTAATTACAGTCAGAAAATTCAATTCACTATATATATACAGTTGAAAATCTATGATTCTGTTTTATCTACTTCTAACAATTTACTGTTAACTATGCAGGTAGCAAGGATGATCCAGCATAGAA
>LPNX010063184.1:0-11812 GCA_001517045.1 Pseudotsuga menziesii | reverse complement strand
TAATTAACATAATTCATAATTATTTAACACTTATAAACAAGTTAATATTAGCCTTAGTAGGACTAACTAATCGACATTCACACTCAATTGACATTTATTAATTGACATTTATTATTCAAGTTAATAATAATATTATTAAGAGACCTTAATCATTATGAACATTTATTTAAAACTTACAATCAAATTAATAGCAGTCTTATCAACACTAATTAACCCTAATCATCATTATTAACTTTAATCGACATCATTTACATTGATCAACAATAGTTAATTACTAACGACAGTAATTAATATTTAGCGACACTAATTGACATTATTACTCAACAACATTTCATGTAATTCATAATATGTAGGCGAGTTATGTAAGCGTAGCTACTGCTTACATTCATCACGTAAGTACACTAAAAGTAATAATTCTCATACATCAATCATAATCAAGGAACTTTATTATTTACCGACACATATTTTAGCATAGTTTACAAGTTATGATCCATTAGCTTACTGAAATACATGTTACGACAATTCATACATCACTGATTTACGACACATACTAATCAAGGGTTTTAAACACCTACAGTTAGATCTTGTTTTCACCCCTACTTCACGCTACATCTATCTACCTCCATCATTACTAACTTCCACATCCTATCCTGTCCTTTGCTGGACTACCCTGGAATGTCAAGCCATGACCGGTTCCAGCTAGAACCCGTAAGCGGAAGTGTCGACCACATCAACCAAGCTTCTCCAGCAGGCAACCACCAGTCATCATCACACACCTTGGGGAGCGCGCCGTAGCACAGCCCTCCCATGACTCTGGGTTTCGGGGATAAACGGTGGGTAAATCCTCCACCCCCCTAATGGAACAAGGGACTATGTCTACTCGACATAACAACAGCGTTGCACTTGTACTCGGTCTGTCATCGTATAACCGATCTGGGCGGTTGAGTTTCCTGGAACTCTACCCCACCCATGTCATAACATACATCATAATAAACAGCATAATAACCATACGAAAGTAAATAATGCATCATTCGCATACCATTTTATCTTTAGAAGTCCATGTCCCCGAGGTCCTCCCACCTCGTAGGATCCAGCTATCACTTAGTCGTTTCAACCTGTAAGTTAGTCCTCGACATACAATATAGGATATCGTGCATAATCCTCGATATGTACACATATATCTCATCATAACATGACAACAATAAACTCATTCATTCGCCATGCACCTGGCATAACATTCATTATTCCAACATATATATGTAACGGTATCCACGTACCCATCATTCAGTAATTTCCATATATTTGACATAATTAACACATGATACATATCTGAACATGACTACCGACCATAATACTATCATCACACACACACATATATATATATCCGCAAAATAATAGAACCATATGTCCACAGTGTCGTCAAACCGACGAGGTCTCACAATCAAACAAATACAACATATAATAGTAGTTCAGGTAGAAATGTCAAAACAGGGTGTTACAATTAAACACTTGGGGAATTTTAACAAGTCCTTATTCACCAAGAGCCTATGGCGAGCTATTCATAATGAAGAGATTTGGGACAGGATAATCAGATTCAAGTATCTACGAAGGTTGCCTGTCGTTTCTTGGTTGTGATCTAGTTATCAGCTGCTTGCCAGTTGTTCGATGATCTGGTGAAGCTGGGTGGATACTTTGCCAATCATAAAAGCCAATCTTAGCTGGTTGGTTGGGAGGGGCACACAGATTTTTGTGGGGATTGACCCGTTTGTGGGGATGGGTGGCTCATTCACTCTCTATGTTCTGTTGATTCAACACTTACATGAGAGGAACATCTACAGTCTCTCACACAATGTCGTTGTTGAGGAAGAACGTTGCTCACGTTGGATTAATGACAACGATCTAAATCTTTGTGGATATTTGGCCAAGGAGTGGCTGGTCTTTACTAAAGCTATGTACGTTGTTGATATTTTTTTAAATGAGAACAACGACAAGCTTGCGTGGGACTATAACAAGGTGAATAGTTATGTTACAGCGCATTTGGTCTACCGAGCTCTCGCTGAAAGGATTCCTTTCGTCGATGTCTCCTTCAACAGATTATGGCTTGGCCCATTACCTTTAAAGATCAAATGTTTTGAATGGCTTTTCATCCATCAAAAAATTCTGACATGGGACTCTCTCCAGAAACGTGGATTCTCTGGGTCGAGGAGATGTTGCCTCTGTTTGTCAAATTATGAAACGGTGGATCATGTTTTTGGTAGCTGCAGTTTCTTCCAGTCTGTGTGGGAGTTTGTCAGCAGCCACCTCTCCATTGCCTTTATTTGGGACAAACACTGTCTGTTGGATAATATATGTGGCTTCATAAATTCTTCAGCTTATCCAATGGTTGTTATGCTGGCTATATTTTGGATTATTTGAAGGGGTCGAAATTGTGTCACTTTTCATAATGGTAGGGCAGATCCATTTCTGGTTGGAATGAAGGCTTTAGGTTGGTTTCACGCCTATGAATCTTTGTTGCATAAAGAGTCTATTCGTAGCATTTCTTTCCCAACGGTTGTTCAGCAGGGTATTGTCGGCTTCTTTGATGGCGTCGAGCAAGGCGGGATTTGTGGGGCAGGGATGGTAATTAGATTGAGTCATCATCGTTCTTTTATGCTTAAGCTAGGCATTGGCGTTGGAACTAATACTAAGGCAGAGCTATAAGTGCTCTGGGGTCTGTTTTTTTTGCGAGGGAGAAGGACATTTCTGCCATCACGATTTTCGGGGACTCGAAAGTGATTGTGGATTGGGCAAAGGATATTCACTCTCTTCACTCTATTGAACTACATCACTGGATCATTCAGGTAAAAAATCTCATAAATAGTTTTCAGCAGATTACTTTTAATCATATTTATTGTGAGCTGAATTTGAACGCATATCTATTATCTAAGCAAGCTCTGGGGGGAGGAATGGAAGTTATTGAATGAGAACTGGTACAAGATGGGCTCAGAATTGAGCACGGCTTACTAAGTATTATGTAGTGTCAATCATGTTTCTTGACACTGTTTGACATAGAGAAGGGTATATGCTTTGTTGCTTAAGATTTTGATGGTGTTATTTCAGCCTTGACCGACTCTGTAGCTATGGTCTTATGTTGGTTTGTAATTCTCTGGAATGCAGGATTTTTGATTGTAAGACACAACTTTTCTTTTATATAAAGTTGTTTTTTTTTTCTGTGAAAAACTTAAACAACCAATAAATTCAAGAAAGTAGTCCCTTTTCGAAAGTAAGATCCTAGGGTTTAACAACATTAAAGTAGTAACCTTGATTCCTACTATTATAACAATTTTTGGTATCATATACTCACCCATTCCTCTAAGGGTTTGGATCATTGTGTTGTTAAAAATGTAACTTTGGAATATATTTTTATTATATATTTGTTGTATTATTGTTGTTGTTGTTGTACCTCCTTTTGGAGGTGTTTTTTCTCTATTCAGAGATGTCATTGATGCGATTGGTCATGTAAGAATATCGAGGTAAAACCTTCGTTGTAAGTCGAGACAATAGTCCCCAAAAAATTATTGTAAAATGTATTTTTGAGTCTCCCAAAAGAAAGTCGGCCCAGTTAGGTTAGGAAGTCTGCCCTATTGAGTAAATTGGTGACCCACTGAAAAGTGTAAATAAAGAGGCGCCCTCTCTCATTTGGAACACACAACAAGCTCAAACAAGTTCACTCCAAAGAGAAGAAAGACAAGTTAGCTGATGTAGAAGAGAAGAAGTTGCAAAGGATATCTTATCTCTTGGTTTCGTATCTTTGTCTGACATTATACTTGGTGACGAATCTATACATAAGAAGTTGTTGGGTTTTTCCCAAAAGAGGGTTTCCCAAGATAAATATATGTATATTTTATGTTGTGTTTGTCTGTCTTTCAGTGATATTGTTGCATTAGATTAAAGATCTAAAATAGTTGAATTAAAGTGCAAACTCTAACATGGTATTAGAGCCACCCTAAAAGAAGGCACTATGCAGCTGCAAAATCTAGGGCTTCCAAGTTCCAACAACTTTCTCCACAGATCGTCTGGGAAAAGAAGGCAAAGTCAACTCGCCTCAAGGAGGTGCATCTTTTGGTGGAAGCAGATTCCAGTTTGAAGAAGTTTCATTTTTGACCTAATCACTACTATAGGGAGAAACTAGGGCATCGGATTTTTGGAGCTTCCATCCACAAATTTTGGGAAATGACACCACTAGACAACTCGCCTTAAGGAGGCGCGCTTTTCTATCAAAGCAAAAGTTCAAGATTCCCAATTTGAAAATTTAGGGTTTCTCTATCAAACCCTAGGTCAACAAGTTCAAGAAGCAGTTTGAGCATCTCAAATTGGTAAGATCTATTTCTTTGTTATTTCTATTTGAGGTTCTCATATCAAATATGTCAAAATGATGAAACACACCAAGCTTGAGGACAAGCTTGAAGGAGCTGACAACTTCCGAGCATGGAAGTATAGAATTTGGCTTATCCTAGAAGAGAATGACTTGGACGAGTATGTCACTAAGGAGGTTCCAGAACCAGAGTGAGAAGAAGCCAAAGCAACTCACAAGAACACAATTGCTATGCCAAGAGGATTATTGTCGACTCCATCAAAGATCATCCCATTCCTCATGTCTTGAGACAAAAGACTCCTAAGAAGATGTTCGATGCTTTGATGAAACTATATGAAGGGAAGAAAATCAACCGAAAGATGACTTTGAGGAATCAACTTAAGAATGTGAAGATGCAGGATTCTGAGACAATCCAATCTTGCTTCTCAAGAGTCTCCCAATCAAGGAACAACTTGAAGCCATTGAAGAAAATGTTGAAGAAAGAGAGATAATGATGACTACTTTGAATAGTCTTCCAAAATCATGGGACTCAATCATTCGAGAGATATACGCCAAGAAGAAGCTCATCAAGTTCAAGAGATTGTGGGAGGAATGCATCCAAGAAGAAGCTCAATTGGCGGCAAGAGAAGAGAAGATGGAGGGAAATTATGATCAATCCCTAACAGCTCATGCAAAGAAGGATAGAAGCAAGAGGGAGGATCACCCTCACAAGAGGCCTAAAAGATTCCAAAAGAATCATAGATCTCAAAGGGACTAATCTAGTCTTAGATGTTACACATGTGATGATAAAGGCCACTTTGCAATAGATTGCCCCAGAAACAAATGATCCACTAGGACAAATAAGAAGAAGAGGCATCATGCTCATACTGTTGAAGATGATGAGCCAGCAAGTAAAATAACAAGAGAATATTCTTCAAGTGATGAAGAATATGTTTTGATTTCAGCACACACAAGTATTGTCACTCATGGAAGCAATGGTTGGCTTGTGGATAGTGGAGCTTCCAAGCACGTGATAGGGCTCAAAGATTCCCTTATCAAATTGTCGGAAAAAAGACTCACCTCATAAGGTAGAGCTTGGAGATGATTACCAGTATCCCATCAAAAGGGATTGGAGAAGCTTTCGACAAGTTGGATTCAGGCAAGCCAATCAAAATGAAGGATGTTCTCTATGTACCAGGTTTGAAGAAATCTCATTTACATCTCAGCTTTAGGATGCTAAAGGATTTCGAGATGCGTTTGTTTATGGTCAAGTACTCATGTGGCCAAGAGGCAAGACAATAGATGATGCAACAATAATTGGGGAGCAAGAGGGAGGCTTGTACAAGTTGAAGGGACAACAAGAACAAGCCTTGGTTCATGACTCCATGGAACCAAGTGAACTATGGCACAGAAGGCTTGCTCATGTACATTATAAGGCACTTCCAATTGCAAGCAAAGCAATAACAATTCTACCCGAGATTCAAATGAAGCATGAAGGCATTTGCAAAGGGTGTGTGCAAGGGAAGAACATGAAGAAACCATTTCCAAGCAAGGAAATCTTAGAGAAAATACACTCATATGTATGTGGCCTCATGTCATCCAACTCACTATCTTTCTTTTATAGATGATTCTTCCCGTAAAGCATGGATTTACTTTTTAAAAAGCAAAGATGAAGTATTCAGTAAGTTTAAGGAATTCAAAGCCTTGGTAGAAAATCATATTGAAAAGAAGATCAAGACTTTAAGATCATATAATGGTGGTGAGTTCACTTCATAAAGTTTCAAAGATTTATGTAGAGAATCTGGGATTAAGAGGAAGACGAGCACTCCATACAATCATCAACAAATAGTCTTCACTTTGTTAAATATTCTCTTCCCTTTAACGAGTTATTTGGGCATAAAAACAATTAAGAAGTCGGCACTAAGTTCCTATCTCTCACATTATTCTTGTAGTTGTCAAGAAAGTTTTGTAGTTTTGCAATTCATACGAGTTATGAACATGGCTTTGCAAGTTCTACAAAATATAAGCACTTTTTGGAAAATACAAAGCTATAAATGTCTACAAAATCTAGTTTTGACATTTTCACGAAGATTTTGCTATAGTGTTTTATTATTTCATTTGTTTCAATATTATTTGAGGAGCAAGTAGCAAGCTCCAACATTAAATATTATTATTAAGTGTATTTTTACACTATATCATGTTAGTGAACTTTAATTTTAGATTAGAGACATAACATGTGACTACCAGATTAGGTGGTTAAACATCACCATAACAAGGTTATAGCACTATCCATAATCTCTCTAAGATAAGAACTATGTGAAAGGGAAAAAAGTGCAAGCAGGTTATATATAACCCCAAACCATAGATAGAATTGGAGTTTGTGTGGGAATTAGGGACATCGTTAAACAATGAAGCAGAGGCTTCGACAATTTATTAAGGCTTTGCCTTCTTAAGAAAAAATGAGTAACTTAGATGACAATGATTGTGGTCTCCACTATCGTTATTAAATCACTAGCTCAACATTGTCTTTCAAAAATGTTGTTGTAAATGTAACTTCGGAAGATATTATGTTGTATATTATTATTGTATTTTATTGTACCCCTGTTAGAGATGTTTTTCCTCCATTCGAGATGTCATTATTATGTTTGGTCATCGAGGTAAAACCTTTGTTGTAAGTTGGGGCAGTAGTCCCCAGGAGAAATATAATAAAATGTATTTTTGAGTCTCCCTAGGAGAAGTCGGACCTGCTAGGATAGGAGGTCAACCCAGTTAGGTTTTAGGTCATGTCGGTGGATGTGTATAAATAGGGAGGCGCCCTCCCTCATTTAGACACACACTCACTCACTCTCAAGTTCGCATAAGGAGAGAGAGAGGACAAGTTCGCTAGAGGAGAAAGAGAAAGAGTTGCAGAAGACTTCTTATTCTTGGGTTTTTCCATCTTGTGATATTGTATTAGTGATGGAACTATTCCGAGGAAGTTTACGGGGTTTTCTCCTTTATGGTTTCCAGAGGAAAATTTGTGTATTGTGTATCTTGTTGTGCTTGTTATTATTTTAGTTAAAGATCCTAATCAATTTGAATTAAAGTAGAAAATCTAACAAAAAAGCATTAGGCTCTCGCACATATTTATAGGACACTAGACTTAAGTCTCTCCATAATATATATTTCCTTCTTCAAGTATCGAAAGAAAAATGAGGTGACCAACAAACAAGACAACCACAACGTGAAGTTAGGAGAGGGAATGTTCAGGTGGAAGCATGCAAGAGATAAAGCCTCAAGGCGTGTTATTGCTTATTCTCACTTCAACAATGTGTGAAGTTTTTTACAGTACCAAATCCTTGTAGGCACATGTATGCGGGTTTTTAACATGGGAGGTTTGGCAAGTGTTGATGAAGTTCAACTCAAGTCTAGTACAATCTTTTAAAAGCATGAATGCTAAGAGGAGGGCTTCAAGACCGTGAGATTGTTTAGATTTCATTTCAATGGGTTCAATCATGTTTCAAAATACTTCATTGTAGGAATATTTTGGTTTGTGTTGTGCAAACTAAAGGAGGTTCACATTGGTTTGTAAAGATATTAAAGGGAGATAGTCAGGGTGCAAAGCATGGTGGTGAATTTCACCATAACATAAAGTCATCAACATGAGTGCTACCACAACTTGAAGGTTGAAAATAGAATAACCGATAATTGTGCCAAGGAAACAACAATGCAATTTCTCAAGCTCAAAGAGTTTGAAAGGAATGTTTCTACCTTCATGGCCATCTCACGATGATAGTATCTCGATTTGATGTTAAGTTGGGGGTCCTCAATGCAATAATGAAAAGAATTATATCTCACCTACAATTACCACATGAAGTGGTGTTCCCTCCCTCCCCTATGACATATATGTCAATAGAGGATCCATCTGCCAGTGGGTTCTCTCAAGCACATCATGAAGCAGAGCAAGCCATGGAATCTAATATAGAAACAAAGGCCCTATAGGTGTTGGCAACCCTATGGAACAAGTATAAGCTAGTGGGTGCCCAAAGAAATCGACCATGGAATTTCAAGTGGGTCAAAATGGGTAGAAATTTTCATTTTCTTTCTCTAAATAGTTTTTATGTAGTGTGAGGTTTTAGTTTTGTTATCTCAGTTTGTAGGGAAATACACCTATTGAAAATCCTTTTGCTAGACTAGAGTAGGAAATCCCAAGAATTTTGAGATGGAAACAGTGTTTCCTTGTTATATGCATCGAACATTTTATCCAACTTTTTGTACCATAAGTTGGGTTACCTGAGGAGCCGTCGGTTGACAGACTTGTTCAAAGTCTGATTCCAGTGTATCAGTTGATCCGTCTGCTTGTCTAACCAATATTGGCTAGTCACTTTTTTATTTGAATAATTTTGACCATGGCCCCGCGAGGTTTGTAATAAAATGTGCTAGTAGGATATTTTTGAGTGGTTCGGTCTCCTAAGACGTAGAATCTCAAATAGGGTATTCCAGGGAGTTTTTTGCCCCTGACAATTATTCTTTGCCTTCAGCCGAGTATTATTGACGAGGTTTTCTCCCGCTTCCTCCAAAGCTGAAATGCCCGATGTTGAATTATGGGCCTTGGGGGGTTATTAGAGCCCAACTGAGTGTTATAAGCCTACTAGACATTATTTAGATAGATCATGGTCATGTCCTAAGTCATCTGGACACATAAAAAAAAATTCGAAAAAATCTTTTTCGAACAATGAAAAATTATTTTTTAATTTTTATTACTTTTCCTAAGTTTTTTGGGTTAATTTTTCCATAAATTAAATGGAAAAAACCAATTCGTGATCCAGACTCAGAATTCAGTGATTGAAGGCTCTAACCTTAAGCCAAAAATCATTCTTGATCAGCCAGCCAGTCAGAACCAACTTTCAGATCAGCAATCGGACACATAATGCATTTTTACTCAGAAAAGTCAGTTTTGAGTATAAAAAAAAATTTAGTAAAAAAATGATTTTTATTAAAAAAAATGATTATTTTGGAGAAAACTAAAACTCTCCAAATTAAATCAAATTTAATAAAATAAAAGGCTAAATGGCATCTCATGGAACACTTATGATGATTGGAGTTATCATAACTCATCTTCAGTCATCATTAAGAGAGCAATTAATTTATTATCAGTTATTAGACATGTCATCTCCAGCTAAAGATGAGATGGAGAGCTCTCATTGGTCCGGTGATTTGATCGAGGTGAAGACTGAAGCTTACACCATCAGTGGGCTTCCCAAACCTAGCTCAAGCTCCTGCCAGACCTAAAGGATGAGCTTACCTACATCCAGACTCACACATGTGGCCTCATCCTTGGCTTGTTTTCAGTGCACAGGTTTGGAGTGGGGGCGCCTTGCCTGGGTGGAGGCCTCCCCTCACTCCCAATTCTCCAGTTTAAGTCTGGGCTCTTTGTTAGGTGGCTAAGCTGGTTAGGGTTGGTTTTTTGGTTTTAGGGTTTTAGCACTCTCTCATTTGTTAAAAATAGGCTCTTCCAGCTCTATTATGATGGACTTTTGTAGCAGAGTTACTCTGAGAAATTGTATCAAGCATTTGCTTTAATTTGTTAATAAAGATCAGACTTTGGAGGTCCATGAGCTCTTGGATGTGGTAGTTTTTTGCAATTGGTTGAGGTGATATTGTCTCTAACCCCTATTTTCTTTAATGCTTATGTGAGATTAAATTGTTTATTTGTTAGCTCAAGAGGGCCATTGTTGGCACAGTAGAACAATCATTTGTAGTTCAACTTGATTGTTTATGCGAAGTAGATTAGTATTTTGATGGACATGAGTAATCAGTATATACGTAATGTTGATCATGATTCAATTTTCTTAGCATACTAGCATGTATTTTGATCTCACATTTTGTGTTGAGTTGTAGTGTGTTTTCAGGCTTCACAGGTTGAAGAAGGGTGTGAGCTCAGCTGCTCAACTGCTTCAAGCAACCTTTTTAATCTAACACTTTCATTGCAGGACCTACAAAGATCTTCTTCTCCAAAATACAAAAAGAAAGCTGGGAGTCTAGCTCTCTCTCTTGGGTTCCATCCGTAATTTCAAATTCTTTTGGTTACCGGTTACTTAGGAAGCCCTAGTTTACTCCTTTCCATCAGTTGGCTTCCCTTTCTTTGCCTGGTTTGGCTCGCCTTTCATCCTTCCTTTTCGCAGCCCTCTTTTTCCTCCTTGTGGACAGCCCTCTTTTGACTGTTTGCTGCCCTTCTTTTTACTGTTTTACAGCCCTCTTTTTCCTCCTTGTGGACAGCCCTCTTTTTTACTGTTTTACAGCCCTCTTTTTCCTCCTTGTGGACAGCCCTCTTTTGACTGTTCGCTGCCCTCTTTTTTTACTGTTTTACAGCCCTCTTTTTCCTCCTTGTGGACAGCCCTCTTTTGACTGTTCGCTGCCCTTTTTTTTCATTTTTTATGACAGCCATTTGTTTTCTCTTTCGCTGTCCCGTTTTCTTAAATTTTTGTCTTCCTTTAGCTTCATAGTTGGTTGCCCCTTTTTTCCCCTTCTTTGGTTTTGATCATCCTTTCGTTTTCTTGCCTTCTTTCTCTCATCTTCCTTTGTTTCAGCCCTCTTTTCGCTTTGCTCTTTCTCTCTCTTTCAAACTTCCTCTTCCCTTTTTTTTGAAAAGTATTGAGAAAAGTTAAAAGTAAAAGTAAAAGTACTCTCCTTTTTTTTTACACAAGTCCTAATATTAAGTAGAGTGATTTTGCTTTCATTTGAAAAGTCCTTTCAAGGATTAAAATCCTTAAGGCACTTTGTATAAAGTTTAATAAAAAAATCTTGTGTTTGAGTGGGGTTTTTAAGTCCCCACTCTCATCCTCCCCCATTTGGGGAGGCTTGTGTTGTGTGTATGCTTAGATTAGTGCTTGTTTTCATCATTGATTATATCTCATGCATAGATCACTAATTGTTGATTCATCACTTCTAGATCATTAATTAAGTTGATTACTCTGTTTTAAATTGTCTACCATTCTAAGTAAATCAACTATGTAAATCTCTTAAATCACACCATAAGGTAGATCAAGAGTGCTCTCTATCGGAGAGTTGTCTTTTCATTGTTTAATAAGTTAATCAATTAATCTTGAAAGTCTCTTGAACTTGCCGTAATCCAAGTCAAGAGCACTCTCTATCGGAGAGCATTCCCACTGCATATCTTTGCATCAAGCATATAGATTAACTAAGTCACTTGAACCACTGTCATAAGACGAGGTCAAGAGCGCTCTCTGTCGGAGAGTTTTAATTAATTAACTTAATAAAATTCGCAACTCACATCCCTTTAATTAATTAAACCCCTTCCCCCTTTGCCGGAGTATGCTCTGACCGATCTTCGATCGGAATACCCAGAAACGGCATTGGATCTTTAAACCCCACGTGAGGAACTTAACTAAAACTTTTCCCCATAACCAACGCACCGACGTTGTTCGATAAATACCGAGGCATGTGGGCAAATTCCAAGTGTGGGCGTCGGGCTACCTA
>LPNX010063180.1:1682-23371 GCA_001517045.1 Pseudotsuga menziesii | reverse complement strand
CGGGGGGGGGGGGGGGGGGGGGGGGGATGATGGTGGCGGTGGTGATGGAGTGGGGGAATGGTCGGGGATAATGGGTTTGTCGGAAATGGGGTGTAAACTTACATCGGAGAGTATATCTACTTCTGGCGGTGTCGTGGTGGGGAAGTCATCCTAGGTTTCGGGGTCGATGTGTTCAATGGTAGAATTCACATGGCCAATTATGTCTCCTTCTTGGTCGGTTCGGGTGAAGGTCGACGTGAGGTGTGCAAAGAGCCTGCTGCCTGTATAGAGAGGATCCTTTGTGTGAATTTTTTGAGCCGACCGAAATAGCTCAAGTAGCGTTTCAAAGAAAGCTTTGAGCTTAGTGTCCTTGTCGAACTTGGATTGCACCGTATTTGGTATGGCTCTTTTGTATAAGTCGAGGGGGCTGACCGACTGTTTTGTCGGTGCTTGCTCCTCGACTACTGGTGTCGATGATGGAGGTGGAGGGGTCGACACAAGATCGATGATGTCTTCAGGTCTCGTCATTGTTTTTACCTTCTTTGGTCGACCTTCAGGGGCTCCTGCTTCAAGGAACCGTTGAAACTGAGTTTCAACTAGTACTTTGTTCATGGCTGCATCCTCTATAATGTCAAGGGCCACAGCTGCTAGTTCTTCCTCATCATTAGATGACTCAGCAATGATGAGCTTGCGCTTACCTTTGCCTTGTTGCACTTTTTGGGCTTTGATTTTCTTTCTGGCAGCAGCTATCTCAGTGGCCAATTTTTTAATGATGCCTTTTGATAAAGCATACTCAGGGTTGTCAGGCTCGACCTCGCCCGTTGGTTCTTGAGTCAGGGCTACACTTGCTGGAGCCAAAGGAGTTATTTGCTGCTGTGGTTGTGGTTTCGTCGACTGTGGGTCAGCTCTCTGTTTGGTCAGAGGCTTGATAGTTATGTGTACCTGACCAGTGGGCTTGACCAGGGTGTCCTCTGACACAAATGTACTTATGTAGAGGTTGAGCTCGTAGTATTCCTCTTTATCCTGGTCGGTGAGTGGCTCTACGATTGAAAATTTGACGTGTTTGGCTGCCTCGGGCACTGGTATTTTGGTCTTCGCCTGTTGGGTCAACTCTCAGAAGATTTGGTTGACTGACGGGTAGTAGTTGAGGGCATTGGACTTGGGGTTCTCGCCCTGCATATACCAGACCGACGTATGGTCAAGCTCCAACTGGATGTGAGAGTTTGTCGGTAGATTTCGTCGAATGTTCTGAGGCACCCTCCATCTAGTCGTGCGAACCTTTAATTATTGGAAACAGTTTTCCAAAAACACTTTCCCCTGTCTGAGCTCATGCGGAGTTCCTTTCTGGGAGAAGGGTTTAAACCTGTTCATGTCGAATTTTGTCGGTTCCTAGAAGACTGGACTTCCTTCTGGATAGATGTGATACATAATGATCCAGAGGATGAGGGAGGGGAACTTGATGATTCCTCCCGTCTCTTGGCATCGTTCGCAAACATTTTTGATCATGTCGGTGACATAATCTCCCCATATGTAGATTCGACCGTCAGTTGCAATTGTGTTGACGACCTCCAGCATTTCCAATTTGAGGTCACTGCTATGACCTGCTAAGGTAAGTGTGATGGCGATGATTTTAGCCACAATCTGTGGCGTTCGAGTTGCAATCTGCCCGATCATCAACCCTTTGGAGTTTTTCCTGGACGACGATCCCGTAAGCTCTTGGACCAGTCCTTCCTTGATTCCAATTGGTACAGGGTTTCCTTGGTTAGACAGGCCAGTGAGTTTTGAGATGACATCCCTGATAATGTCGATCGTCTCATCGAAGTAGAATCGACCATTGTGGTATCGACTGATGATGGATTTTACGGCCGCTTCTTTTGTCCCACCAAAGCTGGCCATCAGGGGTGTGTTGGGATAGTTAAAGATGGTGCTCCATCGGAATTTTTTAGTGGCTTGGGTCATTTTCTTATCGATGAAGGCCCACTCTTGGATCTTGGTCTAGAGTTTTTTCCATGGGCCCTCCTGTACTTTGGCGTTCTTGATGTTTTTCAACCTGTGGACCAAGGGTGTATCCGCAACCTGGAGCTCTTTGGCTTTGGTCGATGCTCGGGTTAGTTTGGGGGCCATGGTGTCGGATTGGTCAATGTTATTATAGGGTTCTTGGCTTTTGGTTGACTGAGATTGTGAATGTTCTGTGTGTAAAGGGTGTGGTGAATGAACCTTCGATGGTCCAGTATGTATAGGTGATAGTGTGGTGGCGTGTTGTAATGGATGTATTAATGGTGGACTTGAAGTTCCACCTACAATACGTGAGCGGGAAGTAATGGTGGCTTGCCTTCGGCGCTCGAGGTCATAAATGCACGATGGGACTTTCAAGGTCATTGGCCAGTGTCGGTGTTGAGAATGGTCGATCGGACTGGTCGATGAAGATGGTCGAAGATGATGATGTCGGTTGTTGAAGTAGTGAGTTCATGTCATGTTTTGTTGTGTCGGGTGTATTACTTTGTTTTTTTGGGGGGGAATTTTTAGCTTTTTATGGGTTTTGGTTGTCGGTTAAGGTTGTTATATGATTTTTTTTTGTTTCAGTTTCTCTAACGTTCGAGTTGGGCTCCATTAACGAGTTTCTGAAATACTAGGTCCTCCAATGTTTTCAGTCAAACTGAACCATTGGGATGTATCTATTCGACAACGTAAGGTTCCATCCATTTTGTGTGGAGTTTCTTGGGTTTTACTTTGACTCGACTATTATAAAGTAAGGCAAGGTCATCGACCGACAGGTTTTTGTGTTTGATGTTGTGGTCGTGCCATGCTTTCTGTTGTTGCTTGTGAATTTCTTGGTGTTCTATAGCCATGAGTCTATGTTCTTCCAGCTTACTGAGTTGAAATAGTCGGTCCTTTCGTGCATGTTCAACATCGACATGTAGCATTTGTGCGATAATAGGTGTTTGCTGTTGAAAATGTAGGGGGGCGACTGCTTCTTGTCGATAGACTAGTCGAAAGGGGGTTTGGTCAGTCGACCATTTATAGGCTGTCCTGTATGCCCATAAGACTGTAGGGATTTTCTCATCCCAGTCGTCTTTGTCGGTACTGCATATTTTGGTTAACCATTTTTTCGATGTTTTATTGAAAGCTTCAATCGCGCCATTCGACTAAGGGTGATATGCTGTACTACGTCGGTGGTCGATGTGAAACTGGTCGGCTAAGTTTTTGATAGTTTTGTTGATAAAGTGTGTCTCTGGTCACTGATCAATGTTAGTGGGCATCCGAATCGAGTGATGATGTTTTCGTATATAAACTTAGCATCTACCTCACTTGAACATGTATCGACGGGTTCAGCTTCTGCCCATTTAGTGACATATTCTACTGCAATGATAATATATCTTGCACCTGATCTTTTAGCTGGGATAGGAAATGGTCCTATGAAGTCTATAGCCCAGATTTTGAATGTGAGACTAGGTTTTATGGATATCAAGGGAATTTCTGTGTTCAGAAGAGGTTGACCAAGTCATTGACATCTATCACATCGACTAACAAAATTTTTGCAATCTCTATGGAGTGTCAGCCACCATAGTCCTGACTGTTGGATTTTCTTTGTAGTCATGTCTGCTTGGAAATGTCCTCCTGACGGTCCATAGTGTGCTTCATGCATGATCTGGTCTCGCTCATGTTCAAGTACACACCTTCGAAGGATGTCCTTTAATCCCATTTTGTATAAAAATCCATTGATGAGGCAGTAGGGTGCAGTCTTCATAGCTAAGATTTGTTTTTTCTTGGTGTTCATACCTTCTGGTGCCTAGCCGGTTTCTAAGAACTAAGCAATTTCTTCTAGTTATTTTGGTACTGCTTCTATGCGAAATAAGTGTGCATCCGGTAAGTCGTCGTTGACTCTGGTCAGTTCCTCTCCTGTGTCTATGCGGGATAGATGGTCGGGCCCGACATTTAACTTTCCTGGTTGGACAACGACTTCGAACTCAAATTCTTGGAAAAGAAGTAACCAGCGACAAATTCTCCCATGATGAAGCGGTTTATTGACAAGGTACTTTAGGGCTTGATGGTCGGTATAGAATGTGAAGGGGTTGGCTAAAAGGTAATGTCGATACTTTTGGAGGGAAAATACCATGCCTAGGGCTTCCCTTTCAGTGGTCGAGTAGTTTCTTTCAGCCTTATTTAGTTTTCAACTGTTGTAAACTATAGGGTAATCCATCCCATCATCCCCTGGTTGAGTTAGGATTGCTTCAATTGCTATTCCTGATGCATCGATATGCTCATGAAATTTGGTCGACCGGTTTGGAAATTTTAGTATGGGGGCTTCGACCAGTTTTATTTTTAGTTTGTTGAAGGAGATCTGGCATTCCTCTGTCCACTTAAACTCTCGATCTTCTTTTAGTAGCTCTTCAAGAGGATAAGTCATATCTGAATAGTGTCTTATGAATTTCCTGTAATAGCCTGTATGGCCAAGTAAGACCCTGACTTGTTTGGGGTTTATTGGTGGTTTTAGGTTGAGGATAATTTTAATCTTGGCAAAGTCAACCTTGATGCCTTCTTTACAGACAATATGCCCTAAGAGTATGCCTATGGGAGTCATAAAGATACATTTCTTAATGTTCAGGGAGATTTGAATATGTCGACATCTCTCCAGCATAAGTCGGAGCCATGTGCAGTGATCTTTTAAGGTGGATTATATTGTCCAATTGTTGAAGTATACTGCCATGATCTTATATATATACTCTTGGAATGTCTTGACAAAAATTCAAGAAAACACTGCAGGTGCATTCTTTAACCCAAAAGGCATAACTCTGTAAGCAAATGAACCAAATTCACACACAAATGTTGTCTTCTTCTGGTCTTCTTTGGCTATGGGTACTTGGTTATAGCCTGAGAATCCATCTGTGAATGAGTAGCATTCATGTCCTGCAACTTCATTCAAGATTTCATCTGCATAAGGGGTGGGGAATGGATTTGTCAATGTTACTTTGTTGAGTTCCCTAAAATCAACACAGATTCTTAACCTTGTCAGGTCGTGTTTCTTGGGCTATACGACCATGGAACTTGCCCATTCCAACTGGTCAATAGGGTAAATGATCCCTGCTGCTAACATATTGTTGATTTCCTTTTTAACTATTTCCTTGTACTTGTGAGCAAGTCTGTAAGGTCATTTCTTGATAGGTCGGACATCAGGTTTAGTATCTATTTTCATTTCTTCCATTTCTTGTACTAATCCTTTTAAGTCTTTATAGTCCCTGGAAAAGACATCCTGGAATTCGCTAAGTAAGTTTACTATTTCGATGGTCTGTTGTCCATTCCAGTAATCACCAATCTTTGCTATTTTTGGTCGATCGTCATTTGAAATGTCGACCTCTTTAGTTTTCACTTTGGCATCTAAACACTCTGGTGCTTTAGCTTCATTGATCGACCGACTTCCTTCTTTGAACTGTGAGAATGTGGCAGGGAAGTCGGCTGCAGTCATTCTGTTGAGGTCTGGTTTGCCAGTGGTCGCGACTTTCAAGATTGATTGGATAGGTTTTGTTGTTTCCACGTGGTTGGATTTCCATCTGAAGCTCTTGCCTTCTGTGTGTTCATTTTCCAATTGTAGACAGGTTGACTGGGGTTTCGACTCGGTTTGAATGTTGTTACAGTCCTTGATCCGTCGACGGTCTAGGGAGGGTCATTTTTTAGTCGATTGGAGAAATTGTTTGATTTGCTGTGCTGTCTCAGCCAAATTTTCATTTTGAGGTATGAAGTGGAAGTCTTTGATAAAATTTTCCTTCAGTTCATGCCAAAAGAAGGTTTCACCTCTAGCTTCCTCCATCTTATACCATTTATTGGGTAATTCAGCTAGGGTTGAAGGGAAAAAATGTGTCCAGGCTCTCTCATCCTTATATCCAAGTCTTCTCCACTCCTTTTCACAAGTCTTGATATGTTCTTTTGGGTTTTGACCTTGGGTAAAGATAGGGATCTGGGCTTGCTGGGTTAACTTCTTTCCACCAAATCATTCGACAAAGTAAGTCGAAGCAGTTGTCCAGGTCTGTAGTTTTGTCTGATGGGTGTCCCACCATCTAGCTGCTTGACCTGTAAACGTTTCAACTAAGCTTTGAAGTCGGCCATGGTCTCCAATATTTCTAGATACTTGTTTGACATGCATGACTGGGGATTCCTTCTCCTTATACCTAGGTAGTTGTGTAGTGTTTAAGTTGGTTGGCTGTAAGGTGGGGCGTTCCCTTAGTTTCTTTTCAGAGATTTTGGGGATAATTGAGACTATGAAGCACTGTCGGGTGGGTTTTTTCTGTATTTTTTGTATAGTCCAGCACCCTCTTGCTTGTGTTTCGTAATTTTCCATCTCCCAGTCATACGGTTCAGCATCTGATTTATAACCAATTGAGTCTTGGTTACCTAAGTGAAGCGCCCCATGGATGTTTGGTTCTGTGTAGTCTGTATTGTTGTGGATCTGGTAAAGTTGTATGACATTGAATTCCTCATCAATTTGTTCCGTCCAAGGCTCTCCTTGGGATGGATGAATTGGCACAATGAATTTTTGACCATTACCTTTTAACTTGATTCATTCCTTGTCTAAGGATATGGATTCTTTCATCTTTCATCCCCAAGGTTGATCGACTAGTGCTGGGAAGGAGTTAGATCCTTCTTTTGGGTCAATAATTTCAAAATCAACCTTGGTAGAGATTCCTTTGATGGTCGTGTCGACATTTTTCCAAACCCCTATGGGTTCAATGAGGCCTTGGTCGATGATTTTTAGGTAAATACCTGACTCGTAGAGTCGAGGTCCGCCCATTTTTTCCCAAGTATCTCACGTCATGATATTTACCTATGAGCCGAAGTCAAGCACTACTTGTTGGACGTGGTAACCTTCGATTTCCAGGTCGACAAGTGGGTCAGCATCACTTTTGTCTTTTTGGTTCAGGCTACATATATTTTTGGTTTGTTTTTCAGGGTTGGTGCCTTTTATTTCATACAACAAGTCTATAAACTGAGATACTAATTTGTCAGTTTGAACAAGTTGGATTAATTGATGTATTTTGGTGGGTCGATTGTTAACGATTTCTTCTTGTCATGCAATGTCGTGAAATATGTGGGTGGCTTCTTGATATGTTTGTTTTTCTTTTATAGGATCAGGATAAACATTTGTGTCTTTAATCTTACTAATTTGAGGGTTATCAGGTCTTTCTTTTGTGCCTTGTTGAGTGACAATATGTAAATTTTTAGTAGCTATTACATCATGATTTTGCACACAAGACAAGACATTAACATTTTTCTTGGTATTAATTTTCTCTAACATAGTAGGACAATCCTCAAGCGAGTGATCGCCTACGCCACAGTGGGTACATAATTTGAGATCAATTCAGTCCTTGTATGGGCATTCTGCATACCGGTGACCTTCTTTGTAACATGTGAAGCACTAGGTAGGGCGACGCGGTCGTATGTCACGATTCCTGATGAATCAACCTCTTCCTCCGTAACCTTGGTGTCGATTGTCGTACCCGCACTCATATCGTTGGTCGTTGTATCTTTGTCCATTCTAATCATTTGGTGGATTGATTTTCTCATTGTTTTGTTATACTACATTTGTTTGGTAGACCTCTTGATAGTTCTATCGGTTCTTTAGGTTTAACTGACAGTCGATCGTGTTATGAATTTTGGTCTCAGAGATGGCACACCAGGAAGCCTTTCCATTATTCATGTTAAAGGCACAGTCTTTCGTAGAGTGATCTCTGTGTTCCTGACAAATGTCGCAAAATGACTTAGTCTGTACAAATCGAACGTCTTGTCAGCTATATTCTTGTCAATAGTTATCTTTCGAATGACTGGTCGTCGAGCATTTGGTACACCAAATCTCCTGATTCTTGAGGTTGAGTTCTTTCAGGGACTTTTGTATGTTCTCAAGCTGTTCTTCCAATTTGTGGTCCATGGGGTAAGCAAGTATGTATTCGTCCATCTCTACCTGAAGAGATTTTGCTAGCGCATCTTCATATGTTTTAAATGTCTCCAGACTGATGTGTCGGCGTATTTTCTGCAATAATCCTGCAAGGAACCATTGAATTAGTAACTGTTCATCAATAACGTAATCTAGCTAGCTTAGCAGGTCCTTCCAACATTTATCGTAGTCACAGACTGTCTCCCCTAGATTTTGTGATGTCATTTTAAGCTTCTTGGCAGCCAGGTGCTTAGCATCTGGGGTTTTAAAAAATGACAAAAACTGTGCCTTGATCTCGGCTTTTGTCGCTCTGGGTTTTCTTTCCAAAAAGGTCATGTACCATGTCAATGCCCTTTTCCTTAATGCTCCTACAAACTGTGCCATTTGTCAATATTCATCTGTAACCTGGTTGGCTTCCCAGGTCGACTTCCAGACGAACCAATGTGGTCGGGGGTCTTCGTCTCCCTCGTAAAGAGGATTGTGAGCCAATCTGTGACCCATGTCTGAATCACTGTCACTGCTCTTAGAAGGTGGCAGAGGTGGAGGTGTGGGTCATGGTGAAGGAGGTGGGGTTATTGATGTAGTCGTGCCTGTGAAATTCTGGTCAACAAAACTTGTGCTCCCTTCAGTTGTCGAGTCTTTGTTGACTTGCAGTCGGTTGATGTCGACTTCTACTGTCGATGGTCCACTGCAACTTTGTGTTCGCAGGTCTGATTGTTTGAGTTATTCCAAAGCAATACTTGGCGAGGGGGGCACTCCTTCCTGTGTCGGTAAGAGAAAGTGGATACTTCGGAGGGACGGTGCCACTTGAAAGGTCACCCAGTTCCCTTCTACTGGTCGACATATGATAAGGTGTCATCCCGTATATGTATCGTCGCCTAGTCGAATCCATATACTAAAGTCACAAGCTCCTAGTCGAAGGTTGTCTTCGACAATAGTCTTTATTCTAGTACGTGGATTTATTGGAGAAAGGGTTATTCCTTCATTGGGAGCTCTTATTTGGAGAGCTTCTGGCTGCTCTATCCACACTTCTTCCTCCGTAGGGGATGCTTCTTTCTTGACGCCCTCTTCATGTTGGTCATGACCCAACTCTTGCAGATTCTCTTCATTGTTTTTCTCCCTAGGGTTTTATCCTCTGCGCAGCTCTAAGTCCCTTTCTCGTCGTGCTTCCCTTCTCTGGTGTCTCTCTTCCCTTTCTAGTTTCTGAATATCTAACATACTTTTGTATGATACTATTTTCTTGAGGTCCCTTTTGGTCGACTCCTCATTACTGGTGACTGCTATCTAGTTTTTGAGCCAACGAGGATCCACTATACTCTCTCTTCGGCACAGGACCAGCTATCCCCCCCATAGCCTACCCGACACTTTTAGAAAGCCCGGATAGTTCAGTTTATTTGCTTAGGAAGTATTCCCACTCCCTTTCTGCAATGAATTTCTCCCACTTCCTCTACTTCTCTTCCCAGTTGGTGTTTGATGGCTATTCGTACAGTGGTGGACGAGGTTCAAGGATGTGGCCTACTCCGTTCTCTACCAAGAATTTGAACAGCAAGGTTGGTAGGGAACACAAGAATTGTTCGGTGAAATCTGTGTAAAATTTCTCTTTGACAGTTTCCACAGAAGTTCTGTCTTCGATGGCTTGTTCCTCACAGAAGTCGTCGATGATTTTCTCAAACCACTCCGACAGATTTGTTCTGCCTCCTCAGATCAGTTTTTGCAGCAACTGTTGTTCTTTAATTGCATCCGGCTTTCTCATCCAGAAGTTGCTTCAAGAGTTGGGGCACTAATTCGACAAAATTTTCATGTGTCTCCATGAAAAATCATTCTTTTGCTTCAGTGACTATTAATCTATTCGTTCGTGCGTAATTTTGCAGATAGTTTGCAATTTTACGTTCCCATCAATCCTTAATCTCCTGCTCTGGTATCATATGTGAGTATATATTTCAGTCATGTACTACCGGCAACGGAACCAATGTTGCAATCTCATAGATCACATAAGGTTACCAATAATACAAACTAAAACATATATAAATATAACACAGAGACAAGACATAAGAACAGATAGAAATAACAAATTATATTACAATGAGTTCATACAAGGTAGAGAACTGAACTGAGTTCTCATTTGGCTCAACAGCCTAATATATTCAATTTACAAATAGTTACAAAATAACTACCTGTTGGTTTGGTGAACCGACACATCTTTTAGTTAGCCGACCTAATCTTCTAGTTTGGTCGGCCGACCGACTTAGTTGGTTGATCGACTAAGTCGGCTCATCGACTTAGTCAGCTGATCAACTAAGTCGGTTCATCGACTAAGTCGGTTCATCGAATTAGTCAGCTGATCGAATAAGTCGGCCTTCGTTCAAGTTGACTTATCGACTTGATCCTTCTACATGGCCATAGGTGACCTTTCAGAGTCTGAGAGCACGAGACCCCTGTATGCTGAGGTGGTTCTAGGTCATGGCTTTCACAGGAGCAGGTAGGGGAAGGGTGAAGTTTGGTGATCTGTATTTCAGATGGCTACGGGATCAGATACTCATGGTTGAGTACTATGCTTACGTGGGTGCGGACTTCACAGGAGATCACAACCTACCACTCCCACCTGGCCGACAATGGGGTGACATCAGTGAGAAGCAAGAAACCCTAAAATGGATGAAATGTTTTTATGTTTTTTATGTTTTATATTTTTTCAGTTAAGTGATGAGACCTATATATTCTCATGTAGATGTTGGATTAGCAATACCTAGAGGAGCATCTCCATTGGATAGGCGATTTGGAGCCTGATTTGTACCACAGGGTGATGATATCATCAGGGAGCTAGAGGAGAACCTGGAGAGGTTGAGTTTGGACATCCCAGATGCTGACATAGATGACCTCTAGATGAGATATCAGAGATCCACAGTGGGAGTACCAGGTTGATTCAGTAGGCTGCTACGTAGGGTAACTCGAGCAGTGATGTGCTATCACGAGCACCACTAGTGTATGAGATATGTATTGAAAGCTGTTAGCTTCAGGATTTTGTATGATGATTTTGCCTAAAATCCTATGTGCTTCAGAGGAGGTCTTGGGACCTATTTTTGTAAACTTTTTCATGTGTATATATATATATATATATACATACTTTTACACAGTGTTGTTATGTTTAAATTGGAAAATGTGTTTTCTATGAGTTTTACGTGTCTCTCAATGTTTATTTACAATGGACCATGTTTGATTTACCATCATGAATAGGAAATATTCCAGTCTAGGATGTAGTTAGCCAATGAGTCAATGACTACATTATGTTCCCTAGGGATATGCCTATAAGTAATAGTTTGGAATGATCTTTCTAACAAACGCACTCTCTGGAAGAGGCGGAGGAGTACCGGCTTCCTAATGGTGTAGACATGGTACAAATGGCGGGCGAACCATGAGCTATGAGTCCATCAAGACTACTAGATCACGAACATCCTGGGAGGCAGCTTCGGTCAAAATACTGATGACTACTTCATACTCGACGATGTTATTAGTAGCGGGACCTATACAAACCGCTCCTGAACTGACCAAATCTTCAGCCAGGGAATAGAGAACCCAAGCAGCCAAGGCGAGATTCAAGGTGTGGTGGCAAGCACCATTAGTGAAACCATAGCAATCCATCTGCATGACCAAAACATGGTATAAACAGATGTGGACACGAAGCTCAAAACCATCTTGAAAATACTAAAAGCACACAAATCCAATCAATATACATATATACAAGATACTACCCGAGAAAACCTAGGCATAGTACCTTTTTAGGTACAACCCATTGTGAGGTAGCCCCATACGGATTCCATCGTAATCAATGAGCTCATAAGATCCTTTCTCTAACACCTTAGAAATAACAAAAGGTCCATACCACATGGACTCGAACTTACCCTTCCCTAGTTTGTCATATCTCTGGTGATAAGTCAAGACTAGGTCACCCTCATTAAAGACACAAGGCTAGATGGATTTATCATATTGCGCCTTGATGTGTTTCTTATGTGCCTCATTAGCTAAGGCAACATCTCTGTGAGTCTTGTCAAGGTTATTCAAGTATAAAAATATTTCTTCCTCTGCGGAAGTGTCCGGGAGAAGTTCGATGGCAAGTTGTAAAGATGGAATTTGACATTGGATGGGTAAGACAGCTTCAAGTCCATAGACATGCTAAAATGGTGTGAAACCAGTAGCTATTTTCACAGAAGTCTGATAAGCCCAAAGAGTGGAGAAAAGAATGTGGTGCCAGTTGGATTTATGATCTCCAACCATCCGATAAAGCATAGTTTTCAAAACTTTTTTAATGGCCTCTACCTGACCATTAGCTTGCGGATAATAAGGAATAGAGTTTTCATGGCAAAACCCTAGCTGGGCACTCATTTCCTCCATCATCTAATTACAAAAATGGGATCCACGATCAATAATGATGGAATGTGCAACTCCAAATCTAGCTATGATATGATTGAATAAGAAGAGAGTGGCAATATTACCATCTTTCGCATATGTAGGCATGGCCTCAGCCCATTTAGTGAAATAATCAATGGCTATGATGATGTAACCATGCCCCCTGGCTGAGGTAGGCTTACAATGCATGAAGTCGATCCACCATTTGGCGAATGGGCCAATGGAAATGATGGGGTGTAGCAGAATAGGATGGGTGCACTTTTTAGGATAAAAATGTTGACAAGGTGGGCATTTCTTAATAGCATCATGACAGTCTTTGAAGACAGAAGGCTAGATATAGCCAGCGCGAAGGATTTTCTGGGCTGTAGCCATCCTAGATAAATGACCACCACATGCTCCAGAGTGGCAATCATTCAACACAAGTTCAGCCTCCTCATGAGTGAGGCATCACTGGAGAATAGATTCAATCCCACGTCTATAAAAAGTATCATTCAGGATGAGTTAGTATTTCTCTTGGAGACGGATACGGTGGCGATCATCGTGGGATAAATGTGGCTGAAAATGTTGTGTTTGGAGATATATAAGCAAATCTCCATACCAAGGATCAGTAGTGCTAATTAGGAATAGGAATTCATCCAGAAATGAATCATTGGGCTCAGATTTTATTGTAGCATAGGGAAGAACAAGCTCTACAAAAACCAAGGATTTCTTTGATGTGGTCTTGGAAAAATCTAGATCAAACTCCTGAAGGATGACGATCCAACGAGAGTACTTGCCCTTGAGTACCTGACAAGTCATTATGTAGTACATCAGGTTCTAGTTTACCAATACGATGGTAGTGCGGAGCAGAATGTAATGACAAAACTTTTGTACAGCAATGACCATGGAGAATGTTAACTTTTCCACATGTGAATAATGGGTTTCAAAATCTAGGAGATTCTTACTGGCGTAATAAATCACATGCTCCTGACCATGGATATTGTCCTCGGATAAAACCATAGCAATGGTAGTAGGAGAGGCAGCAATATACAAGAGAAAGTCATTTGAATAATCCGGGGGGTGTATCATGGGTGAATGAGTCAGAGCGTGCTTAATATTATTAGAGGCACGTTGGGCCTGGTCATCCCAGAAGAATGTTGTGTTCTTCTTGAGGAGATGCATATAACCGTGTGTTTTCTCTGCGAAATTGCACACAAAATGGGGGAGAAATTTTTCCTTCCCTTGCAAACTTTAGAGTTCAAGGAGGTTGGTTGCGGCTGGTAGATCAAGGATAGCAACAATCTTCACCAAGGATCAATTCGGATGCCATCTTTGGATACCAAAAATACTAGCACACGTCTCATTTTAATGCAAAAAATACATTTATGCAGATTGAGCCATATATTATAATGACGAAATCTCAGGAATATGTCTCTGAGATGATCAAGGTGGTCCTCCTGCCGCTGTGAATGAGCAAGGAGGTCATCAAGGTACAGTTCAACAATATGTTTGATATCGTGAAACACATAGGATATCGCATGCTGGAATGTAGCTCCAACATTTTTTAAGCCAAAAGTTAACTTCTTATATGCAAAGGTTCCCCATGGGAAAATGAATTCCATCTTATGCTTATTGGGGGGTAATATCTCAATTTGATTGCATCCAGAGAAGCCATCCATAAATGAAAAGATGACACTTCAAGCGCAATTGTTGATAATTTGATCGATGTGCAGGGTAGGAAAGTTTTCCTTCGGACAAGCTTTATTCGAATCCCTAAAGTCGATGCAGACTCTAATGGTTCCCTACTTTTTATTGACAGGGACAATGTTCGATACCCATTCTGTCAGGGGTACAGGATAAATAAACCTAGCTTTTAGAAGCTTTTCAATTTCATCTTTAATAGTTGCGGCCTTCCAAGGATGGACTTGCCTAAGTTTCCACCTTATAGGTTTAGCCTTGGGATAAGTTTTAATCTCGTGGACCACAATGGAAGGGTCAATCCCTGACATCTCTTCATAAGACTAGGAAAAAATATCATGGAATTCCTTAAAAAGTGCCTTATATGCTTTAGATTCATCTGCCGAGCAGTTCTACCCAATATGAACATGCTCGATAACATTAGGCTTGGTTGATATGTCAATCAGGTTCGTCTAAGTAATGTTGCAGAGGTTTCCTTCAGAATCTGTATCTTGCAACAATATAGGACTTTGCAGAATGTTGACAATATCAGTAGGAAACAAGGATGCAAAATCATGGCTAATCGAACTAGTGTTGGGGAGGAACATGGATCTATGATGGTGATCCTCCCAAATGGGCTCATCCATATTCATGATCTCTATAATGGACTCATCGAAAGGAAAAGTCTTAGAGAGATAGTCTAGAACCGGAAGAGAAGGTTCTAACTAGTACGGTAAATGGTAAGGGTTTGAAGCCACTAGATGAAGGTCATCAGTGTGATCATCGAAAAGGTTTGAATGGTGTCATACATATCTTCATGTGTACTGAACAAGGTGGACCCAAAAACATTTTTGTCCTTAGGATCATAATCAAATGAGGTGATCATATGGACTATTGTGGTATCTGTGCTAGGAGGAGTGGATGGAAAGATCCCCATAAGGGATGAATCCTTCAACATGCCTACCCCAATCGACTGGTAAGGAGGAGGGGACTGGCCTAACATGGGGATGTTATTATCCATGGAGGAAGTAACATTCGACATACATAAATCAAGCTGATAAATAGTAACAATTCTCCCTAGATGCGGGAATTGGACTATTCAAAACACTGTTGAGGCAACAGTAGTCATGGCATAGAACCAATTCCTTCCTAGAAGGAGGTTGTAATTTAAAGGGGCATCTACCACTTCTACTTGGATGAAAATGGTTTTTCCCCCCAGCTCGACCACTAGGGATGATATGAGACCATGGGGTTGGAAACCCCATCCGTCAAAGGCTTTAAGGGTCGTGGGTGATGTGACAAGCTTGGGAGAGCTGAGAGCTTTCCAACAAGTCAAAGATAACACTGAGGTCGAAGCTCCTTCATCTAGTATCATTCAAAAGACTTTATTTCCCACTACTTTCGTAATGATATGAAAAGAAAGTTTATGCGTTAATCTAGGTTTGTAGTTCTAAACGTTGAAATGAATCAACTTAGTTTTATCCGAGTCTAAAGATCCTAATGCACTCAACAAGTTCTTACTCTGTGTGGGGCTGTTATAGCTGATTTTACCACTTCAGGTGAATCACTCTGGTATGGCCTTCCCCTATCCCTCTGCAGACTCCTTGGACCCCTTGGACCATTTTTTATCCTTTGATGTTTCCTAGACCATCCCTATAAACATGTGAAAGATTATACACAAGACTTTTAAACCCCTAATCGCGTATATACACGGGTTTGACCCCTTAAACTGCGTACATCGGGATGTGTACAAAATCCAAACCCTTTTGGAGTTTTCCTTGACATGGAACCGACTCACTTGACTCTTGGGCTTCCATATGCCTTGAGATCGCTCAGATTTGACCTTTCATTACCCCTTTGAAAATCTATATAAGGAAGTCTTTGATACATTGAAGGCATATAAGAGAATTGAGAGCGAAGAAACTATAGTCCATTGTTGCCAGAATGTGTGCTTGAGTCTGTGTCCCTTTGTCCCTTGGAGCACTTTTTTGTTCTTCCCAAGCTTACCTTTTGCTTGTGAGCTTGCTATCAAGATATGGAGGATTGAGGTGGTGGAGGCCCAAGTGGGGGATTCAATTTCTCTGATTCGCAGACGTGCCAACAAAGGTTGTATCCATTGTAATCTCTGATTTTATATTAATAGAAATATCTTTTCCTGTCCAATAATGTATGTTTGAATGAATATTTTATCAATGGATGACTTCAAATGCTTATACATTGTTGATTATATATGCTAGAATAGATCTAAAACCAATATATATAGTATGTTTGTTTTGTTTACTTGTTGTTGAGGAAGTGATTCATCAATTCAAGCTGAAGTTGGAAAGCTCAATGGGGATCTACTTCAACCGTCCGGAATAAGGTACGAGGTCTGATCCTTTAGTGTTAGATATTTGATTTCTATTGCATATTGGAAAGGATTGATTTCTGGAGTCATGCTGTCTGTTGTGGTACCCCAAGCCATAGGAATTTATCTCCGTAACAGAATTGGTGACTCCACTGGGGAGTTCCTAGTAGTTGTCCTTTGGGGGTTTTCTATCGACATTCAATGACATTGAATTGCTCTTTTTCTCTTGTTTCTGTGTCGGGTCTGGGGGCATGTTTGCCTGGTAGTGTGTGATTGGTATGAAGTTTTTCTCAGCTTGTCTATTTGCCTTTATTTTTATGCACCTTTCTTCCTGTACGCGAGTTTTGAACTCACAGTCGCATATATACATGGATTTCACTGCTATTTCCGTGTACACATGTGAGTTTACTGCAAATAGTCACGTATGCCATTAGTTTTTCCTTCTAGAGGAAGATGGATTGTTGATGGGTGAATTTTGATGATTGCTAAGTCTCCTTTGATACTGCTAGAGTCTGTATACACCTCTTTCTGACCAGAGACGTTTTTTTTAAGGGTAAAATTTCTTTTTTGAAGAATGTTCTTGTCATTGCATTTTTTGATTTTTTGTTTTGGGATTAGTGCATTAGATTTATTTTACCTTAGTACTTTGCTTGAGTGCTACTGGAGTGTGCTTGCAGAGTCTGGGGGTTGTTGAGCCATTCTTTTGCTTTTATATCTCATTTTTATTTTAAAAAATACAAAAATATGTGCCTATCATCATGCATTGCATCTTGCATTTTGCATAGTACTTGCACTAGATTTTATTTGGAGTATTAGTCAGGATTTCATATAGGAAAGATTGCATCTATCATTCGAAGAAAATTGTGCATTTCACGTAGTAGCATACCCTATTTTTCATGGACACAATGCATTTGCATTGATTGTTAGGTGTGCATTTTGCTTCATGTTGTGCCATAACACCATTAGTTGCATGGCCATATACCTCTTTTGATTAATAAAGCCAATTATTAAGTACACTATTTTATTTGAAAGGGTTCACCAACAATATTAGGTTTTAGGGTCTTGGAATAGTTCATTGCGAGTCAATTCTCCAAGACCACTAAACAACAACATGTATGTATCTGATCAGGTCAGTGTGTGAAATTCCTTGGTATAACCAGTGTTTCTCAGGATCCTCCTCTCAAAAGGGAGTTAAGCACGAGGCAGTGTGAGCGGTTATTGATTGGGATGACCCCTAGTGATAACTGAGTAGCACCAGACATATTTCCAGGATTGAATTCATATTTGGGGGCTCTTTCGAGAGTTTCAGGCTTTGCTACCCTATCCATACGGTCAATCTCGCCTACGACTGTCCACCTAAGAATTGATTATATTGAGGTGACCTTAGTGGCCTTACCTAGGATTTCGAGGGGGTACTCTACAGGGGTTATTTTGCGGGTGTCTCGGCTAGGTTGGGGTAAGACAACACAGTCGCTTTAAAAAGTTGAAGCTGAGGGACACAATAATTGGTTACGTACCTCCACCTATTGTGTATGTGAGTCTCAAGCCTCTCCTAGGCGAGACATACCTGCTTCATTCGAGAGCTCACTTATCCTACCCTTGATTGCTTGTGTTTGGCTTTATATTTTATTGGTGATTGCTCTGTGCACGTTAGATTTCCTAGGGTTTACGTAGATAGAGAGTCTTTTATATTTTTTGAGTCATTGTGGATTCGGGTGCGGCACTTCATCATTCTCGTTGTTTAGCAGGAATTATGCCTTCTACATCTCCTCCTCCTTTGGGAGAGAGAAATAGATATTCCAGGCAGACTACTTCGCACATTGATTCACACACGATGGGAGACCATGTAGAAGGTATTCTTGAACCACCTTCTCCCATTCAAGTGGAAATGGGGAGTTTACTCCTAACTATGATCCTTCACCTGATTTAACTGAGTTAGGTCCTGTAATTTCTGAGATAGGTACTTTTCATGATAGACCTACTTACTCTAGTGTTGATCCCCCATTGACGCATCGACGGTATGGAATGTCGGAAGATGATGAGACTCATTTTGAACCTGTGAATACTAGTTATGGTAGTTATGGTATGTCTGGTTTTCCCACACATGATTTGGTATTCCATGTTGAGTCTGAGTTTGAGCCTAACACTATGCCTGGGGGCACTCTCATTCCTTACCATGCAGAGAGGTTTGGGAGCACAAGTCACATTGCACCTTCGATCCCGACGGTGGAAGCTACATCACATCTTCCTCCTACATCTAGGGTTAGTGAGCCTATTACTATACCAGATCCAAGATGAGTGACTATAGGGAATAACATGTACATAATTACACAGGTCCCTTTGTCCTCTATCCCTAGTTCTTCGAAAGTTCACCCTCCACCTCATTCACATGGTCCTTCGAGCCAAAACATTTCTATGAGTCATGTACGTACTGCGGTTACTTGACTAGTTGTGTCTCAGGTTCAAGTACCGCCCGTTGTTTCAGGAGGTCATGTTCATACTTCTAGAGGTCATGTTACTACTTCTGGAGCATATATTCCTACTTCTAGAATGTATGTTCCTACTTTCAGAGTGTATATTCCTACTTATGGAGTGTCTCATGGGACATCTCATGGGATGACTTATGGACCCTATTATGGGATGCAGTATGGATAGGGTTCTTCACCTTATGGGTGTGGGTATCAACAACCTGCTTACTCTCCAAATTATGGCTTTGAATATATGAATAGTCAAGGCACACCACAATATGGTACTTCCATGCCACCCTATACAGGTCAAACGGGAGGAGGGCACTATGGCCAAGGCCATCATGGTTATGGTAATTAGACCTATGCGAATCAGAACTATTAGGGAGTGATCCATCAACCTAATCATCCTAGACTCCCTTTCCTGTCAACGCTGAATCTTCCTGACTTGTTAAGATTGACGAATGATCCTGTAGCTCATAACCTGGCTTGGCCAGCTATCCTTACTAAGCTTCCCTCAGACATACCCAAATTGGAGGGAAAAATGGGAGAGGATCCGAGCGAACATGTTACTACCTTTCACCTATGGTGCTCTTCAAATTCCTTACACTAGGACTCAATCCATTTAAGGTTGTTTCAATGCACCCTTATAGGGCCTTCCGCGAAATGGTATATAGAGCTACCTAGGGGGGCATTCGCTTTGTTAGATGAACTAGCGTGACTTTTCTTAACCACTTCCAGCTACCAGTGCATTATGACGTTGGTACAGGACTCTTGTCGACATTTCGATGGGATAAAGCCACACATATCTCGGATTATATCCAAGAGTGGTGTAGACGAAAGAGGCTGATTAAAGCCTTTATACCGTCGAAATTCCTCCTCGAATGGTTCCTTAAGTCGTTACTTCCTTATATAGTGAAGGATGTTTCTACATCCGGAGTGCAAAATGAGGAACAAACCATTTTTAGGGCGCAGGAACTGGATTTGATTTATGCTCAATCTGGTTTGTTATATGACATCATTCTCAATGCTCCGCGTTCTAGTTTCGACCCCAAAGTTAAACCTAGACCACATGCCGATGGCATTGTTGGTTGTGCGAGTGCTAAACCTGTGGATTTGATTGCAAAACAAGTTAGTCAATTTTCAATCAACCAATCTACTTCGGGACAATCCATGGCTTCATCTCAACCCACGGCTTCGTCTCAACCCACCCAAATGAAGAGTGTGCTTTCAGTGCAATCGTCGGACCAGAAGGGTAACCAGAAGCCCGGACGAAATAAAATGAAGGGTAAGAACAATCGTAAGGGTGTGAATAGGAATGAAAATGCTAATAATAATGACAAGAAATCCCATAATGCTGGGGGGGACAAACAAGGTAAACGTAAGGTTAAATTTCCTTGCAAGTTGTGTAAGGAAGATCTCCTCACTTACTTGTGCCCCTGTATCGATGAAGCCTCGAGATTCTTAGCACAGGGCCCAGCTGTGCTGACTAACCCTTTACCTCACAATCAAAATATGAACTCGAGGACCCATGATCAGTCTGATGGTGATCAAGATCCACCGGAGGGTGCTGGTCATGGTTGCATTAACATGGTATGTGCTGTGAAAGTTGTGACCTGTGTGAAGGACTATGGTTCATCACAACCCAACCTTGGAAAGGAACCTGATCCACCAGGGACTCCTTTACGTATTGAAAAACCTATGGATAAACCTAAAGCTACACCTCACATTCCTAAGGGAGTCCCTAAGCATTCGTGGCACAATGCTAATGCCTGAGCCGCCCAGAACTATTCTGTTGTCAAGGATTTGGGCCACACTCCTTATGCAATGTCTGCACTAGAAGTACTTTAGAGCTGTCCTTCGCAAAGAAAGGCTTTGCTTTCTGCCCTTGGTGTGAATGATGATAATTCTTCCTCTATGATTAAATTTGAAACCACGGGACTTCAACCTCACTTGCCTTACTATGTGTCTATTTTGATTCACGTAGAATGTCTTAACATGACCATCAAGTGCACTGTGATTGATGAAGGCGCTACTGCTTTTGTGATGTATTTATCGTGTTGGAAGGGTTTAGGTTCCCTTGAGTTGTCTAAATCTGCGACCATGTTAACTACATTTGATGGGAGATCATTTAGGCCAAATGGGATCCTTCCTTCCCTTAAGGTCCATTTGGGAGGGAATACCGTTGCGATAGAGGTCAAGGTGGTTGATGCGCCCCTTGACTACAATCTCTTGTTGGGTAGGAATTGGATGTACAGTATGCAAGCCATAGCTTCTTCCCTATTTCGCATTGTGTTATACACCTTAATGGCACCTCTCCATCCGAGTGCCGACATCCCTCATGTTGGCACACAAAAGGACATCTATGGATATAGGTTTGCCCAAAACACTATAGATTGGCTTATTGCACAATACATTTTTCCTCCATCCAACTGGTTACTTTGTCATTTTTCTATGTTGGGTTGTATTCGCGACTCTCCTTATATGCAACTCGCGAATCATTCACGAGTGTCGGTTGTTGCAAGTCGCGAATGGATGTATTCGCGGGTTGCCCTTATAGAAACTTGCTAATCATTCGCGGGTTGTCCTTCTCCATACCCATGAATATGTCCCTTAACATTTAAAAATTAAAAAACACGATGGATTGATATTATTTAAGCATTGTTATCTTAATCACATTAACTGTCTCAACCTCCTCAACCTTCGAAACTGCCTTATTTCCTCCATATAAATACAGGCCTTGGGGAGGGTGTTTGGGACATACACTTGGAGAGAAAAGTTATGTTGGTGGAGTTTATATAGAAGTCTTTGGAGCAGTGGAACTCAGAATCCTTTGGTTGCAGAGGATTCCTTGTTGTTATACAGTTGATTGGCACCTCTCCGTCCGAGTGCTGACATCCCTCAGGTCGACACACAA
>LPNX010063160.1:73365-185131 GCA_001517045.1 Pseudotsuga menziesii | reverse complement strand
TATATATATATATATAAAGTGTTTTTACAAAATATGGTCACAAGACCCCATCTGAAGCACTCCAGCTTTCAGGTATACAAAATGGAAAAAGTATTGAAGCTGACTAGATTTCAGTGATACATCATGCAGACCACCCTAGTGGTGCTCGTGGTAGCACATAATATCCCTTTCTACCCCACGTAGCAAGTGACTAAAATGACCCGACACTCCATCCATGCCAGTCTTTGATACCTCATAGGGAGGTCATCTATTACAACATCTAGTATGTCCAAAGTCAACCGGCCGAGGTTCTCCTCTAGCTTGGTTAACTCATAATCACCCCGGTGTACAAAGAAAGCTCTTACTCACCTATCCATTGGGGATGAACCCCCAGGATGTGCAGCTCCAACATTTGCATGAAAACATTAGGTCTTGTCATCATCCATAAAAATCATGAAAAATAGAAAAAGTAATCAACATCTTGAGCATTGTTCTTACTGATTGTTGATTGCATGGGCAGACCCGGGTTTACTATAATCAATCAACAACACCCCTAACTCACTGGCCCTTTCGGTGACAGACTGCGAAGCGATCTGAAGTCTCACCCAAAGTGAATCTAATGGGTTGGCCAAGACTCAAGTGTCTTGGACCAGGTTCTGCGCATCCTACTCTTCTACTCTTTACTCCTGTGAGTCACAAGAACAACTATTCCGACGCATCTCACGTCCCCTTCTTCTCGCAGCTTTTGTAGCCATGTGATTCTTATCTACGCGCAAGCCGCACAGTTTCTTCCCACATCGCACCACTTCCACTTACTCACAATATATCCGACCTTATCGCATCTCTGCGCACTGCGGGACACCCAACCTCTCCTCAGCGCTAAGCCCTCAGCTTACAGTATCACACACCGCAGCTCCTCTGCCGGTGCGATATCGCCTCTCTACGATATCCTACCACTACGAATTTTCACTCTTAGCATTGACTGTGTCGATGTGCGAAGCTCTCCTTCCCAGAAGTTATATTGTGATTAAATGGTCGTTAGAAACAGACGTAAAGGAGTCTTTAAGCAGCTTACTAAAATACTTTAACTTATCTCTATCTTCCTGCATTATCGTGATCTGAACAATACATGCATTCACTTACTACAACTAACATTATATGCATAATAACCAGTAACGATAAGCAAGTACAATCACATTCATGCAACACATAACACGCAGATTTAACGTGGTTCACCCCCAGGATGGGAGCTACGTCCACCAAATTGTGCTTCTATTATATATCTTGAGGGAAGTTAGCACAGTCTATTGCACTGCCTATGCAGCGTGAGATCTCTTCTAGATCTCTGGCCTATTTCTATCTCTATATTGCCTTTCTTTCAATATATCCTTCCCTCTCTGTCCTCTCTGTGGATGGTTACATACAGACTCAAATGACTCACAGACAAGCTAGGTGTTTGGATCGTTACAACACAGTTTGTTTGACTAACTCCTGAGTCTACTTCAAAAATAATCAACTGACCAACTAACGACTCATCCTATGAACCAACCAACCCTTTACAATACAAAATACAAGCTTATATAGGCGGCCCGAAGGTCTCTCCCTTACAACACTGTGGGCCTGTCCCAACAGTAACCCAAACCCTAATTAGTGACAGTCGGTCCTCTCTGTCCTTGAGGTAGCCGCTTCCCGTCACATCACATCTCTCTGCAGTCTTCCATGCTTCCCGGCATTGACCATGGGTACTATGCACCGCTTCACTACTTTCTGTCCTTCGCCTTCAATGCTTGAGCCTTGTTGCTCCTTCTTCTTTATGAGGGTCACTAAGCCCTCCTATCTTCCGCCGCTGCCTTCAATGCAGTGGGTGAGCTCTCCCTTCTCGGCCGCTCAGGTATTGTTGCCTTTCTTTGACTTCTGCATCTCAAAAAGTCACAGTTTCCGACTCTGCTCTCCAGCTGGAAACGTGCTACGGCGTCGTAGCTCTGCCTTGTCTTCTTTCCGCCAAAACTTATCTCTTCGCCAAAGCTAGCAGCTTCTTCTGTAGCTGCAGGACCCTGCTCCAACAGTCCCCTAACACTTACTTGTGGCTCGTCCTCGAGCCACCTGCAACAGGCTTCTCTTGCTGCAACTTATCCTTCGCCTCCTGCGAAGTGCGCTGTAACCTGCCTTGAAGTCCTGCGACTTCATTCTTCATGACCTCGACACGTTCTCTTGGAATTTCAGTAACTTAGTTCACTGGGCTCTCTTATCCTTTCTTCCCATAGTCACGGTTTCGCTCTCTTCGCTCTTTCCTCTCTATGAGCGCTCTAGTGTTTGAGAAGTGTTCCACAGATATCCTTTCCTTTTTATCTGGGTTAGAAATTTTATCACAAGGAAAATCTGTATCTTCCAGCCTTCTCAAACATTTCCTTCCATCTAGAGCCTCGTGGATGGAGAAGAAGCAACCCATGGGCTCCGCTCCGAAAACAAACCTTTGTCCTTGTTCTGGAAGTCTCCCCTCCACTGGGCTTGCAGTCTTCTTCCACTTCTCTTCTCTTCGATGTGGGCCAGATCCGCATGCTGCCTCTGACCCTCAGGTTTCTGTTTCAGTACCTCCACAATCTTTCATGCTTCTCTTAGCTGATCAGATAGGTCAGCGATTTTCTCCCGTTGCTTTCTTTTTCTCATTTTTACCTTTCTCCTAGTGGGACCTTTCTCCTAGTGGGAGATTTCTTCTCATCATTCTTCTGCTCTGCTTTCTTATCTTCAGTGATCGGCTCGGCGTTCTTCTTCTCCTTAGCAGAGACTTTGGTGACAAATTCTACTTCTGGCGCTTGAATCTTCATCCTTAGTGACTATCTAACTTGTGCTGTCTCTATTTTCACAACCTTGGGTGGCGTCGTCATGGCGAACACACGGCCAATACGTTCTTTCTAAACTTTACTTCTATAGGTTCAGCCTCAGTCAGAATCCGCTTGGCTCAATACTCTGGGCGTGCAGTGGCTTCAAACTATGGAAGTCACTGTACTCTACAACTTAATTGGCTCTGTACAGGGGACACTTAGCACTGCCTTGCATAGCTCTTGAGATTTGGCAACTGTACCCTTCCTACTTGAAGGATGTCTACTTTTATGCCGAAGGCATACTACCGGATGCAACGGTCCTCCTGGGTCAACCCCGTTGGCCATCATAATTACTTGGACGAGACCCTACCCGTCATTCTGATCTGTCATAATTGCTGAGATCTGATCACGTGTCCCTCAAAGCGTGCATATCTCGGCATCGGTGTCGTCGGAGATTTGCCAAATCTACGGTAGGGGGTACCGGTCATTTATTCATTAACTACCTGTCAGATAGTGACTTGACTAGCCCATTGTCGGTTGCAAACTGAGTACGTGGTAGGGGGGAACATCGCACTGTTGCGATGAAACTCCGCATCACCTGCGCAAACAAACAGTGTTAAAATTTTTTTTTTTTTTTTTAGTGTAGACTCATTCCCGGTGCGATGCCTCCTTTCAACTACACTGGACATCTGCACCGTTGCGGCTGGTTTAAGCTAAGGCTGAGAGGTGAGGTGGCTATCACTATAGAGTTTAAGCCTACTGCCATTGATCCATGTGGGCAAAAGCGCCCCGTTCAGCTGGCTGAGCTGAACGACACCTCCTTCTGTGACTTGCTGTATCTGATATGGCCCTAGCCAATGTGTCTTGAACTTCCCTGGGAACTTGATGAATTTGCTGTCATAGAGGAGCACCAGGTCTCCGATCTTGAAAGTCTTATTCTTAATGTGTCTATCATGCCAAGCTTTTTCTCGGGCCTTCTGCACTTTCTGATGGAATCCAGCGATGAACCTGTCTTCTTCTAAGGCAAGCAGCTGTGCTAGCCTTGCTTCGACTGTGTCTGTATCGGTCATCTCGGTAATCTGAGCGATTCTTAAGCTGGGAAGAATGTACTCCATAGGCATAACAGCCTCTTGTCCATATACCAAGCTGAAGGGTGTGTGTCCCGTAAGTTTCTTGCATGTGGTTCTATACGCCCATAAGACAGCATTAACTCTGAGGTCCCAATCATTCCTCTGGCTATTGCAGATCTTAGTAAGAGCATTTTCTAAAATCGTATTAAAGGCCTCCACAGTACCATTAGCCTATGGGTGGTAGGGATTGCTCTTATGATGCTGGATCTGGAATTCTTCTGTTAATGCCTCAATAGTATTGTTCAAGAAATGCGTACCTTGGTTGCTCATCAAAATTACTGGGCATCCAAACCTGCTGATGATGTTCTCGAACAGGAACTGTGTAGCTGTAGCAGCATCACAATTTCTTACTGCTTTGGCCTACACCCATCTGGTGAGGTACTCTGTCCCAGTGATAATATATCTTGCACCAGTGCGCTTCCCTGGTGGGTTGATAGGACCCACAAAATCTATAGCCCATTTGTCGAATGCGCGCAGCGTGACCTGTGGTCGCAGTGGCATTTCATCGTGTCGTAAGGGTTTTCCTACCCTTTGACAGATATCGCAGCATCTACAAAAGTCCTTGGTGTCTTTATGCAATGTAGGCCACCATAATCCTGCCTCCAGGATTTTCTGCGCAGTCGGTTTTCCTGCGAAATGTCCTCCTGCGGTTCCTGAGTGAGCCTCTCTGATGATAGCATCTTTTTCGTGTGGCATCACACATCTGCGTAGAACTTCATCCGGGCCTAACTTGTATAGGCATCCTGCAATGAGGGTGAAGTCTGCTGCCTTAACAACCAACTGTTTCTTTTGCTTCTTAGTAAACGTATCAGGTGCTACTCCTGTGGTGAGGAATTGAATAATGTCAGCATAGTACTCATCTGCGATCTGTATGGAAAACAATGGCGCATCTGGCAGGTTGTCTTCTAGGTTACTGGGTTCTTCTCCTGAGTCTAACCGCGACAGATGGTCTGGTCCTGCATTCAGTCTTCCTGGTTTCACAATGATTTCAAAATCATACTCCTGGAAGAGGAGTAACCATCTGCAGATTCTTCCCCCTAAAACTGGTTTATTGACTAGGTACTTCAATGCGGAATGGTCAGTAAACATTTTAAACGAGGTGCCCAATAGATAGTGCCTGAACTTCTGCAGCGCATATACCATAGCTAAGCCCTCCCTTTCTGTTGTGGTGTAGTTTTTTTCCGCTGTTGATAGCTTTCTGCTGGAATATGCGATGGGATGGTCAAGATACCCTTCTCTTGGCTGGGTCAAGACGACTCCTAATGCAATGCCGGATGCATCCACATGTACATGGAAAGGCTTAGTCCAGTCCAGAAATACTAGGATGGGTGCTGTAACCATCTTCTCCTTAAGTATGTCTAGACTCTGCTGGCATTCCTCGTTCCATAGGAATTTTACATCCTTCTTGAGCAATTTCTCCATCGGCGCTGTAATCTTTGCGTATCCCTTGATGAACTTTCTGTAGTACCCGGTATGACCAAGTACTGTCCTCAGTTGCTTGACTGAGTTGGGTGCTGGAAGGTTTACAATGATAGCGATCTTGGCAGGGTCTACCATCAAGCCTTGTCTGCAAACAATGTGGCCCAACAAAATACCAAATGGTGCACAAAATATACATTTCTTCAAGTTTAGAGAAATTTGGTACTGCCTACATTTCTCTAACATCAGTCTTAGATCTCCTATGTGCTTATCGATTAACCCAAATACAGTGCAGTCATCAAAATATACTTCTAAGAACTTATGGATGTATTCTTTAAATACAGTAACTACTACTCTAGAAAATATAGCTGGTGCATTCTTAAGACCAAAGGGCATTACCGTATACTGGAACGAGCCCCATTCTGTTGCAAAGGTGGTCTTGGATCGATCTTCTGGATGTATTCTGATCTGATGGTAGCCTGAAAACCCATCGGTGAAGGAGTAAACCTCCTGTCCTCCCACATTGTCTAATACTTCATCAGTGAACGGTGTTGGAAATGGATCATGAAGTGATGCATCGTTGAGTTTTCGCAGATCAACACAGATTCTGATGTCCCCTTTTGTTTTCTTCTCTTGCACTACCATAGGGCTAACCCATTCGCTTTCCTCAACTGGCTCGATGATTCCTGCTGCTAGCATTTTATCAATTTCGTCCTTTACTTTTTCTTTGTAGTGCGGATTCAATCTATATGGGTGCTGCTTAAATGGTCTAGCATCCTCCTTTAATGGTATCCTCATGACTCCTAGGTCTCTGACTATTCCCTTCATCTCTGTGAACTTTTTGGGAAATAGGTCCTGATAGTCATGTAGCAGATCTGCAAGCTGTCCAACTATTTCATCATTCCAGTAGTCTCCAATAGAGGCAAACTTAGGTTCTGCGTCTGTGCCAATATTGATCTTTTTAATCTTGATGGGCTCGATGATCGTTGGAATCTCTAGCTGTGGTCCCTCCACATCGCGAGTGCCTTCTGATTCTGGAATGTTGGTGTTGTGAGGATCCTCATCCGCCTCCTCTGATTCTGATGTAAAATTATAGCATTCCAATGCCTCTTCTAGCTGGATAGTCCACTCAGGTTGGACTGGTACTGAGATGGTGTGATCCTCAAAAATCTTTGTCTTGATTATGTCTAGGGCCTGAGCAACACTTGGATGTTCTGACTCAAACGCAAAGGTGAGTAGGAAGCTGTCTGTCATAAGTGACCATGTGGTTGTTCCCTTACGCAGCTCAGTCTCTGTATACCAATTCCTTGGAACTGTGTCCAATGTGTGAATGAATTTGTGAACCCATTCATCCTCTGGAATGTCCAACTAGTTCTGTTCACATGTATGAATGTGTATCCTGGGGTCAGTTTCTCCTGTGTATTTCTGCTGAACATACTCTCTGTCATTAGAAAATATGATCGCCATTAGTCTTTTCATATTATCCCATGATGCGATATTCTCTTTATGCGCATACCACCATCTTGCAGGTGTAGCTCGAACTGCAAGGTCCATAGCTGCGATCCTCTATTCATGAGGAATTTTTTGCTCAAACTGTTCAAAAAAATCCTGGATATCCGTCAGACCATGATATGATGGGGTCTCTGAGACTTCGTAAAGTCTGTTCTGCCAGTTTTCTAGACCAACATCAGAATCCAATGCGCATGAGCTGTCGCATCGCCAACTAATGTTCCCTTCTGCGGTTGGATTGATGTAGTCATTCTAGTTTGCAGTCATCTAGTAGAGACTATCGATGTTATGTGCCTCTTCCTCTGCTTGGATGGGTTCAATATATCTAGGACCTTGGTAAGGATCCAGCGGTGCGATGACCCGGATCTGCGCATCCTCAAAGGTCATTTGTCGTTTCTTTAGGTCAATGACAGCTTTGCTGCCAATCGCCCAATCGATACTTAATAGTGCTGGATATGGTCGACTGTCGCCAATGATTTCTATAACCTCGAAATCCACAAAAGTACGGACTCCGTCAATATCAACTGGCACCTGCGGTAGTTGACCCAATGGTGATACTCGCTGCTGATTAGCTAATCTCAGGTGGATAGGTGATAGGGCTAACTGAGGGCTACCCATCTGTTCCCATGTCTGCTTAGTTAGAACATTCACCTCTGATCTGAGATCTAAGACAACCTCATCCATTTCAAACTCACCAATCTGCGCTGTGAATTTCATCTCTCTTCCTGTCCTTGCATGTCTTGTAATATTATGGACAGCGCGGTGTGCACTGCCCGAGAGAGAGGGTTGCTGACACTGATCTATCATACGCTGTATCTCACCGACAGCTTTATCATTTCTCAGGAGTTTCATGTAGCTGTGCAGGAAGGCTTGTACACTTCCTATTGATTCATCCTTGTTGCATCTTCCCGATGTGGTAGCCTACTGTGCCTGCTCAGGGCTATCGCTACAAGGTACTTGCTGCGGTATGCTCCTAGATGGCAGTACCTGCAGTCCTGATGGTGTAAGTTCATCAAAGGAAGCCTTGGCTTCATGAAAGGTATCTTTATTCTGCTGTAGGTCGAGTGGTGTTGCTTTAGTAGGAGCTCTGTGCACCCACCCCTGACTTGTGTTTTTTTCGGTCTCCTGCGATGTGCCACTGGTGGAAGCACCGCTCCGAGTCACAATATTGACTCTTGCTTCTAGTTTTGCCTTCTCAGCAATGATAAGTTGGATGTTCTGGTGTGCGGCTAGTTTAGGGTCTCTGATCTTAGCTATCAAGATAGGACACTCTTCTATGGTATGATCATAAGATTTGCAGTAGTTACAAGTGGTAGTGGCGTTCTGACAATCCCTAGCATAGTGTCCTGTGATTCCACAATTATAACAAGTGACTGGTCCACGACCTTGGCCAAAACCTCCTCCTCTGCCAAAGCCTTCTCCACGTGCGAAGCCTCCTCCACGGCCTCGTCCTCTGAATCCTCCTCCTCGGCCTCCATAAGTCTGATCCGGCTGTGGTCCTGTTGCTGGACCCTGTGTGTCTGCCTGGACTCTTTACACATCATGTGTTCTTTCTAACATGAGGTCATAAGCTCGGCAGTCCGGTTGATCATGCCCGACGGATTTACAGAAGACATAGTATAGGTTTTTAGGTGTCTGTACATACTTCTGAAGCAAAGGGCATTGCTGAGGTGGATGTCCTTGTGTTTTACATATTTCACACCATGGCCCTTGTGTTCGTGGTAAGGGGTTAGGATCCCCTGACGCTAAATATTCTGCAAAGACAGGACAGTTATCTTTGCTGTGGCCCTATGCTCTACACTGTATGCACCATATTTCTTGCATAACCTCTTTCCCTTTTTTAAGTTCATGTATCTGTAACGTAAGGTTGGCCAACTGGGTCTGTAGAGTTGTCATGCCTGTACTGGTTTCTGCTAAAGGTGAAGCCTCTAGTTTCATTTCCATCTCCAGCGCTTCATCTTGAGTAGTAAGTTTCTGCTGCATTAGTGGCATTCTAATATGAGGGAGCAGCGCTGCAATAAACCATTCCTTATGCTGCTGTGGTGCAAACTCGAAACTTACTTGGTCTATAAGAGCTTTGAATTTCTGGTCAAAGTCCCATACTGACTCTGATGGTAGCTGCTTAATATCCTTGAGCTCTGTAATGCACTGAGACTCAGACTTAGGTTTCTTAAACTCTTTAATCATGGTGTTCTTGACCTGGGAAAGCATCTTGGGTAATGTAGTATACTTTATATACCATGTCAAGGCTCTGTCTCTGAGTGTGGTGACCAACTGTACAAGTTATCATCATTGATTGTTTTAATGGTCCACATAGCTTCGCATAGGAACCAATGCTGTTCCGGGTCTTCTGCTCCTATACCTTTAAAAATAGGTAGCTTCATGTCGTCTCCCATTCTATTTCTCTGTGGTGGGTTCTGACTGACTCGGGTACTACTACTCAGCGGTGTAGGTGAAGGTGCTGTAGCGGGAGTAGGTACTGACTATGAGCTACTAGATGGAGTACCTACGGGGTTATTCTGAGTCCCTGTCTGCTTCTGTGGAGTATAGGGATGGTAAGGGATACCCCCCTTTGGTTCTTCTGTGGTGCTAGGGCTCTGTTGTCTAATACTGTTTGATCTGTCTTCAAATACAGGAGAACTAAAATCTACTTTATACTTCTTTCCACTACGTGTTCGTCCAATGTCATCAAAATCACTTTCAAACTCTTGTGACATTACTATCTTTACTTATTCATCTGAGACTAGATCCATTGTTCCTTTTTCATATAGCAGCATCTTAAGGGACAAGTTTAGAGATCTTAAGTACTTACCACGATATCCTCTGAAGAAGTATCGTTCAGCTGCGCTGAAGCTCTTTCGCTAGTCAACTGCAAATTCTGTAACAAAGCCTTCTAGCACACTTGTCAGCCAGAAGTCCACTGCTCTCGTAATCGGATTGTCGAAGTTCTGCACGGTCTGAATCAGCTCCGGTGTCCATACAATGTTTCTTTTTTTCTTGAACGCGTTCCTATCTGTCAACTTGGATAACTAGTCGAAAATCTTGTTTCCGTAGGTTGCAAAAAATATAGCGTGTATGTCTGAAGCGATATGCTTTTCTAACCAGGCCTCTGTACTCAGTTTAGGGCTTCAATTCTCTTTCTTGGCGAACTCCCTTAAGTCTGAATCTAGCCACTGGTGAAACTCTTCTCTAGTAGGATGCCAACAGAACATTAAATCCCAGTCGTTTAAACCGGCAACGAAACAATTTGTTGATTGCATGGGCAGACCCGGGTTTACTATAATCAATCAACAACACCCCTAACTCACTGGCCCTTTCGGCAACAGACCGCAAAGCGATCTGAAGTCTCACCCAAAGTGAATCTAATGGGTTGGCCAAGACTCAAGTGTCTTGGACCAGGTTTTGCGCATCCTACTTCTCTCTTTCTTACACCCGTGAGTCACAAGGTCAGCTATATCTGCGCATCGCACATCCCCTTCTACTCACAATACTTTTAGCCTTGCGATCCTTATCCACACGCAAGTCGCACGGTTTCTTCCCACGTCGCACGAATTCCACTTACTCATAATATCCCTAACCTTATCGCATCTCTGTGCACCGCGGGACACCCAGCCTCTCTTCAACGCTAAGCCCTCAGCTCGCAGTATCGCGCACCGCAGCTCCTCTACCGGTGCGATATCGCCTCTCTGCGATATCTTACCACTACGAATTTGCACTCTTAGCATTGATTGTGTCACGGTGCGAAACTCTACTTCCCAGAAGTTATATTGTGAGTAAATGGTCATTAGAAACAGACGTAAAGGAGTCTTTAAGCAACTTACTGAAATACTTCAACTTGTCTCTATCTTCCTGCATTACCATGAGCTGAACAATACATACATTCACTTACTGCAACTAACATTATATACATGATAACTAGCAACAATAATCACATACAATCACATTCATACAACACATAACACGCAGATTTAACGTGGTTCACCCCCAGGATGGGAGCTACATCCACCAAACTGTGCTTCTATTATATCTCTTGAGGGAAGTTAGCACAGTCTGTTGCACCACATACGCAGCGCGAGATCTCTCCTAGATCTCTGGCCTATTTCTATCTCTATATTTCCTTTCCTTCAATAGATCCTTCCCTCTCTGTCCTCTCTGAGGATGGTTACATACAGACTCAAATGACTCACAGACAAGCTAGGTGTCTGGATCGTTACAACACAGTCTGTCTGACCGACTCTTGAGTCTACTTCAAAATAATCAACTGACCAACTAACAACTCATCCTATGAATCAACCAACTAGTTAACTGACTGCCTAGCTAACCCTTTACAATACAAAATGCAAGCTTTTATGGGCGGCCCGAAGGTCTCGCCATTACAACACTACGGGCCTGTCCCAACAATAAACCCATACCCTAATTAGTGACAGTCGGTCCTCTCTGTCCTTGAGGTAGCCACTTCCCATCACACCACAGCTCTATGCAGTATTCCATGCTTCCCGGCACTGACCATGGGTACTATGCACCGCTTCTCTTTTCTGTCCTTCACCTTCAATGCTTGAGCCTCGTTGCTCTTTCTTCTTTATGAGGGTCGCTGAGCCCTCCTGTCTTCCGCCGCTACCTTCAATGTAGTGGGTGAGCTTTCCCTTCTCAGCCGCTCAGGTACCGTTGTCTTTCTTTGACTTCTGCATCTCAAAAAGTCACGGTTTTCGGCTCTGCTCTCCAGCTGGAAACGTGCTACGGCATCGTAGCTCTACCTTGTCTTCTTTCCGCCAAAACTTATCTCTCCGCCAAAACTAGCAGCTTCTTCTGTAGCTGCGGGACCCTGCTCCAACACTGCAACATACTCTGCTTCAGCTGAATATAGAGTTACTATGGGTTTTTTCTTTGAAGCCCATGAAACAACACCTGTACCAAAATGAAATGTGTACCCAGATGTGTTTTTCCTATCATCTATGCTGCCTCCATTGTCACTGTTAGTATAACCAATGAGTTTAAAATTTTCTGAGGTTGAATACATAATACCAAGGTATTTTGTGCCACTTACATACCTCAGAATTCTTTTACCTGCTTTCCAATGTGAGTCTTTTGGTGACTCCATGAACCTTGAGATCAGACTTACTCCATACATAATGTCTGGTCTTGTTGCTGTCAAATACATAAGACTGCCAACAAGCCTTTTGAACAGCATAGGATCTACAGTGGATCTTTCATCATCCTTGCTCAATTTTAAACCTATTATTACTGGTGTTGGGGTTGTCTTGCAGTTAGACATGTTAAACCTTTTTAAAACTTCACTAGTATACTTAGACTATGATATAAAGATACCACTTTCAGACTGCTGAACTTCAATGCCCAGAAAAAACTTCATAAGCCCCAGATCAGTCATTTCAAATTCACTTTCCATGACTGTTTTAAAATCTACTATGCCATAATCACCCGTAAATATTAAATCATCTACATACATGTAGACAATTAACATCTTACCTTGCTCATCGACTTTGGTGTACAAATTCGGTTCACTTTCACTTCTGTGAAATCCATTTTCAATGAGATAGGAGTCAATCCGACTGTACCAAGCTCTAGGAGCTTGCTTCAAACCATATAATGCCTTTTTCAGCCTGTACACTTTGTGCTCTTGACCTATAACTTCATACCCTTGTGGTTGTTCCACATATACTTCCTCTTATAGATAGCCATTTAAGAATGCCGACTTGACATCCATTTGATGAACATGCCATTTGTTTTGTGCAGCAATGGCCAACACTGTTCTAACTATATCCATGCGTGCAACAGGTGCAAATTTTTCATTGAATTCGATGCCGGGTTGCTGTGTGAACCCTCTTGCTACCATTATTTCCTTGTGCTTTTGCACATTCCCATCAGCATCTTTCTTTGTCTTATAAATCCATTTGACACTGATTACATCATTATCTTTTGGTACATCAACCAGTTCCCATGTCTGGTTTTTCTCAATGCATTATATTTCTTCATCCATGGCTTGTGCCCATACTTCTTCTTCAACAGCTTCTTCAAATGTTAGTGGATCATATATAGGGGAAAATAATGCAAAAAGAGAGAATGAATTAGGTGTACCAGCTTCATATATCTCTCCCAGACTTCTTGTCTTCACCAGTTCTGTCGATGTCGACCTCGATGAAATGCTTGATGGAGTCTATTGTCCTCTTGGTGTACTTGTCGGTGTAGCTTGAGCTGCTACTTGTGTCGATGGTCCTTGTGCTGAACCATGTTTTGGTGTCATGGGAGTGGACAGTTCTCTGACTGGTTGACTTACATGTGGTATTTGAACCACTTCCTCTTCCATATCATCATTGTCGACATTCGACACAATCTTGACATTTGTGTCGACGGTTCCATCCCATGATTCATTCTCAACGAATTGAATATCCCGACTGATTATCACTTTCCTTGTGATGGGGTCGTACAACTTGTATGCTTTTGTGTCTTTTGAATAGCCAACAAAAATACATTTATGTCCCTTCTTGTCTAGCTTCCTTCTCAGCTCATCTGGAACATAAGCATATGCAACACAACCAAAAACTTTTAATGGGAAACACTATGATTCATACCTATCCATGCTTCTTGGGGAACTTTCTTCTTCACACTCTTTGTCGGACACCGGTTCATAATGTATACGGCAGTTGCAACTGCTTCACCCCAATACTCATTTGGCAAATGCTTGGCTGCCAACATGCTGCGTGCCATATCCATGATGGTTCTGTTCTTTCTTTCGGAAATACTGTTCTCCTGAGGTGTATACCATGTAGTGAATTGTTTCTGTATTCCATGGGTCTTGAAAAAATTTAGAAATTCATTTGAAACATATTCACCTCCTCTGTCGGTCCTTAAGATCTTGATGCCGTGACCACTCTGGTTCTCCACGAGTGCCTTAAACTGCTGAAAATAACCAAATGCATCAGATTTGTGTTTCAAGAAATATACCCATGTCTTTCTTGAGTAATCATCAATAAAGGTTACAAAATAGTTGCAGCCACCAATGGATGATGTCTGCATTGGACCACAGATGTCAGAGTGCACAATTTCAAGTGGTGTGCGCGCTCTATAGGACTTTCCAACTGGAAATGTCTCTCTGTGTTGCTTGCCAAAAATGCAGCCTTCACAAACCCTCTCTGGTCTGTCATTCAATGGTAATCCCTTCACCATATTCTTTGTGTGCAGTAGCTTTAGCCCACCAAAATTTAGATGTCCAAATCTGAAATGCCACAACCAGGATTCATCCTGAACTTCTGTCTGAAATGCAACTTGCAAATTAGCGCTGCAATTTCCTCTCTTGTCAAGGAGCTCGACTGTTTCTTCACTTTCTGCCTTGAATGTATCTCCTGTCTTTGTCTTCCCTTTTATGTCGAGAACTATCCTCAATGGAAACAAGCGGTTGCTTGTCATTGGCACTTTTGCTATTAGATGGTCGCTTGGACGCTTGTCTTTGATCACACAGTGTTCATCTTCCATGTAGACTCTATCGCCTTTTTGTAACAACTGTCCAATGCTTAACAGATTATGTTTCAGACTTTCAACATGATAGATATCAGGGATATACTTACTCCCCCCCTGTTTGGTTAGAATATCAACAATGCCTTTTCCTAAGACAGTAACTTGGATATTGTTTCCAAGTGTAACATCAGTTTTAACTGAAGTGTCTAGACTGGAAAATAGATTCAAATTACCAGTCATGTGGTTGCTGCATCCTAAGTCTAAGTACCATATGTCATGTGGAATTTCTTGAACAGCATTGCATTCAAGTGGAGATGTCGATGTCATTAACATTGCACTTGTTGAAGTGCTGGTGTTGGTCGACTGACTTGGACTTTGCCTTCCTTGGTCATATTGCTTCTTCCTGCATTCATATGCATAATGACCAAACTTCTTACAGTAATGACATTGAATTTTTTATTTATCAAACTTCTGGCCACTTGGCTGACTTGGGTTCTGGTTATCTCCTCTGCCACCGACATTTGTAGGACTTCTGCCTTGTCCTCCTCTTGAAGAGCTTCTTCCTCTGCCTCTGAAGTTGTTTCTCCCCCTGCCTCTACCATAGCTTATGGATGACTGTGCTGCAAATGCACCTTCCAATGATGTCTATGATCTGTTGATTCTGTGTTCATGATTGATGAGTGAAGCTTGCAGCTCATCAATGGTAAATGTCAACATGTTTGTGTGTTCCTCTAAGGTCACAACCAAGTTTTCAAATCTTGGGGGAAGACTTCTGAGAATTTTTTCAACAACCCTTTGATCTGATATGGGTTCTCCATGAGATTTTAGTTGGTTTATCAACCCAACAACTCTGGTGTAGAATGTGTCTACATTCTCTGAATCTTTCATGGACAGAGATTCAAAATATTTTCTCAAAATCTGCAGCTTGGATGTCTTTACCTTATCCAAACCTTGATAGGCAGTCTCCAATGTATCCCATGCTTCCTTAGCATTAGTCTTTGCTGCTATTATTAGGAGTATGCTTTCATGCATAGCTTGATGTATGAAAAATAGAGCTTTTCCATATTTCTTCCTCTATTCTCTCAAGACATCTTTCTCAGCCTATGTGAGATTGTTATATGCTGCCATGTCTGCTGGTTCTGCATAACCATGCTAGACTATCTCCCAGACATATTGACCTCTGAATAAAGCCTTCATTGTTAAAGACCAATATTCATAATTCTTTCCTGTAAAACTTGGAGGTTGCAATGAACTAGAAGTGGAAGCCATTTTTAATTTTTTTTAATTAACTTTCCTTAGAAAATTAATTTCCACTTTTTAAGACAAGATTTCTTTCCTAAAATATTGGGCTGATATAAACCTTGCTCTGATATAACCTTGCTCTAATACCAGATAGCCAAAACCAACCCGACTAAACTTGGGTTTAGGGCTCAGTCGAAATTAAATTTTAAATTTTCACTTTTCACGACGACCACTTTACCTTTTTTCTAGTCGGGTGAAACTTGTCTATGTCTGATTAGACAAGTTTATAAATTTTAGTCGGTCCTTCACTCAACAAAAATTACTTCGAATTACTTGTCCGACCAGTTTTTACCTCGACCACTTGTCACTTCAACCAAGTCGTCTCACTTCATGTCTTCAACCAAGTCAGCTCACTACTTGCCTTCGACCAAGTTGGCTCACTACTTACCTTCGACTAAGTCGGCTGCTTCAGTCGGCTGACTCAACCGACCACTCAATTCAGCGATCTCTTCGACCACTCCAGTCGGCTCACTTTGGTCGAGATTTACAGAGTATGTTTCTTAGTCTAAAGACTTAAGAAATTACAAATGCTTTTCACCTGTGAGTAAGATAGAGTAAAAAAGGACAAATTAACAAATCCAAAGATCTTATAAAAACATATGCCCAAATATGTAGGAAGACTTGAGTCAACCAATGTGCCGTAAAACCTGGAACTTTCACACGGTGAGATTTTTATGGGTTCTTGTTCTTTTCACTTAACAGTAATTGTAAAAGACATTTATAGAAGTAAATCTAGAAATATGTGCGGCCAAATAATCATGCATTCAACCACAAACTATTTCATATATTAACTATGCGGAAATAACAAAGTATTACAAACTTGTCGGTTACAAATTGGTCGGTCCAGACTTGTCAGTCCAGACTCGTCGGTATACAGAGCTTCAACTCTTCGACTAAATCACATGCACAGAAGCTTGAGCTTTGAATTCTCTTTCTCACCTTGATTTCCTCTGCTGTCTAATGTCTATGTTGTCTCTGTGTGACTGTAATTTAATTTACAATTTGCTTCTTCTATTTATAGGCAATCTAAAAAATTGCTACTACATGGGCCGACTGACTTTCCATTAAATACTGTAATAACTATCTACCTAACAACTTAGCTTAAAAAATAAATTCGACTGGATTACGTTGCCTACTCGTGGACTTTTTCTTCTTGTCAGACTGACAAACAAGATCTTGACTTGTACAGACTCTGACAGAGTCGGCTGGAAGTCAAGTACAGATCTGCGAGTAATTACATTTTTCCAACAAAACGTTTGATTTCATCAACAGTTGTTATGATATCTATATAGAGAGAACAATATATATAATCTTTTGAAGTGACATAACACATGGAGTTGTTGATGATGCAACCAAGAACGAGTAGGGATCACGACATCTCCACGCTAAAAGCTTCAATCCATATTTTTTTCAATAAATAATCTTGGAACTCGCCACTTAGCCACCACTATGATAATGCCCATTCTCCTGTGATGTTTCAGTGCTGTAAGAACAAAATCGATGTCAGAAACTGAGTTTGTACCAATTTCCCACATCACATTTTGAAATTCCTGTGGGTTTTTTTTTATTGCAAACCACCACCATTAATCAGCATTGCATTTCATTAAGATTATAAAAGAAATACTTTATCATAGGTTATTGGCAAAACAAGACAAAAACAGGTGTTTCTTTCAAACATATGATATCATCACTACTGCCATAAACAGCAACTGGCTGTATGGTGGCTTTCGGGCCATTTAAATATAAAGTGGAGTGGTTTCACAATGGTTGTTAGTGCATCAAGAGGAGCCAATGCTTTATAATATATATAGAAGATGTTGTAGTTATGTATGAAAAAAACTAAAAACAAAAATTGATTTTTACTTAATTGAAATCTATAAAAAATTTAATCAAGATGTATTTATACATTATAATAATTAAGAAAGTTCAAAATAATAAAAAATAATTAATAAAAAATTAAAGTGAGATAAAAAGTAATTAAAAACATCCATGTTTACTCATAAAATAAACTAAAAAAATAATACTAACATAGATTCATCTTAAACCCCAATACTAACTTCAAGCATGGATATGGTTTTCTCATTCAATAAATTTATTACTTCGTGATTTGTCACTGAATCCATTTGATGATAGATGTGATTGGTCTTTCCACCCACCAGCCTAGCCAATGACATAGTATTGAATAGATAGATTGAAGTTAACAATGCTTGGGGTGCTTGGGGTCCCATATTTAATGCCCGAACATAGGTATTTTTTAACACTCTTTCAAATACGGTGCAAAGTAGATCACTTTGTTATGTATATTTGTCAACTCTACCATGAAATATAGAAATATTAGCATAATCATAAGTAAAGTGGTTCATTGGTTTTTAAACAAAGGCCAAACATTAAACTAATTACCAAATAGATACTTATAATTATAGTTATCCTTTATGGTTTAACATAAACATTAAAGTAATTAATATAAACATAAAAAATAATATTTAATAAACAAAAAACAAAATACAACCTTTGTCATTATTGTAATCTATTTCTTTAACAACTACTTAAATTAAGTTTATCTAAATCTTAATCTAGATATATTAAACATAACAAGATAAGATAACAATAAAATGAATCTATGTTATTCAAAAAAAATTAAAATATTAGATAATATCTAAACACCTATCAATGAAATTATATACATATTTTAAGAAAATAAAAAAATACATGAATTATATGTACTTATGTAATGGAGTTGGATGGCATTCAAGTTATTGGAAAATAATGATTTTGATAGTAGATATAGATATCACTATGGTTGGTTTTCCATTATGAATAATATTTTTCTTCTATTTAACTTTCATGCTATATTTTTCTTCTATTTAACTTGGATGGCATTCAAGTTATTGGAAAATAATGATTTTGATGGTAGATATAGATATCGCTATGGTTGGTTTTCCATTATGAATAATATTTTTCTTCTATTTAACTTTTATGCTATATTATGAGATGGTACATTTTTCTTATGCAATTTAGATATTATGAGATGGTAGTTGTTTTTATGAATAATGTAAGAACGAATTAGATAAAGATAATTTTGTTTAATTTATTTGATTAAATACTTATTCAAATAAAAATATAAACCTAAGTTTTATATTAAGAAAAATATAAAAACTAAAAGGTAAACAGGTAAGTGTAAGCTAATGAGGATCACTTTTGGCAAGTTAAATGCAATAGAACATGAAAAATCAGGCATCCCTCAACTTAATTGTATTTTTTGAGTAAAAAAGATGAAATGTAGGAAATTGAATCAAGTTTCTGAATATATAATTTTTATGTATTGAAGTTTTTGATAACTATATCAAGTTTCATTTTTTCTAATAGTCACTTTTTTATTTTTTAGGCAAATGATAAGGTATATGTTTTTGTGGATGTAGCCTTTCAAGGCCTAAATGATGTTTTAGGGATACAAAAGTTTGCATTACACTAGAGAACATATAGCACTAGTGTAGCCCTATTTTTCAAAAATAAACTAGTAATTTTTAATATTTTTATAATTATCTAAGTGATCATTGCTTGAAAATGGTACCTCTTTTGTGGGTCCAGTCTTTGAAAGTCTTCATGAAATAATCATGAAATGAGTTTTTTATAAAATGTAGAGGTCAATATCTTCTACTGCACCATAGAATTTATTTTTAAAACAATTAAGAATTGAAAAAATTATGGAAAAAATAGAAGTTAAAAAAAATAGAAATTGAGTTAAGGAGTTAGAACACGATAGAAATTGGAAAAATGTTTTTAGTTAAGGAGTTAGGACACGATAGAAATTGAAAAAAAGAGGAAAACATAATATTTTTAAATAAAAATAGATATTTTTGCACAAAAAATGCTATTTATGTTTAAGATTTCACCAAAAATGAGTATGTGTAGCATACTATAACGAGTCTATAAACAATGACTTCTTCAGAAACTGGAAAAAATGCTCAATTTGTTATGGTTTATCATATACCATAGTAAAAGTTTTTTATTGCAGGAGAAAACTCCAAACCATACACATAGGACTATTGGTGACATGTGAGCAAGTAAATTGGCATGGTTTAGGTGCTACAAAACGAGAGCATATTATGCTTAAATTCAAATTACATTTTCCGCCCTTATAGAATTGGAAAACACATGTGTGTTATAGAACTAAAAAATACATGCACGTTATATAACTACGAAACCTGCACACATTATGTTGTTCTATAACATGTGCGCATTATGTAGAGGAAAAAATCTAGCACTATAGGCAAGACATCAAATGTATGGTTAATCATTGACAGGGGGCGTGGAAGGGTCAATGGCCTAGGAGGATAATGGAAGTTCAAGTGGGGATGGTTAATAGTTGAGAGGGGGTGGAGAAGATTCAAGAGCCTAGGAGGATGTTGTAAGTTTGAGTGAGTATGGTTAATAGTTGAGAAGGGTTGGGGAAGGGTCAAGGTCCTAGGAGGATGTTGTAAATTTAAGTGGATAAATATGAATCGAATGGGAACATGATGGGTTACAAGGGTGAAGAAGAGTAGGGATTGAGGGCACTATTTGGAGGAGAAGACATGTTGAAGACGAATAGGGTTATAAGTAGTACGCGAGACTTGAGTGAGGAAGGGGGTAAGGTGGAGGGGAGGAAGTGGATGATGGTTTGATGAGATAGAGGATTTGTGAACGGAAATGTGGATATGGAGTATTAGAGTAGGAATAGGTTTTGTTGGAGGAGATAGGCGGAAGGAGGGGGGAATTGAAGATAGGGGAATCAGATGTAATAAAATAGAGTGTAACAAACCCCTCATTACCTATCCATAGATCCTTGAGTATATGGTGTAATTTTTTTCCTTTAATGAAAACATTTAAGCACACCAATATTGTTAGTCCAATGCATATTAACTTGTAATCAATCCTAAAGGTTATAAGCTTGTAGAAAAAACAATCATACCTATCCCATGTGTAAATGTTTAACAATCAATGGTTCAAGGTCACAATAAAATAGAGACCCTTCTCTCCCAATTGTGCAACTTATGTAGTTATTTATATATTTCGAACTGAACACCTAATTACTAGACATTTTTTGTTATTGAATAAGTCATAGCCACCATAAACAAACTAGGTTATAATCCTACTACCGTGATTATCATATGGTTGAAACCATTCAAAAATATATGAAAGAATACAATCATTTTATCTTATCCAAACTGACCTTATGTCCAAACACCTATTATTACATTTCATACATGGGGCATAAATATACATCTTGAAGACAAAAATCATACATCAAGAAAATATCTAACCCTTTCAATTGTAAAAGGTTCCTAACTTATAAACTACATACACTTGTAGAAATATTTTACCAAACTGTCCTCCAAGAGTGATGGTAAACCTTCTTCTATAGCCACCCTTAAGATCATGTTAAATATACATGGGATCACCATAAAACTGTTGAATTATTGTAACTTCAAAGAATATTATATATGTATTTTTAGTGGTCCCAGATGTTCCTACCGGGAGAATCACTTGTATTTATTTATACCCCGATGTTTCTAATCGAGAGAACTAATAAGAGTCATGAGGAAGTCTCCTCCATTATAAGTTGGGTCATTAGTACCCCAGTTGTGGTTACTCGAGCCTACAAGATTAAATTCGGATTACTCGAGCCTACATAACTGAATTAATTATTCAGTGAATGAAAGAATATAAATAGAGGTGATGTGCTTCTCATTTGAAAACACTCGCACTCATTTGTGTAGTGCATTAGAGAGAGAGAGAGAGAGAGAGAGAGAGAGAGAGAGAGAGTTGTAGCTGGAGAAAGAGGAGGAGCATTCTTTTGAGTTTTACCTTTGATCTTTTGGGGCATCTATATTGAGGAAGATTTTGCTAGGTTTTTCCCAAGATAAATATTTGTGTTCTTTTTTGTGTGGTTGTGCTTGTCTAGCTTTCAGTGATCTTTTGGCTTATGGTTATGTTGTTATGATGCTAAATGTTTTAAGGACTTATATAACCATTAAAATTCAACATGGTACTAGAGTCGCCCTGAAAGAATACACTGTGCAGCTACAGAAGATAGGGCTTCTTAATTTTTGGGTCTCTCTCCACAATCCATCAGCAAAAGAAGGCTAGGATGACTCTCCATTGAAGGGCACATCTTTCTATGGAAGCAGAATTTGATTCCGGGCATTTTTAGTTTTTGCTGTGGGAAATTAGTGCTTTTTACAAAAGAGGAATTTTTGAGTGAGAACGGCATAGGATTACTCTCCTCATCAAAATAAAAGTTTAGATACCTAGGTCGATATTTTTGGTTGGGTGAAACTCTAGGAAATTCAAACCCTAGTTTGACCCCTAGTCTGAAAAACCCTAAAATACTGAACCTGATAGTTTTGGTAGAGTCACTATATCTCGAGATTGGAGAAGGATCAGGATCTGAAACTTTCATAGGTCAAATATAAATTCTTTATGTACACTTTTCCAAGTTTTAGACTCATATTCGCTATATTCTAGGAGATATGATTCCTCCAAGTTAGGGTTCCAGCCTCTCCCAGGATTCATCCCTAAACAGGACACCTGGGGAGAATTGTTATATCTTGGGCTACGAAGGTCCAAATGAAATTTCGAAAGATGTTCCAAAAAAGGAATGGACTTTAATTTCTGTGGTAATAATTTCAGACCCTAAATATCAAACAGTGACACATGGAAGTCTATACAAGTTCGCTCTTTTGAACAGTCCCGAAATGAGCCACCTTGGGAAAATGCACATACGTTCCAATTGGTAAAACAAATTCTTCTCTAACCTTCAGTTTTGGAAAGAGGACATGCGAGGATACCTCAATATGAAATTTGAGACATCGAGGAGCAGTAATTTCGGATATACCACAAAAACAATATAAGGCATTATGCAGAAGAAACTAAAGAAAACAAGGGCATCAGATATTTTGCAATTCTGATCATAGTTTTGGGAAAATGAATATGCTTCTAAACTCACCTTTAGGAGGCACATCTTTCTATCCATTCAAATCTAAAAGATTCCAATTTTTAAAAATTAGGGTTTCTCTAAAAAAACCTAGATCATCCAGATCTGGAACTAGGACGAACACCTCAAACTGGTAAGATCTAATCTTTTGCCATTTACATTTGAGGTTCTCATTTCAAAATGACCTAGCACCCAAACTTGATGACAATCTTGGTAAAACTGAAAAACTTCTAAGCATGGAAGCATAGGATTTCACTGGTTCTTGAAGAAAATGAATTGGACACCTACATAAGCGAAGAGGTTCCAGTTCCAAAGGGAGATGAGGCTAAAACCTTACACAAGAAGAAACTCGACTCATAATAAGAGAAGAGAAGATGGGAGCAACTAAAGATCAAGCGCTCACGATTCAAAGAAGATCCCTTAAGTGATGAGGAATATGAAGAACTCAATTCTTGAAGAACCTCTTATCCATCTTATCATTTGAATAAGAAATGATGATGTCATGAATGAAGAATATGATGAAGCAGAAGGATCAAGAACGAGTCTACCCATGAAACAAATAAAAGATAAGTATTCAATTGTCATGTCATGATATCATTTTATATTTAGTTGATGTATTATGCATGATATAATTTTTTTCATTAATGACATGCATGTGATGGGAAAGATCCTGTACAACCGCCTACAAGAAAAGAAGGATGAGACTTGTTCCGAAGAACAAGTGATGACAATTCAAGATTCACTCCAATAAACATGAATTTGAAGCTCGTGGGGTCAGAGACACCATGACAGAAGAAAGAGCTTCAGAGAGCGGTAGATCCACCTTGAAAGATGAAGACCTTGGGTACGAGAGATAACTGAAGATGAAGAAAAGTATGGTGAGACTTCCAAGAGGCCTCAGACACACTCTAGTTTTGTAACAAGGTTGGGTAACATCATTGATGCTAACATTTCCAGCTATGAAAGAATCTATGATCAAAGAGTAACAGTTGATCATGAGGAATGATTTCTACAATATGGTTTTGAGACTTGAAGGGAAGTTCGTAGTGTCCTCCATATGGATTTACAAGAACAAGTGTACAAAGAAAGGTTCATGGTTTGCCTCAGAAAGAATAGACTATGGCATGATATACTCTATTGACCAAACACACTTCTCCAATAGAGGTATATATCTAGCAGAGAAACACCTGTACATAATATGATTTGTACAAGATAAGAAGGCACCCATAGAAAAGAACATCCAAGAGCTTGACATATTGCCTAGAGTGATGAATATTTTAACCTTTGCTACAAGTTTGAAGATGGAAACATACAGAAGACAACAAGCTCACAGATGGGTGCATGAGGAAATTTTCGACAAAGTTCAATACAAAGGGATCTTGGAAAACTGAGATAGATACATAGTAGTAGAGAATGTTACCTGTCACTTCAGTACAAAATGAAGAGGGAAGATGATGCTCCATTTCAGGGGGAGTGACTACAGAATATCTATAAGTTTGGCATGGTACGACATGATGGACAACTTCCTGATAGACCAAGAATTTACCAAGAGTAAAGTGGGTTCAAACCTTCAAGGTTGAATGTGAAAGACTAGGGAATGTTGATGAACTAACAGAATGATGGAAGAATACCAGAATGATGTTTGGTGTATAGTAGCCAAATCGGAAATCAAGAGCGTCGTATCTTCCAAGTGGAATTGCAAGACAAAACATGTTGTTGATGGAAGGAAATATTTGTGGCTAGAATATTCTCTCAGAGAAAGGAAATTAGTCACTGAAGAGACACTTTCTCCAGGAAGAAAGATACACTTCCTTCAAAACTATCATGGTACTTGCTTCCATGATGAAGTGGAACTTACACCTGATGGATGTAAAGACGACCTTCCTAAATGGTGTGATTGAAGAAGAAGTATAAATAGAACAACCACAAGCATTTGAAGTTAAGACAGATGAACTCATGTATGAAAGTTGAAGAAGGCCCTATATGGACTGAAGCAAGCTCCACAAACTTGGTATGGAAGGATAGATAGTTTCCTGACGAAAGTCAATCCTAACCTTTACTTGAAGGTTATAGAATATGAACATCTCATACTATTACTATATGTGGATAATCTATTTCTGACAAGGAATGAGAAACAAATTGTAGAATGCAAGAAGAAGCTCGCTGAAGAATTTGAGATGAAAGACCTCGGTCTAATGCATTATTTCCTAGGCCTAGAAGTATGGCAGAACTCAGAAGGAATCTTTCTCAATCAGGGAAAGTATGCAGTGGAAGTTTTTGAAAATATTGGATATTTTGGAATGAAAATCCATGGCCACACCCATGGATTCCAACGAAAAGTTGTTAGCCGATGACTCATCATGTGACTCAATACAGACAGATTATTGGGTTGTTGATGTATCTAACAAATACCAGACCAGACATTTGATTTTCTATGAACACCTTGAGTCAATATCTAGTTCAACCTAGATGGGTTCACCTGATAGCTGCAAAGCATGTGATGAGATATCTGAAAGGGACTATAAACTTTGACCTAGAGATGGATACTACAATGATTCTATGTGATAACCAGAGTTGTATAAAGATGACAGAGAACCTTGTGTTCCATCAAAGCACATACAAATCTGGTATTTATATACTGTAGATGCAGATAATGGTGATTCAGTATTTCTATACTGAACATAGAGATGATGATGCTTTCAGTATTCACATATTGGAGATACAGATGATGATAGTTCAGTATTCACATACTGAAGATGTAGATTATGATGGTTCAGATGATGATGTTACAAGATGATGATTCAACACTGATGTGTTGATGAAGCCTTTGTCTCGAGTAAAGTTTGAATACTTTCAAGACAAGCTTGGTGTTGTTCAGAAAGACCTTCCTAAAAAAGGGAGCAATGATGTTGCAGTGGGATTGTATCATCCTTGGGCACTTATCCTAAAGTGATCAAGTGACTTCGGTCCTTGAGAATCATTAGAGGAATTTTGAGGTCTAAAATGGGACTCCTAAGGAAAATAATAAAATAATAGTTAAAATAATAAAATAATATTTTATTAATTTTGGAGGAAAAAAGAAAAAAACTACTTTTTGTGTTCATATTTTCGACATATATCCCTATGTTTTTACTCAAATTTCGATTGGGGGAGCTCATTGGATGCAAAATTTGAGTCTGCATCCAACGAGTACCCACGCTGCATACTTTTGACAGACCCCACTACCCCAAAAAAAAGAAATACCTCAAAAATGTGAGGATGCAAAATCAAATTCCACATCCAACGAGTTCTCCCAATCAAAATTTGAGCAAAAACACAAAGAAATATGTCGAAAATACAAACAAAAAAAGTAGATTTTTATGACAAATATGTCAATTCAACCATTATGGTTGATTCATTTTATTGGAATTCTATTGGTTCTTGAATTCCAACTCACAAGAACTTATTGTTGGCATGTTTTCTTATAGCACCCATTTTAGACCCCAAATTTCCTCTAGTGGAAGAGGGATTGTATCATCCCGGGACATCTGTCCATAACGGATCCAGTGACTTCAATCCTCAAGAATGAAGTGGGATTGTATCATCCCTGGACACTTGTCCTAAAGTGATTGGGTGACTTTGGTCCTTGAGAATGAAGAGGGATTGTATCGTCCTAAGACATTTGTCCAGAACGAATCCAGTGACTTCGGTCCTCGAGAATGTGGTGGGATTGTATCATCCTTGAACCTTGGTTCAGAATGGATCCAGTGACTTTGGTCCTCGAGAATGTGGTAGGATTTCATCATCCTTGAACTTCAGTTCAGAAAGGTATCTGAAGGCTTCAATCCACGAGAATGTGGTAGGATTGCATCATCCTTGAACTTCAGTTCAGAAAGGTATCTGGAGGCTTCGGTCCCCAAGAATGTGTAAGAATTGCATCATCCTTGAACTTCGGTTCAGAAAGGTATCTGGAGGCTTCAGTCCCCGAGAATGTGATAGGATTGCATCATCCTTGAACTTCAGTTCAAAAAGGTATTCAAAGGCTTTGGTCCCCAAGAATGTGGTAGTATTGCGTCATCCTTGAACTTCGGTTCAAAAAGGTATCCGGAGGCTTTGGTCCCCGAGAATATGGCAAGATTGTATCATCCTTGAACTTTGGTTCGGAAAGGTATCCAGAGGCTTCGGTCCCCGAGAATGTTGTAGGATTGTATCATCCCTGGACATAGGTCCAAAAGTGATCTGAAGACTTTCGTCTTCGTGTTGTGGATTATAGGTTGGTGTTGATGATGATGTTACTGATTGAAATATCAGAGTGTGATGATGATGATGTACTGATCGAAATATCAGAGTGTGATGATGATAACCGTACTAATCAAAATATTAGAGTATGATGATGATGATAATGTACTGATCGAAAGATCGGAGTATGATGATGATGATGATGCTCATTGAAAGTTCAAAGTATGATGATAATGTTGTTGATCAAAAGATCATAGTATGATGATGATGATGTTGTTGATCAAAAGATAAGAGTATGATGATGATGATGTTGCTAATAGAAAAGTCAAAGTGATGATGATGATGATGTTGTTGATCGAAAAGTCAAAGTGTTGAAGATGTTGTTGTTGATCGAAAGGTCAAAGTGTTGATGATGATGTTGTCGATCGAGTAGTCAAAGTGTTGTTGCTGTTGAAATTGAAGATGAAGACTATATGATTTTGAAAATATTCCAATGATTTATAGATGTATCACCTTGATGATGTTGATAATGCCTTCTCTCTGTCCTACTATCGTTGTTGTTGATGCTGTTGTAGAATGCCCTTCTCATTAAGGGGGAGTGTTGAATTATTGTAAATTTGAAGAATATTCTATATGTATTTTTAGTGGTCCTTGATGTTCCTACCAGGAGAATCACTTGTATTTCTTTATACCCCAATGTTTCTAATCAAGTGAACTAATAATAGTCATAGGAAGTCTCCTCCATTGTAAGTTGTGTCATTGGTACCCCAGTTGTGGTTACTCGAGCCTACAAGATTAAATTAGGATTACTCGAGCCTACATAACTAAATTAATTATTAAGTGAATGAAAGAATATAAATAGAGGTGAGTTGCTTCTCATTTAAACACACTTACACTCACTTGTGTAGCACATTAGAGAGAGAGAGAGAGAGATAGTTGTAGCTGGAGAATGAGGAGGATCATTCTTTTGAGTTTTACCTTTGATCTTTTGGGGCATCTATATTGAGAAATATTTTGCTTGGTTTTTCTCATTAGGGTTTTACCAGGATAAATCTTTGTGTTCTTTTTTTGTGTGGTTGTGATTGTCTATCTTTATGTGATATTTTGGCTTATGGTTATGCTGTTATGATGCTAAATGTTTTAAGATATGATATAACCATTAAAATTCAACAAAAACAAGTAATAATTTAACAACATTACTTAAAAAGCACGTAACATGATAAAATACATTCCTTAAATAAAATCAACCATTACATTTGCTTCCCTAATCTGAATTAAGCTTGTGCGACTAAGAGCATGTGTACAAATTTCATCCCAACCATAGGCTTCATTTGACATATGTTTATCCGTCTAAATCCACCCCCGATATGGGTGACGAATCCACTAAGGTAAGGCTTAATATTCCAACACATTTTCAGGTTTTAAAACCAGCTAGGAACACCAATTAACCTTTAATCCATTTGTATTCCAGACACATCAGAGAAGTCATCGATTATGTTAATTTAATCAAATGCAGATCGTTACAAAGATTCGAATCCCCTAACCAATATCAAGATTGGAGTTCCTGAACAAGGTGTAGATCTATCCACCCATGAGGTGGAAAACATGCTCTATAATATATATATTTATTCAATGCGAACTCGGAGTTATATACAACAATCATTATAAAGTCGACTCGTAATTAAGTTCAGATATTTTTTTAACTCAATCTTGGGACTAAAGTCCATATCAGAGATAAAGCTAAAAAATATCCACACACACACACACACACATATATATATATATATATATATATATATACTTCGCAAGCTTGTAACTAAGCAAGTGGATAGTGGAATCAAATTCATATCTATAACAATAACACATGCAGTATATTAAAGTAAATCATAGGCTTGGATCCAAATCAATGCTAGAATCACAAGAATAAGATCCAAATCTTTAAAGAGATGCAACATCAAAATTTTAACCAAGATCTTAAACATATCGCAGGCATAAAAATACATGATCCATTCTTTATAAAAAACGCAGACAAAGGTTAACCAGATCTTAAACATATCGCATGCATAAAAAAAATACATGATCCATTCTTTATCAAAAACGTAGACAAAGGTTAATCAAATATTAAACATATTGTAGGAATAAAATACATGATCGATTCTTTATCAAAAATGCAAACAAAGGTTAACCAGATCTTAAACATATCGTAGGAATAAAAATACATGATCCATTCTTTATCAAATAAACCCAAACAAAGGTTAACCAGATCTTAAACATATCACAGGAATAAAAATACATGATCCATCCTTTATTAAAAACATAGACAAAGGTTAATCATATCTTAAACATATTGCAGGCATAAAAAGACATGATCCATTCTTTATCAAAAACACAGACAAAGGTCATTAGAGGAAATTTCAACTCAAAATGAGCCTTTCAACCCTAATTCAAATTCCATGTCATCATGTGGTAGCCAATGAAATTTCTTTAAATTTGAAATTTTGTATAGGTCTTAAACAATTTTTTAATATAAATTTGGGGATAGGTATCATAAAAAAACTATTTTTTTGTTCGTATTTTCGACATATCTTCCGGTGTTTTTACTCAAATTTCTAAGCGAGAGAGCTCCCTGGATGCAAAATTAAATTCCGCATCCAACGAGTACCCACTCTGCATACTTTTAATGGACCCCTCTACCCCAAAACCAAGAAATACCTAAAAAAATGGTGTCATCATCACATTGTTTCATGTATTTCTTGGTTTTGGGGTAGCGGGGTCCATCAAAAGTATGCAGAGTGGGTACTCGTTGGATGCAGAATTTAATTTTGCATCCAGGGAGCTCTCCCACTCAAAATTTGAGTAAAAACATCGAGAGAGATATCGAAAATACGAACAAAACAATAGTTTTTTCTTTTCTTCCTTCAAAATTAATAAATATTATTTTATTATTTTATTATTTTCCTTAGGAGGCCCATTTTGAGTTGAAATTTCCTCTAATGTAACCATATCTTAAACATATCACAGGCATAAAAATACATGATCCATTCTTTATCAAAAATGCACACGAAGGTTAATCAAATCTTTAAAACATTGTATGTAAGACAATATAAAAAACAATATACACAAGAAATTTTACTAACACAGATGGTGCGATCGTGACTCATATTAATATTTGGAGTTGCATACTTTGAAATCATGCATAAATATATTCAATTGCAAACCCAATAATTCATATGTAGCCTAAATCAAATGCAGGAAATGTTTCATATCTGTAAAACATTGTATATAAAACATTCATATCAAATCGCACTCAAACAAATACTTAGATCAATTCTCACTCACATAAATATTCAGATCAAAACATTCCAATGTAAAAATGAATTGCAGTATTGGAGTTAACATTTCAGATCCTACTCCAATCGAATCTACAATTCTAAATATACAAAAGGATCACACAAACCAAGATCCAGATCTTAAATCTACTATAAATAACAAAAGAGTGTACACATTATCCAAACTGGTTATTTGTAATGTCCCCAAAATTTGAAAATAAAAAAAAATTATTAGGCTAGTTAATTACTACCTAAACTGGAAATTATCTTAGCTTATGCAGAATGTGTCGTAATTTGTTTACTGGCTCTAAATTGTCATAAGTTTTTCTTACCTTCTTCTAGATGTTTTCCCTGATGTTGTTATTAATGTAATTCTATGTTGTTGTTATGTTACTTGAATCTGAGTTAGATCGTTATGATGTTCATTGCTTGTTTGTTATCACGTACTTACGTGTATGTGTGTACAGTCATTTGCTTACTTATTGTTTATAATTTTTGGTTACTAGTTTATGGCCAATCCTTACTTAACTTGTATTGTCAAGGAGTGGAGTGGCAGGACTTGTATCCATTTTAGAATCACCTGGAGAGGTAACTGGTTTTACTTGTCGCTACAGGATTTACTTAGTTCATATCAAACTAATGCATCTCTTCTTTGTGCAGGTGCACCAGTTGATGGAAGACTTCTGATGATAGTTTAAAACAAAGGCATACTACCTATGTTGAACTTCTTTATTGCCTCTAAAGACAACAGGACCAAAGTCTTGTCCTAACATCTCTAATTACAGTGGTTAGCATTTATCATTTACACAAGGTTGGGTTATTTATACCTATGTCTATACTGGTTACCATTATTACTTATGGTTTTAAGACCTTAATTTAGATTAAACCTGTGCTTAATATTTATATGGTTTAATTTGTATTGTGTAAGGATTATGATATTAGATCTTAGCCCTATGTTGATTAAGGTTTCTGTATACAATGTTGAAGTTATAATCTAAGTCATTCATGGCATATTGCAAATGCCATGAATTATGCCTTTACCCTAAGTCAACGATGTCATTGATGGGATTTTTGAATTGCATGGAAATCATATGTCAAAAAGCGTTTTTGAGTTTTATGAACTATGGACTTGGGGTTGGAAATATACGTAGTGGTGGACAGGGTGGCGGAGTAAAAGCGCCTCGGGAGTTGGGGGTCTCAAGCCCTAAGCTTGGACTACCGTGGAGGCATGATTCATTTTCACTTTCGTTGGTTGAGTTTTGTTCAACTCTTTGGTCTATATCATGGTGTGAGGTCTATTTCCATGTCTGTGTGTTGAAGGTATTCCCTTCATTATGGTTTTGCAGCGCTTGTTTATTTGTTGTTTCAGTTTGGAGGTTTGGCGTACTCCTCATCCTTCATCGTCCTCTGGGTCATGGATCTTCCAGGTGGTCAATGCATTACCCTTCAAAGGTAAGCCCTACCACAAACAAGCATTAAAACGTGTTCCTCTACGTATGGTTGTTTTGGGTAGAGATTTAAGTTCTTCATTTGAATCTATGCATGGTTTGGTTTAAGGGTTGCGACTGGATATGGGTATGTTTGTAAATGATGTAATGCATCTAGAGATGCTTATACAATTTGGGGTTTTTGTTGGGTTTGGTGCCTTCGGGCCGAGACTATTGAGACTCACCTCTGTAAATGAATAATTACTTGATAGCGTTAACTTTGTGACCGTGGTGATTTACTACAGACTCTACATTTTTTTTATAATGTTGATTTTTTATAAATGGTGACAACACCCTTGCTTGCAATGGTGCATTGGCTTGGAAAATGCGTCTGTGTTATTTTATGAACAAATTATAGTGTTTAATTTGTAATGCATTCTCTACTGTGTATATATCGTGGTTACGATTCTTAGCTTGGCAATGTTTGACTGTGTAAATTTTGTTTGTAATTAGATTCTTATTTGGGTATTTTAGCAGAGTTGTTTGGCTTTGGAGTCGTGCCATTACTAGAAATGGCACTCTTTTTATTTATCTCGGTGACTGTGTAAGATATTAGCGCAATGTTGATTTATGGTTATTCATAGTGTTTATCTTCTTTCCTGTGTATTTACTTGGAAAATGGCCACGACTGTGGGATTTAACACTACAACAAAAACTGGATTTAGCGTCTCTTTTTGCATCCTTTTTTGCGTCTAGACTATCTTTTAGTGTATTTTTCTTCATTTTTTGGACAAAATGGCGCAATTTCATAGGTTGGTGCTATTATAGGAATTGTTTGCATCCTTTTTCTAAATTTGGTGCACCGAGTTTTGCACCTGGTTATGGGCCAAGTTTTGCATCAGGTTTTGCAACAGGTTTTGAGCCTAGTTTTGCACCTAATTTTGCACTTAGTTTGTACATCTACTCTTCTTGCACCCCCTTTTACGCCCATGTTTGCCTCAACTTTTACGCCCTTGTTTTCATCCACTTCTGCATCCTTTTTTACATCCACTTTTGCATCCACTTCTGCTTCTTTTTTGCATCCCTTCATGCACCAACTTTTGCATCAAAGTTTGCATCCTGTTTTGAGTCTAGTTTTGCATCTCGTTTTGTTTCAGCCATTTTTTCATCCATTTTTCACCCACTTTTTCTTCCCTTTTTGAATCCCATTTTGCATCCATGTTTACATGTTTTTTTGCATCTAGCATCCACTTTGCCGCATCCCAATTCACACCCATTTTTGCGCTTATATTTACACCCACTTTTGCTTCAACTTTTGCATCCACGTTTGCATATTTTTTTGCATCCAATTTTACATCAATTATTGCATCCCTTTATGCATCCAATTTTACATCAATTATTGCATCCCTTTATGCATCCATTTTTGCATCCACTTTTGCATTGGGTTTTGTGTTGGGTGTTATGACTACTTTTGCATCTACTTTTGTTGCATCCACTTTCGCTTCCAATTTTGTATCCAATTTTACATCCATGGTTGTATCCACTTTTGCGCCAATTTTTTCATCATGTTTTGCTTCCATGATTGCATCCACTTTTGCATCACCTTTTGCATCCATTTTTTATGCACCCCATTATGCACCCAATTTTGCGCCTACTTTTGTTGCATCCATGTTTGTTGTTATACCAAAATCCTTTCACCATCATGTGATAAGACTTTTAACATACCTACTTGCCCTGAATCCTAGCACTTGGAGTGGAAACTCATACCATTTTGTCAATTTTTCACAAAAATGCTCAACACCACTCTTTCCCCTTGGTCCATGAGTGGTACCTTGCTCGCACCACCTATCCCTTGTTATCCACAAGCGATGCCACCACTTATGGCCTTTAGTCCATAAGCGTTTCTTACCTGAACCGCTTTGTAATAGAAGGAGAAAAGTGGTACCCTGGGTAAAATGGGAAAAAGAGAAGATTCTCGAGGCTTCTAAATCATGAGCCTCGTGTCCTCCCTTATCCCTATTATTGTGGGTCAGTTGAGCTTGAGATCCCCCATCATAGGATCTTAGAAGCCACCTCATCCACAAATATCTCAACCATCCTATCTATTGAGCCTTATAAATACAAGCTCATGTCCATGGTTGAGGAGGTTGAACATGTGTTGAATGATTGCCACTCTGGAGCATGTGGCAGTCATTTATCTGGGATGGCTATAGCCCAGAAAATCCTTTGTGCTAACTATTTCTGGCCTTCTGTCTTCAAATACTGTCATGAGGCTGTTAAGAAATGCCCACCTTTTCAACACTTTTATCCTAAAAAGCGCACCCATCCTGATCCGCTACACCCCATCATTATCGTTGTCCCATTCGCCAAATGGGGGATTGACTTCATGCATTGTAAGCCTACCTCAGTCGGGGGGCATGGTTACATCATCATAGCTTTGGACTATTTCACAAAATGGGCTGAGGCTATGCCTACATATGTAGAAGATGGTAAGACTACCTCTCTCTTCCTATTCAATCATATCATAGCTATATTTGGAGTCCCACAGTCCATCGTTACTAATCACGGATCCCATTTTCGTAATCAAATGATGGAGGAAATGAGTTCCAAGCTAGTTTTTCTCCATGAAAACTCTACACCATATTATACACAAGCTAATGGTCAGGTAGAGGCCATTAACAAAGTTTTGAAAACTATGCTTCGTCGGATGGTTGGAGATCATAAATCCAACTAGCACCATGTTCTTTTCTCCCCTCTTTGGGCTTATCAGACTTCGGTGAAAATAGCCACTGGTTTCACACCATTCCAGCTTGTCTATGGACTCGAAGTTATCTTACTGATTCAATGTCAGATTCCATCTTTACAACTTGTCGTCAAACTTCTCCCAGACACTTCCGTAGAGGAAGAAAGATTTTTATACTTGAATAACCTTGACGAGACTCAGAGAGATGCTTCCTTGGCTAATGAGGCACATAAGAAATGTGTCAAGGCGCAGTATGATAAATCCATCCAACCTCATGTCTTTAATGAGGGTGACCTAGTCTTGACTTATGATCAGAGATATGACAAACTAGGGAAGGGTAAGTTCGATTCCATGTGGTACGAACCTTTCGTCATTTCTAAGGTTTTAGAGAAAGGAGCCTACAAGCTCATTGATTATGATGGAAACCCTTTGGGGAAACCTCATAATGGGTTGTACCTTAAAAGATACTATGCCTAGGTCTTTCTTGGATAGTATCTTGTATATATGTATATTGATTAGCTTTCAATGTGCTTTTAGTATTTTCAAGATGTATTTGAGTTTAGTCTCCACATCTGTTTATACCATGTTTTAGTCATGCAGATGGATTTCTATGGCTTCACTGATGGTGCTTGCTGCCACACCTTGAATCTCGCCTCGGCTGCTTGGGTCCTCTATTCCCCAGCTGAAGATTTGGTCAGTTCAGGATCAGTTTGTATAGGTCCCTCTACTAATAACATCGTCGAGTATGAAGCAGTCATCGGTCTTCTGACTGAATCTACCTCCCAGGATGTTCATGATCTAGTAGTCTTAATGGACTCACAACTCGTGGTTTTCCATTTAAACCATATTTACACCATTAGAAACCCTATGCTTATCCGCCTCTTCTTGAGAGTACATTTGCTAGAAAGGTCATTTGAAGCCATAGGGGCTTCACTTGTTGACCAATATCCTATCACGTTAGTTCATATTGTGGGTTTTAAAATTATTCAAAATTGAACCAATATATTGTAGGTATTTGGGGTATGAGAGGTTTAAGGTGGGGTTGGGTAGGGTGGTTTATAAGGATTGAGGTATAAAAAGGGGTGGGGAGGAGGTTTTAAGTATTGGGAGGGGGTTTCAACAAAATGAGTTTGGGTCAATATCTCTAGAAATTAAGGGTATTATTTAATATCCCACGATCGCACGTGCTATGTGAGATGTTCACTAAGTGAATTCCCTATGTTTGAAGCCATCACTTATAGGCATATCCCTAGGGAACATAATGTAGTTGCTGACTCATTAGCTAATTACATCCTAGATTGGCATATTTCCCATTCATGACATTGAAATCAAAAATGGTACATTGTAAATAAACATTTAAAGACACATAAAACTCATGTAAAGTACATTATCCATTTGAGACATATAAACAACAGGTCAAAGTTTGTATATATATATACAAAAGAGTTTACAAAAAATAGGTCCCGAGACCTCATCTGAAGCACATAGGCTTTCAGGAAAAATCATCATACAAAATCCTGAAGCTGTCATCTTTCAGTACATATCTCATACATTAGTGGTGCTCGTGATAGCACATCACTACTCGAGCTACTCTACGTAGCAGCCTACTGAATCGACCCGGTACTCCCACTATGTATCTTTGATATCTCATCAAGAGGTCATCTATGGAAGAATTTGTGATATCCAAGGTTAACCTCTATAGATTTTCCTCTAACTCCCCAGTGATATCATCACCCTGTGGCACAAAGCGGGCTCTAGCTCGCCTGTCCAATGGAGAAGCTCCTCCAGGTCACGCTACTCCAACATCTGCATGAGAATATATAGGTCTTGTCACTTAACATAAAAAAATATAAAATATTAAAAAACATAAAAACATTTCATCCATTTTAGGGTTTCTTGCTTCTTACCGATGTCTCCCCACTATTCGCCAAGTGGGAGTGGTAGGTCAGGATCTCCGGTGAAGTACGTACTTGCGTAAGCATAATCCTCAACCATGAGGATATGATCTTGAAGCCATCTGAAGAACAGGTCACTGAACTTCACCCTTCCCCTACCTACTCCTGTACCAGCCATGACCTGTACCCACCTTAGCATAGGGGGGTCCCGTGCTCTTAGACTCCAGAAGACCACCTGAGGTCTCACCTATGGTACCCGCTCAAAGAAGAAGCAGGCTAAAATGGAACCAAAGCCAAATTGCTTTAGCTCTCCCTACCGACACTTAGTTAGTTGATCTTTGAATATTGGAAGCATGGCTTCCACCCAGTTGAATACTGTGGGTTCCATGGCCTCTATGGTATACAGCATGTGTGCCCTAGAAGCTTGGTGCACACCCTGATTCTTGGACACCCTCTGCATAGTAAATAGGACGGTCCGTAGAGGGCCATCCATCACTACTCTGATGGGGATTTCTTCCCCAATGTCCTCGTCCCTGGAGCACAGTGACGATCCATAAGCTCTCGAGTGGTAATATCCCCTCCACGGGAACCTATCAGTGAAATGGGGGCACCCCATATCGAGGGATAGGTCAAGAAGTAGATGTCCTCTACTTCCATTGTAAGAATATAGGCCCCCACCTCTAAGTACTACTGCTCTGGATTCCACATCCGCAGTATGTGCTCTAGTAACCACTCGTGTGACACCATGCTTGGGGTCCAAAAGAACTTTAGGATCCCACAGTCCCGTAATGCGGCTATGCAACCCGCATTTCTCTTAGCAAAAGCATCATCATTGTCATGTGATATTTCTTTCCATATCACCATGTTTTGAGCAACCAAGACCTATCAAAAACAATCATAGCATGCATTAGAATCATCCCTAATCATTAAAAATCAAAAGAATGACTTTATATTGCTCATGTTATTAGTTTAAAATATCCATGGCCGGCACTACCTATGCACCGTTGGAGATAGGCGGTGGCACCACTTGTCAACTATGTTATAGGCACAGTTATTGGGGGGTACCACATATCCTGTAAGGGGTATGCACGGTGCCTTCTTTTAAGGTTTTAGGGCTTGCCATTTGAGCCCAAAATCCCATCAAAACTCAAAATAAACACTATGAAATGAAAGAGCAGGGTGTTAGTTGTTACCTGCAACTGGCGGTGCTCAAAACGAACGGTGGGAACTCTTGGTATCAGCTGTTGAATATCTGGCTAAGAAAGTGCTCCAAATGCTCTCCGCTATGGGTAAATAGTGAAATGATTTGATTTTTTAATATTTACATGACTTATATAGGCATTTTTTGAGTCCGACATGCTATAGTTTTCACTTAAAGTTACATTTTATTTGAAATTTATCTGTTGTAATCCCTTAATGCTAGTTATGAATGCATTTAACACTTGATTCTGAGTCGACTACAAGATAGGAGAACCATAACAAAAAGATTTGGAAGTTTGTTTATGACTTTTTCGTACTTCCATAAAATGGAAAAGGTCGATGAGCGTTTGTTACGACACTTTGGTCACGCTCCTTAAACCCTGTATCAAAGGTCCAGGTCCATTTTCAAATATTTCTAGGCTTTTAAAAATTGACATTGTGTAAAGAAACGTTATGGAGTATTCTTTTCATGTTTTTTCAGGCTCCTTAAACACAAAATATCGTCGAGTCCGTTTCCGATTCTTTCCAGGCTCGTAAAAAGTAACATTATGTAAAGAAACCTCATGGAGTTCTCTTTAAACTCTTTTTAGGCTCCCTAAATATGAAAAGATCATCGAGCGATCTTGTCTTCTTCACGCTCGTTAAAGTATTTGAAGAGTCGTCCATTCGACAGTAGGTTATCTCTTTTTCAGTTTGAATAGGACTATTTATGAAAAAGGAACACTCCAGCCAATCATGACTGGAAGAGTTCTCTAAGGTATGATTTTACACTTTTTTGGGCCTTAGAGACTACATCATACGAAAAAGGACCCCTTTGGTGTCTTCTTCCGTAATTGTTTAGACTCTCTAAACATTAATGATACCTAGTTTTCTTTCAGTGGACTCGTTAAATTAAACATTGAGAGACCCGTTTTGGGAACGAACCCCTCCTCTCTCGGGTTCATAAAACATATGAGTCTGGACTTGTCTTCTGACAAGCTATATCGAGTGTTTGTTACCCTCTTTGAACTTGTAAAACCAAAAAGAGGCACTCATCAATCATGATGGGGGAAATGGGAAGGGAATCATTTTGCAAATAAATGACAGTTGTTTGTCGTTACCTTTGAACATGGCACTTGTCTGCACATCATGTCATTCAATTGGGTATACAGCTGATCTCTATGATGATCCACTTTCATGAGTCATGTCACTCCTTTGGGTCTTTCAAAAGATTGCATTGTCCACTATCGCATTGTGTGTTTGTCCCATCCAGTCATGCTGCCAAGTCGTCTTGTCATGCCACCCGATGTTCAAAGGGGATTTGAAGAAGTTTTTACCTCTGCAGTCCACATAGTCTTTGTGTCAGTAATTTTGAGTCAATCTTATGGTTACTACATTCACATAATTCCATAACTATGTTCCGAGTTTCATGTCGTCAATGTGGGACTCATCATGGCCCTCCTTCGATGAGACTATTCCCGTCGACATCAGCTCATCATCCAGGAAATAGTCTTAGAAACAAAACTTAGTACCTTGAAATCTGTATGCCTTAATGATAGATTCTCTCGCTCTCGACATAGGTTCACATCATTGACCTTTGATCAATAGAATCGACTGGGTGTTCGACATCAAGACATCTATTCACACTCAGTATATTGTACTAGGATACCTTGGGAATCATTGACGTTAATGGTGATCTCCCTCACACTTGTTAATGGTTTACATCATTGGTCGGTAATCAAGTGGTTTCTACCATGTTCAACTTCATATCATTGTAATCACATGGATATAATCATACTTTGTGGAAGACGAGACGAAGACCCTCGGTATTTGTTTAAAGCACTCATTGCTTTTCCCCAGGTTGCGATGGAGTTTTGTATATCTAGCATGGATCCACATCTGTATGGATGTGGCTATGCTCAAATTTGCATCTGTATGACATAGATCTACATTGTATGTCTGGTATCTATGTCCAAGTTTGAGTCCTCTATCACATGGATCTACGTTGTATTCTAGTAGCCATGCTTGTTTATTCCTCCCATGGATCTGCCTTGTATTGGTCTACGGCCATGAGTTGGTTACTTGTGTCTATGAGTCAAAATACTAATGTACTACAGATGACTACTTGACAACATGCTCCGATCGAACCGACATTTTCACCTCATAGAGACGACTTGTTCTCTCAAATCTCTTGTTTATCGTATCCCTCTAAGACTCATGCTTTGAGGGGCATCCTGTTATACCAAAATCCTGTCACCATCATGTGATAATACTTTTAACATACCTAATTGCCCTGAATCCCAGCACTTGGAGTGGAAACTCATACCATTTTGTCAATATTTCACAAAAAAACTCAGCACCATGCTTTCCCCTTGGTCCATGAGCAGTACCTTGCTCACACCGCCTATCCCTTGTTATCCACAAGCGATGCCACTGCTTATGGCCTTTAGTCCATAAGCGTTTCTTACCTGAACCGCTCTGTCATAGAAGGAGAAATGCAGTACCCTGGGTAAAATGTGAAAAAGATAAGATTCTCGAGGCTTCTATATCATGAGCCTCGTGTCCTTCCTTATCCCTATCATTGTGGGTCAGTTGAGCTCGAGATCCCCCATCATAGGATCTTAGAAGCCACCTCATCCACAAATATCTCAACCATCCCTATCCATTGAGCCTTATAAATACAAGCTCATGTCCATGGTTGAGGGAGAGAACTCTTAAGGTATTGTTATGCTATTGGATTGATCACTTGGCCCAAGACATTTGAGAGCATAGAGAGCAAATTGGAGCTTATGGGGATGAAATTGTTTGGTTTCATGGAGATGCATGTCAACACTAAGGCTTAATTAGTTGTAAACTTCTCCATTTTATCTTAATGCAAAGCTTATTTTCATCCCACTTTACTGTTGTTGTTTGATTTCACATGTAAATGTTGTTGGATTCCTTAGTCACTGACATGGATTAGTACATTATATTCTGGTAGCTTTGATGTGTTTGTGTGTTTAATCTGACTGGAGGTACAGAGGTTTACTATCGAAGCATTACATTCCAGGTATCGACGGCGTCCAAGGAGGGTCTTCATCCTTTGTCGTTCATTTGTTCTAGATCTGAACCATTCAAACCAGAGGAACACCTTGTTGTCTGCAGAAGGTGAAATATTCCTGCTAACATTTGCATCCATGTTTTTATCCACTTTTGCATCCAGTTTTACACCCAGATGTTGAAGATGAAAATGAGGATAAAGATTATAATATTGAGGATGGTTATGATGATGATTATAATGTTGTTGATAATGAGGAGAACAATGACAATGATGATGATGATGATGATTATGATGATGATGATGAGGAGGAGGAGGAGGAGGAGGAGGGTAATGGAAATGACGACATTGTCGATGATTATGATGGCAATGAAATGAATGATGATGATGGTGATGATGATAGTGACAATGATTATGAATACAATGAGAATGATGATGTTGATCATCTTAAAAAATAATTTGTTATTTGTCATGCATAAATCGTGTGTGTCCTCCATGACCCTTTTCCACTAATCATATATTTTGGGTAGATGTTATTTCTTATGCCAAAGGTAATGATGAATAGCTGATGAAAATGCCAATAATCATGATGATGATGATGTCAAGGACAATGGTGATGATGATGACATGGATGATGATTATTTCGTTGATGATGATTATTGTGATAATCATGATGATAATGACAAAGATGACGATGATCATCATCATCATCATCATTTCCATCATCGTCATCATCAAAAACATCATCACTGTCATTGTCATCTAGTTCACCATCGCGATCATTTAAAGCATATGGAATATGTTTACCATTTAAAGCATGCATAACAAGTGGGGTTATTCTAAAACACCCCACCAAAGTATAAAATTCAAACCATAAGGGAAACATAATATTGAAATTGTTCCAATTTTCTTTCTCTCAACAAAACATGCTTCATTTTAGGGAATTATGTTAAAATCCATACATTCATAGTCCATCCATACTATACTTCTAATAAATGTAAATATAATACTTTACCAAATTTATAAAATAGGTAAATATTTTATAAACACCCTTATGATATATAAACTTATTTCACCTTAATAATGGTAAAATATGTAAATATAATAATAATATATAATTAATATAAATATGATACTATAGTTCAAATGTTCAAAGATTTAATATAAATAAATATGTATAGTTCATATGTTATGTGATTTAATATAATTAAATATATACACATATTATTTACTTATACATTATACACTTTAAAATATAGATTAAAACCTATGAAGTTTCATAGGGAGGCGAAGCAAAACATGAAGGATTTTTCAAATATAGATCTATGTACAACTACCCATTTCCGAAAGGGGCTTCTGCTAAATCAATCTATGGATTCAAGGTTATGAGTATCAATTTGGTCCACCTGGTCTATCCCCAATTCGACCATGAGAGGATTTAATATTATTCCGCCCATGAGGACTTCTCAGGGCGCCCAGTTGGCAACGTGGGTGTCTTGATTCTCGGGCCAGGCCGTTCAAAGCATGGCTTTCGCGATGGATCAAAGTAAACTAGGAGCTCTACCGTTGTTGATGCCTCTACTGTCTCTGTCTTAGATGTTTCTCTTTCATATACTATATAATATATACCTATGTTGGTGGTTCTACTGATGCTAGGTCACCAAAATTTAGATTGCTATCTCACGATTGGATTTTGTATTCCTACATATTGCATTTACAACTATGTTTTATGATATGGATTCACACAGATGGACTAATTAGGAATAGTCGGGATAAGACCAAGCCAGGAGACCTAATTTGAGTAGCCATACCTCAAACTCTACGAGGGTACATAAATTACGGGGACAAGGGGCCAAATCCATATGATTGTTGGATGCTGAGAATGAACCGGGTGAGCTTGCTATATTATAGGGACTAACGGATCGAGCGCGCAACATTGCGAAGCTATGGCTTTATATTCCTACATATTGCATTTACAACTATGTTTTATGATATGGATTCACACAGATGGACTAATTAGGAATAGTCAGGATAAGACCAAGCCAGGAGACCTAATTTGAGTAGCCATACCTCAAACTCTACGAGGGTACATAAATTACGGGGACAAGGGGCCAAATCCATATCATTGTTGGATGCTGAGAACGAACCGGGTGAGCTTGCTCTATTATAGGGACTAACGGATCGAGCACGCAACATTGCGAAGCTTTAGCTTTATAACAAGCAACTCTCGAACCGCCTATTACTCAAGTACCAGTCATGATAATGCTTTCTCATGGAGCCTTTGGATGACCTCCCAGCTTCCAGATTCCACATTCTGTTAAAGAAATCAGTGCATTTTCCTTCAATAGGATCATTGAACATGGAGAGAATTTGGAATTGAATCAAAATAACGAAGATGGAAAGAATTGGGTATTGGATCAACTCATGTGGCTTCTTTATAATTTTATGTCAGGTAGCGTGATTTCTAACAAATGAAAAGGATTCTCCATCATTGTTGTATTTTCCTATTTCTCTGTTACGCCCTATGTAGAATCTTCTATGACCACATTTTTCTTATAGGCCAAATGAGAATGTTATGGCCTAAGGCTATGTATTTTGACCTTGCCATTGCTTAAGTTACAAAAAATATCCATGGTTAACCAAAATTCATAAAAGAGGTACTATATCTTTCTCACATGCCGATATTCCCTTTATAGGGCTTTGTGGTGGCCTAAGGCCCCACACATAGTTCATGAGCCCTAAGGAAAAATGTTTTGGCCCAATAACTCTTTTCACATCAATCATGGCCAAGGGACTGAAATCCATACTTGGTGTGTCAAACCTCAAAATGACTAACATATCTTACTCATTGGCTAAATATTATATATGTACTATATAGGTCCTTTGAGGTGGTATAGGGCATCACACATGACCCATGAGCCCCTTAACCTTAGACATTATGTTTTGAATTGATAATATGGCCCAATCAATGATAATTATTCTTGGTCGCACAGATCTTGAAATGATCATTTCTTGCTTGTAAGCCAAATATTTCCCACATAGAGATGACATTATAGACTAGGGCCCATGACAACACATCAGACATGACGTTATGGTGAAAACATCCATATAGCAATCGATTTCTTTGCTAATTTTCTTAAATCTATTTTGTTAAATTTTTACCTTTTTCTTTTTTTCTCATTAGTTAAAAAAATAAAAGAAAATACAACTTTAATAAGAAGAGATGAAAGCCTATGTGGTTGGGAGGAAGGGGATTGAACTCCCTATTGGTTATACATAAACACGCCAAAGAAGAAATTATATATCAATGGGAGGGTGGACACGTTAAATCTTGAGATATAAATGGGTTGGGTCGATATAAATGGGTTGGGTCGAGATTGGGTGGACCATCAAAATTGTTAAACTCCATCGCAATATTCGCTTGCAATTGGTGTTCCATTCTTTATTCTATCGATTGCGGCCAGCTGATTCAATCATGAGCCCATTCCTCCATTTTCCAAGGAGCCACGAAAATTTTGGGATTTAAATGCACTATATCTGAGTTGATTGGGTCTGGGATATTTGTGTATAGATTCCACAATATTTACTAAGTTGTTGTATTTGCAATAAAGGTGTGGAAGTTTTTAAAAACAATTTTAGACCTAATCATAAGAGTGTCTCTAACAATTTTGATGTCTCATGGGAATCTCAAAGAAGAAAACTAGATAGTTTCATTACTAGGAATTCATACAAAACGAAATTATGAAATTTACATCACATGGTCATTTATTTAAGCCAACCTGGCTTGCCACCTGTCATAATAACCATGCATATCTAAAATTTATAAATAAATTATCATTTTTTAATATGAAACCTATACAAAAAAAATCTTATTAAATTACCCTTGTAGTTTATTTTATTGAAAGGTGTAAAACAGGGTAAAAAAGGGTGGAATGTGATGCTCTTAATAATGTGAAAACCAAATAAATACTACCCATCAAAGAAAACCAATAAAACTTTATATTTTATTCATATAAAGTAAATATATTTACATTAAATGACCCTTTCCATATCATAGAATATCCCTAGGAGGCATGGCCGACATATCCTCCATTGTGAGCCTATTCCTCCATTTTCCAAGGAGCCACGAAAATATTTCCACTGTAAAATATTAATCGATAATTTAACAGGTAACCAATTGTTAGAGGCATTAACACTATTATGGCGTCTGGGAATTAATGGTGTTATGGAAATTGTGGATGAGGAGGACTGGGAGGGTATAATTCTTGTTCAGGGTATGCCAGTCAAGAATAATAATAAGGATTATGTTTGCTATTGTTATCAGGGTTTTACAACATGGCATAGGCTAAAAGATGAGGAGGAAAAATAGCTGCCTATAGACAATGGAGGCTCATGCTGCCTGCAGACAATGGAGGCTCGAAGATATTGTGCTCGCCAAGGTCAAGGGATTTTTGGCATGGCCCGCTAAGGTACGCCAGTCTATTTTTCATCCCCATTCATTTTCCCTTATTTGATGTATGTGATGCATGTTGTTGTTGTTATTTGCATTTTCCACATCAAATTATATACTTCTTATGCCCTGTTTTAATACCCGATTGTCGTCCAAGGGTTTGTGTGAATGTTTACAGATTTTCATACATTTTCATTTCCACTATGCCGATTGCAATGGCTATCGGCAATCTTTTTTTATTTTCCAATATGTGCCTATATTTTCTTCTTAATCCTATAATTGCAAAATCTAGTTGCTGCACAAGAGTTATCTGAAACCCTGCACGAGAAATCAAATCCTATATCAGATATTAGTGTTGAAACCCAAGCGATGGATGCAAGTTTATGTTTTTTAGTGTTTAAACACAAGCGATGGATGCAATTTTTTATTCTTTAAGGTGGAAATTTCCTTTTGTCTATCTCCAACAGGATTACAATTGGCTTGAATTTCTCAGGCCCACAAGCAGCCTGTTTTTACCAATACGATGGCCCTTAAAAATATGAATCAGTAATTACAACTATTTTTCATTTGGCTAAGTCCATACTCTTATGTCATAATCACCCAGGATTTGCACCTCGAATTTAACCTGATGAGTAGACTGATATTCCACTGCTGAAATACAACAAAGTATAAATGTCCAAAGCATCTGTTAATAGAAAGAAAAAAAATTGCAAGTGTTAGATGAGATACACAACTAAATTGAGAAACCATCAAATATCAATTGATGGCTCATCTCTGACTTCTGGATCATTTTGAAAAGATCTGAAAATGTATCAGTCAATTGACATCTCGCAATCATTTCACTTCAATTTCACTTGACAAATCGATGCATCTTACATAACTAGCAGTAATCTTGGCAATGCTGAGAACCACCTTCAAAATACCTCTCTCTGCACTAGTTCTCCGAGAAGATGAGACCATCCACAGAAACCAATCAAAATGATCATGAATTCCTTTACAATGATGGCATATAAGGCTGAAGCCTTAATATTCTAAATTAGTAATCATGTATCTCTAGTAGTAAGCGTTCTACAAAGGAAGGGTAGCTTCTTAGAAAATTGATTATAAAAATTTAGATAGATCCTGAAAAGTGCCTAGCTCTCACTGTAATTGTTCATATTCTGCACTCAAAGAATAATCCTGAAAATACCTAGGTAGTGATAAAGCTGGAAACCTATCTAAACAGCAACAATATTCAAATCCTATAATATACAAACACATACTGTAGAAAAATAATAACAGCAAGTACAAAGATCTCTGCAAATCAAATTAGAAACATCTTACCTCCACCTTTTTCATGGTCCAAATCCATGCATGCTTTTACGCGGAGAATTACCTACAGGGAATCTTCACTTCAATCCCAACAAGTAAGTATATATAAGCACTTTTCTCTGTTTCTAATCCACGAAAAAATTAGTAGGTGTCTTAATAATGCAACAAAGGATATAAACTTATTTTTCCATAGCTGCCTGCAATGAAGGATATGTATCAGTTAATGGTGATACCAATTAGTATGCCCTAGTTGATTATGATGGACTGTAATTTTAAATATTTTGTCCTTCGTATACCCTCTCCAGTATTTTCTGTAGCCCATGCACTTATTTCATTCATATATATATACACACAGACATGCTTGTGTTGTTTGTTGTACTTGTGAGCTTTTGATGTAACTATAGTATACACTTGAATGTGTTTCATATATATACACACACACGCTTGTGTTTTTTACTGTACTTGTGAGCTTTTGATGTAACTATAGTATATACTTGAATTTGTTTCTTGATTGGTATTTAGAATGCATATAATTTTATTGATTTTAAACTATTTTATGAATCATGATTTACATTCTAGAAAGTAACAGGTGTTAGCATCCTCTGTGATCCTTGTAACGGGAAAGGATGGGTGGTTTGTGACTTCTGTGAAGGTCAAAAGATAAATGTACAAACGCAGAGCAAGCGATTTTATTGACGTTATCTCTCTTGTAGAGCCATGAGTCTGTTCGCATGACTATGTATCTTTGTTTGGGTATGCCTGCTTTTAGATATCTAGATTAATGAACTTGCATTTTGAAAGCCTCTTCTTGCAATGGATATTCCCATTTTGTTGTCATGTGAGCGGTCTTTAATATGCCTGGATTTGATTTTTTCTCTTCTATGTGGAAAAGTAGCTAATCTTTCATTCAACCAGAAATAATGCCTTAGTAATTAAATGGAATTATAAACGTGTAGTGTGATGCTTAATTGTCTTGCAAATATGCACTGAGATTGTTTGGAAGATGTGTTAAATGCCATTTCACCTAGGGATTTGCAGCTCAAGGAAAGACCAGTTTTAAATTTTGGTGAATAGAGTAAAGTATGGATGCTCTGAAGCACTTGAGGCTTAAAGTAAGGAATACTGTTGTGAGGAAAATACCAAGACTGTCCAGGGTACACCTCTGATGGTGGGAACTTTTCATTTGAGCTAGGAGTGTGGCTCAACTATCGGATATTTATTCACGTTGTAGTTGCACAGCATATTTGCGTGGTTTGAATAGTAAAAATTTATCTTGTCACTTTAACCACAACTTGTGAAATTTAACTCTCACTAGGAACAAGCCAATGCATATCCCAGAATCTCCAAAGAAAAAACAAATTCTGGTTACTTGAGAATCTGAGATACCAAGTTTCCTGTCGCAAAATTAGAAGCAATCTTTACAAAATCTTGGTAAAGATATTATAAGATGTGTTTTGATAAGACGTGTTTTTGATAAAAGTCAGTCTACCCCAAATACTATTTTTGGATAGCAGACACCTAATCGCTGATGTAGATGTATAGGAGAGTTCATTGCTTCAATAGAGATGGGTTTTCTCTAGAGAAGTGGAAGGGTTTGATGAAAGTAAAAGTAAAATTCCAAACAAGGGGGTAGTGTTTTATTTCTTTTAGTTGGATGATTGGGTATGCGATAAATGTTCATGATCACCTGGAACTCAAAGAGACATGGAATCATATTTTATGTTTTTTTCTTCATGGGAAAGTCTTGCAACACTAACAGCAATGTAGACATGATCTATAAATATGGGACTTATATCCCTCAGGTCTCACCAACACAAATTTTCTGCAGAATTGAAATTTGGTCTCTACTCTTAGAATAATGCAGGGTTCTCTGTTTTCAGAGTTGATTCGAAGGATTCTGTTCTAGATTGGTTGACTGCTTTAGGTCAGGTTTCGAGCTGTTTGAAATTCAAAACCAATGCTAATCACCAATGCCAATGAACTTTCTGCAATGGGACATTCAATTTGTTAAAGCCGAGGTCAAATTATCCTTGTGCATAAGTGGGTAGTATTGTATGGAAGGGTTCGGTTCTGTTTACAATACTATGTTTCTAGGTCAATTACATCACATACTATGTATTGTAATGCATAATCATAGGATTTGGTTGTGGCTCAACTATATCTCCCCTTTAAATATACATTCAAGCAATAAATCCAACATAGATTTGAGTGCATGCTGTTATGAGATTGAGCAAAAGGTTCTTAATTCTCCTAAAGTTGCTAAGCTCTTCTTACTATATTCAGCTGCATGTAATGAAAAATTTATCACTGTCAGCAAATATGATAAAATTTATTTTTATTTCCTACTACTCCATTGCATCTTGTTTTTGTTTTGGATCATTGATTCAATATGCTTAGCTTATTTTCTAGAATAATTTGATTAGTCTACTCTGGAAATTTCCATTGGTGAGGATCAAGAAATTTCCATCTCATATAATATAATGACAGGGAGCCGTCCAGGAATGGAATCAAAAGAAGAGCTTAAGTAATTTGATAGATTGTCCTGGGAGTACATTTTGTAGTCTAATTGATCAATTCTTATAATATTATTAAATATAAATACGATCTAACATATAAAATTTAGTCACACATGGTTGCAGGTATTGGGCCTTATGTGGAGGTTGCATTCTACCACAAAAGATCTCAAACATTATTGGTAATAGATGCAGTAACTTATGTATCAAAACAGCCAGTAGAAACAATCAGCAAAGAGGTGCTTCTAGCAGTAACTAAGAATGGATTAGCAGTAAGACTATTGAGCAAAGGGAAGAATGTTCTGAATGTGGCTATTGTTGACAATAAAGAAACATGAGAAAAGGGTAAGTTAGATGACCCAAAATATAAATAGGAAGACAATGAAAAGTAGTTTATCATAACATATTTCTCTTTTCTTCTCTTTTTCCACATTGCTCTGCTTCAAAGTTGTTTCCTTTGTGTTTCTCATGTTCTTTTCCAATTTCTATGTGAAATTGATAAACAGTACTTTCCAAAGTCCAAATGTATTTCACATATTTTAAGTCCATCATAAGAATGTAAAAAGTGATCATCTGTACTTTCGATATATTTTGAAGGCCATCTGATGAGTATCTCATATGTACGTCTATTAAGTTCATTAACCACACAATAACTAATTATATGAACAAAACATTCTAAAGGATCTCACTTTTAAAGAAACATCCATGTGTCAGAAATGATTGCTTAGCAAACTAATAGCTAGAATGCCCAAAAGCTGAAAGGTTGCTCTTCAACTCAAGTCAAATGTAGTCTTTTCTGGAGCTGCAAGCTGGAGGGAATCCCTTCACCTTGTTTCGGCTCTATCCAAAATAATTGCTTTGAAATGAGAAAAGATTGTAAGGAAGGTCACTTGGAGGCAAGAAAAAGCACAGCCCAATACCAGTACTGGTTTCTTCTTTAAGTTGTCTTAAGGAACGTGAACAGTGAAAAGGTGGAAAACAACTTTTTGAGATATGGGTCTAAAATAAGACACATTGTGAATGGAATCCAATGTACCAGATGTGTTTCAGGGCCATACCAAATGCATTTATATGTTCATGTATGTGGTAGCCTCCCATAGAGCATGTTTTCTATATCTACCACTTGACGCAATGTGAATATATGTATAACCAAATAGTGTCAATTCACTAGTCATTATTATTTTTTCTTTTCACATTTAGGTGATTTTACAGATAATTACTACAATTTCTTTTGCTCACCACACAACTTGAAACAAGGACATTAAAATTTAATTCAAACTCTCTGATACTTTTCCCTACAGTTACCTTGGAGGGAAAAATTAACAACACTGAAGACTAGAATTTGTTATTTTCTAAAAGTCTCTTTTACCAGCTTTCTAATGAGACTTATCGAAACTTAGGCAGACCCACATTCCAAATAAGAACTTTACATTCTTATTTAAATTTCAACTTGATGGTTTTTTCACTTCTTTTAGGTTTTTGCTTCATCTATTATGATGATTGTTGGTGGTTTCTTATTGAACCTCTTCCTCCCCACCTGTTTCCCATTATGCCATTCAACTTCTTTGGCTCAGTCTTCATTCAAATTGCTACCACCAACATTACTCCAAGTCCATCAAGGACCTTGCATCTTGCTAAGATGTCACACCTCGGTTTTGACCCCGTTGCATTAGATGTATGTGATGTATATATTGTAAATGATCATGGTGTGGAGCTAAAGGCCAAGGCCCCACCATTGATTGGTTATGTTATGTTTTAGGTTGAAATCATCACCGATGCTGTATCGAGGCATGCGGCATACATATTAAGCTTTGTCACCATGTACATATGCATCTTTAATTAAAATGAACCCGACCAGCTACGCTCGCGGAAACTAAATTGAGAAGGGGCATGATTTTCACAAGGATAAGGGTGTGGGGGGAATTGTCAAACCTTAGCCAATGAGGGAAAAACCCATGTGTCATCTCCCCTTGTCTTACCCAACCACCTCTATTAAGAATTGATGCTGGTGGTTGAGGCAGTTATTGTTTTGGGAGTGGGGTGGCAAGACAGTCAGTCCATCCCTACACGCACACTCCACCCATGGTTGACTTCAGAATGGAAAAATAAAACCGCCACCATCACTCCAGAAAACTCACAACTTCTCCCTACTCGCGCTATCTCCATTGTTGTTCATGCCTCATGGGAGTCTGGTTGTTTTCCATGCATTAGAGGGACGCCATTCTTGCCTTGTTTGTTCACCTCCACGCACAAGAGCTTCCCGGTTTTTCCCACGTAGTTCTTCCTCCACAGATTTGCGGATGGTGTGGCCATATCCATTCCTCACAGGACGATTTGTGAGTTCTGCGTTGTTGCTACTCACACAGCACGCTGGGAGCCGCTTGGCACTATCACTCACAATTTTCTCCTATGGAAAGCCATTTCATGTTCAGGGACTGTGTGTAAGTTTACCCCACTGATTTGTGGCTCGTGCATGTGTGTTGTCCTCTGTATTTTGGAGTCTGGTGCAAGTTTCCCTCACGTACAGACTATTTGGAGTCATTTTCCCCATGTTGTGAGCTATGCTCACTTATTACATTTGGGACTATTGTTTTCCCCACATTTGTTGGTAGTGTATGCTGATACGTTTTGGGACTATTGCTTCCCCATGTTGTGAGCGGTGCTCACTGTTTTCGTTGGGACTGTATAATCCGCTTGGGAGTGTTTTCCCCTGTTAAGTTGTAATTGCTGTTTAATTGCCTGCATGCAATGGTAGGTCTTCGGACTGTGTAGGGAGTAGGGATGGGGGCTTGGTTTGCTTGATAAACCTGGTGGCTGGAAACCACACAGACAGGGCTAGAGGGATGGCTTTCTTCTCCACAACCCCTGAATAGCACTGGAAGGGAATGCAGGGCCTGAGGGACTGTGTAGTAGAGAAGGGAATAATTCCTTGTGTTGGGTGTGTGTGGGTGTCTTAGAAGTCAGGCTAGTTCTAGTGCAGGTGTTCCTAGCTCTGTGATGAGCTCACCAGCTTAGCATTTATCCTTTCCCAACTCCTGGATGGCCTGATAAACCCAACTGTGTTGGATTTGCTATGTTTTGTGTATCCTTGGCTATGTGTAAGCCTGCTTATTCCCTTATTCCTTGGAGAATCATGCCCAGCTCGGGGGTGGCAGCATTGCTGAGAGACTAAGGAGCACGCTGGCCTATGGTCGGGTGGAACGTTGCAGCGACGTAGCTGGTTGTGGAACGAGTTCTTGATAAGATAAGTAATATTGTTATTTTACTTCTGCAATCATATTTCTGTTAATGATTATGATGAACATGTTGAATGAATGTTGTATGAATGTGTGATGTTTCCACTGCGTATGATATACAATTGCATCTGTGCATGTTCTAGTTCAAATTGTTTTCTACTTCAATGCATCTTGTTATCAGCATTCTATTTTATCATTTTATTTCAGCAATATTATAAATCCACATGTTCATGGGGCTGGTTTCCCGGATGGTTAACGCCATGGTGGCATCCTCTTCGTCGATCGGAGGTTTGGGGACATGACAGTGAGGTATCAGAGCTCATGTTGTAGCATGGGCCTGAATGAGCCATGAAGATGCAGTGACAGGAGCAGAAATATGGAAAAAATTTAAAAAAAATTGTTGTCTAAGTGTTGGACAGTCGGATCATCGGAAGAGTTAGTGGGAAATACTTTCGATGAAGCAGAAGAGTTAGTGGGAAAGACTTCTGAAGAAGCAGAAGAGTTAGTGGGAAATACTTGCGATGAAGTGGAAGAGTTAGTGGGAAATACTTCCGATGTAGCAGAAGAACTAGGCGGAAGCATGCCCGACGGAGGACAGTCGGAAGGAAAAATGGCAGAAAATTTTCTAAGTTGTTTGACGTCTGTCGGCTATCAGAAGAAGATACCTGATTGAGCACCCACCATTGCGGACGACTAAAGGACTACACGTCTGACGGATAAGGCCTCCAACCACCGACGCTGTAAGAAAAAAAGAAAGTTAAAAAAATTTCTAAGGCTGAAATCGTCGACCATCGAAAGCAGAAATGGTTTCGTGTGCCGCCATTGCGGAAGTCTAGAGAACTAGCCTGCCGACGAGAAAGACTGTCGATGCTGATCAGAAGAAGATAGTGTTATGTGTGCCCGCCGTTGCGGAAGCCAAAAGTACTAGCCTGCTGATGAAAAGAAGAAATTTGAGCCGATCCGGGAGTCGTTAGCCATCGGCGATGGTTAGTGGATTGAACATCCACCATTGCGGCTGTCTAATAGACTATCCTTCTGAAGGATAGAGGATCTGATCGCCGATGAAAAGAGAAGTTGCAAATTCGTCTAAGTATGGAAACCGTTGGCAAGATTTAGCGGTTTGAGTAGCCGATGCAGCGGCAAGTATCGAAGGAAAATAGAAGATGAGGTTGTCGATGCGGCGGCAGAAGAAAGAAGAAAGATTTTTGAAAATTTTTCTAAGTAAAGAAAACATCGAAAAATTTTAGAATATTGGACCGCCAACACATCAAATAAAAATAGAGGATCAGTCTGCCGATACGTCGGAAGCCAGAGGAGGATCGGCCCGAAACGTCGAAAAAAATTAGTTGTTTCGACAGCCGATGAACGTTGGAAAAGTTTAGTTGTTTTGACCACCGATACAATGGAAGGAGTTAGTTGATCTGACTACCGAAACGTCGGATCAATAGTGGAAATGAGAGTCGATTCTGCATAAGGAAAATTTGAGTTTTCAGTGGGATTTCCCCAACAGATTTTGACTATTTTCCAGTGGGATTTTCAGCTGTTTTTCAGTGGATTTTCAGGGCTAAAAAGGAGAAAAGCGACAGCGATTTCATGTGCTAGATTGCGCAAAAACATAGATTTACAACAAAAAAACAAAAAATTGTATTATGATTTTTCCAAGAGAAGGTAAGCAATGTTGGTTTATATCAATGTTATGCATCTAAACAGTTGTGTTACTAACACGTTTGCAGAGTCATAGTCACCTTCAAGGGAAGTATTCCAGGTAGTGTATTTTGATAGATAAGTGGTGGTTCATTTATGAGAACCCATGATGGGTATGATGCTCGGTATTCTTACGAGCGAGCAGAAGATGCCATGGGAGAAAATGTCTATAATAGAAATAATGACATTGAGTCTAATGGAAGGAGATTCCAAGAGACACCGTCAGATGTTGCAGCCACCATGAGAAGCCTGATCAAAGCCCAGGAAGAGAATCATCAGTTGAATGCTACTATGTTGCAGAGTTTGACAGACTTACATAGAAAGATAGACTCTGGACGAGGTACAGCAAAACCAGAAGGCAGTAAGAGCAGTACTAGGAGAAGGAGAAGGAATTCTAGTGGATCATTTGATTCTGAAGAATCCAGCAGGGATTCAAGTTCTTCTTCTCGTAAAAGGAAAAGAAGGAGACACCATAGGGATTGCTCTCGGGATGAATTTAAGAAAGCTAAACCTCTTACATTTGATGGTGAGGTAAAGACTAGACAAGAGGCTGAAGCTTGGCTTCTAGGAATAAAGAAGTACTTTCAAGTGCATGATTATTCAGGAAACATGAAGGAAAGAGTTGCCATATTCAATCTAAATGGAAGAGCATCCATTTGGTGGGAACACTTCAAGAAAGTAAAGAGGATCAGTGAAAGGAGACTCAAGTGGAAGCAGTTCAAGAAGTATTTCAAGTAGAAATACCTCTCTGACAGGTATTATGATGATAAGATTAAGGATTTCCATGAGCTGAGATCGGGACAGCAAACCATGGAAGAGTATGCAAATACGTTTTTGGAGCTATTGAGGTATGTTTGGTACATCAGAGATGAAAAAGTGAAGGTCCAATGTTTTCTAAGTGGATTACCTCAATCTTACAAAGATAGAATTGAGTTTTATGAACCTAGAACTCTTCAAGAAGCAATAAGGAAGGCTAAGTATTGCTATGAGCAAAGAAAAGGTAAACCTGATTACCATAAGGCATGGAAGGACAAGAAGAATGAGAAGTTTGACAAGAGAAAGAGTCACGTCCCCGACCCTCCGACCGGTGAAGAGGACGTGACTAACACCACAAACAAATGGGCAGACAGCCCCATGAACATGAACAAGGGTAAATAAAGTGCTGAAATTAAAAAGCTCAAACATAATGCATAACAGGATGCATAATCCATCACACAGAGATGCATAATCCCTCAAATGAAAAGGCATACTAAGATGCATGAAACATACAATGATGCACAGTTATTCAACATTCAGTGGAAGCAAACATAAACATAAACCAGCATTCACCATGTTCATCATTTCTCATGAAACAGTAGATTAAATTGCAGAGATGAAATAGTCAGCAGTACTTATATTTTAATGAAGAATTCTCCCGCCCGCAACCAGCTACCTTGCTGCAACATTCCACCCAACCTTAGGCCAGCGTGCTCATCAATCTCTCAGCAACACTGCCACCCCCAAGCTGGGCATGATTCCTCAAGGAATAAGGGTCAATGCAGGCTTAAACATAGCCAAGGATACACAAAGCATAAAACCAACACAGTTGGGTTTATCAGGCCATCAAGGAGCTAGGACAGGCTAAATGCCAAGCTAGTGGCCTCAACCCCAGTCTTCTCACGCCTACACAGCCTCTAATCCCACTCTCAACAGTCCGAAGACCAACCACTACATACCGCAACAAAACAATCCCTTCATAGCTCTGTGAAGACAACCAGATGACAATCCCAACAAAGGGATAAACATAGCTCAAGCCACAAGACAACTCAAAGTTGTTCTTGGCCCTAGTGTGGCCAAAACAACTCAACAGCAACCCAAAATAAGTCCACAGCCTTAGCATCCAAGAAGCAACCCAAAACCAGGGCAAATCAACAGTCCAACGCACAATGAAAACGATGGTAACTTTACACATTCCCAACATAGGAGAGAAGCCAAACTCCCAGCGTGGACAGACATGGGAAATTCGGCCAACGGATGTGGCAATCCATGGCCAACCCAAAATGTGGGTGAAACCAACAGCAAGCCCGAATCATGGGTTAAACCCAACAGCAAGCAGAAATCATGGATTAAACCCACAGCTATGACACATACGGGAAAAAATCAGGCCCTTGAGGACGTTCTACCTACTCACTGCATGCACAATCCAAAGAAGAATCCCGACTGGTGCGTGAGGAAAAACAGAACGTCCCTCTCTGCGTGAGGACCCCCTGAATTCCCCAGACCACACCATGAAGGTGAAGACCGGGCGTGAGGAAAAATATACAGCGGCTCGAATGGCCTCGTGGAGAGTGAGAAGTGAATGTTTCTTCTGCCCCATGTGAGAGAAGAGGAAGAATCCGCTGGTGGAGTGGGCACGTGGGCAAGGATGGACAGTCCTGCCACACCCACCACCACTCAGCATTAACTGCCCCAACTAACAAAACAGGACATTAAAGAGGTTGGATGAGACAAGGGAAGATGACACAAGGCTTTCCCACCCCTAAGACCAAGGTTGGACGACCCCCACACCCTTATCCTTTGGAATCATGCCCTTTTCATTTTAATGTTGCACTATCGTAGCTGGTTGTGGGCTTATTTTATTTGATGTGCGTATTTACATGATGTCAAACTATAATGTGCCGGATAGCACGATATACCATCAGCAACTATCCCCATTGCCGAAACATGCACAATCGAATCGATGGTGGGGATTTTGTCTTTAGCTCCTCACCATGATTAATTACATTATATACATCATGCAAACGGGGTAAAAACCAGGGTGTGACATTCCCCTCCCCCTTGGAATAACACCGTCCTTAGTGTTCCATACAATACATATACAATTGCACATCGAAATTTCAAAATTTTGCAGATCTGTCCCATGTTCAATTATTCACTATGAACGTGCAAGACCAATCCCCTTGGCTTCCACGGACTTGTCCTGCTAGTTCTCAACTTCCAGCTTATCCCAAAGTCTAGGAACTTTGCAGCTATTGCCCTGATCATTGATCCATCTTCCTTTCCCTTACCGATTGCTCCCAGAAGGCTTTTCACCTCCATTTGCAAACCAATAGAGTCTTGCAAAATATGGTGGTTCATTTCATTCTGCCTCTTCTGTATCTTGAGCATCTCCCCAATATTTTCTTGGGTCTTGGAAATCATTTGAAGGAGACTTCTAGCCAGGTCCAGCAACTTTTGATCTGCTGCCATGATCAATGTGCACCACTGAGTTTCACTTTTCTCACGTGTGAAATGCACCATTGAAATTCTGTCAGACCAAGCATAATATAGACATTAAAAGCATTCAGTTAATTACCCAATTGGCATGACAGTCCAAGTCTCATGAAGGAGGCTTTTATATTTTTCATGCCTTCCCAACAGGCACACCAGCTCATTCATGTCCATTCTTGGGCAGGAAATTAACTATTCCAGCATTCATAATTTACTTTCAGCAAACACACACATTCCATTTTCAGTCATACATGCATTCAACAATATTTTGTTCTCACAATGCATAAATATATATATATATATATATATATATATATATATATATATATATATATATGTATGTATGTATGTATAATCAAAAGGAAAGAGAGAGCAGCAATATTTTTTCCCCTCTTTGTTTCGTTCCATCCTGGAACCCACACCACCGCTATGGCTTTTCAGCTCTCAGCCTCTTTCGCTTCACCATGAATGCTGGACCAATCTCTCTTGGTCATGACACTTAGTTTCTCTGGTCCATTTCAGACCTCTAAACCATGGAGTCTCTCCACATGGTTTGTCTCAGCTGCTAGGACCTCCACAGTCTTACTAGCACCTTTTTCATTACCACTCATTCCGAGCTCTCTAGGACAGTCACATGTCCAAATGCACCTTTAGGATGCTCTCATAGTCCTCGCTTCCAACAATACCTATATCCAAACATTGAATAGATTCACATGTTTATTTTATTCTCATCAGTTTTATCTCTAAAACAAGAGCTTAAAACATCATAACAAAATCATATACACATGTATATTCATAAGCAAAATAATCCAATACTTATCTGTATTATGTGTTTCCTCGTTCGTCCATAGGATCCTGCTTCGCTTTGCAAGCCTTGGGATCGCCTATGGACTTGGATGTTAGGTCAGCACGCAAGCTACTTCACAACATCCTTTTATATATATATCAGGCACAGTCAAGCCAACCTACAATTGGGTTTATCAGACCGTCCAGCCAAGCCAATATACAATTGGGTTTATCAAGCTGCTGCCAATCAAGACAATACACTGCTAGGTTTGTCAGGCTACTCAGCCAAGCCAGCTAATAGTTGGGTTTATCAGACAGTGGGTAGTCAAGCCAACACTGTAACATTTCCACAATTTTTACAACATCAAAAATTACACAGTCAAGCCAACCTTCAATTGGGTTTATCATACTGTCAACAAATCACCTACACTTATATCAATAATAACACATACACTTATACCAACAGTAACACACATATCATCATACACTTATATCAACAATACCCCTTACTCCGTAACCCCTCACAACAACCATTTACCTTTTACCTTTTACCTTTAGGGTGCAACACCCCACTGCATCTATTTATCCTGTTAGCACAAGCAATATAAGCAAACTCATCAGCGTTATTACTCTAAAACTGTAACCATATTTCATATTATTCACTATCAAGTATTGAGACAACAGGAGTGCGTCCACTCCCTAGGGTGTAATCAATATTGAAAACCCTTTCATGATTCGACATCGGAAAAGTGTGCACCCCTTTCCGATGTTAGCCATGTAGGCCCTATTCATACTCAAGCAATCGGTCATAATGGATATTAAATCAAAACATGTTCTGCATATGGAATTTTAATAATTTCGACATGCATATTATCAGCAAGGGTCACAGAACACTTATCCATTTGTCGACGCAGTATGCCTTTGTTAAGGAGGAATGGGGACTCCTTCTCTCAGTTAACAGTCCCTCGGTTTTCCATCCCAACTCCTTTTCACATTTCATGTTCACACATGTCTTACCGACATAATTTATACCATCTCACTCATGTTGCTACCAAACATGTAGTGCAGATGAGACATTTCGAAAATGTCCAATGGCGTTTCACCCGAAACCCATTTCCAAGGGAAAACCTTCCCATGAATTTTGGCTCTTGCAGGCCATCACACATGATCTTCCTACAATGTGCACCCCTGGCACATTCATCAAATAGCCAAACAATCAATCATTATCTGATAATACAATCCAAATTGATTGTTCCATAACCAAGCAATGACATTGGTAATCAAATTCAATAGGAAATTGCAATTCTGTCTACTACAGAAATTAGTTTGCTTCTAACATAATATGAATACCCACTTACAATGCGTTTTCCTGATACAATCTTATGCAAATCAATAGTTATTAGTAGTCGTTAACAATTTCTTAAATACGAAATTCACAATTCAAATTTAACAACCCATTATGCGTACCAACTAGCTTTACAGCCATAAGACTCTTCTCATAAGGTTTGGTTCTTTTACATGGTAGATTCTGGCATTGGTCAGGGTCTTACCTCTCACTTCCATGCTTGAAATAATCTACCTGAAACCTGAGCTTCAATCATCCAACACAATCTTATGCAAGCCAATAGTGACTAATAGTTGTCAGCAATTTCTTAAATCCAAATTTCACAATTCAAATTTAACAACCTATTATGCATACCAACTATTTTTACAACCATGAGACTCTTCTCATAAGGTTTGGCTCTTTCACATGGTAGATTCTGGCATTGGTCAGAATCTTACCTCTCACTGCCATGCTCGAAATAATCTACCTGAAACCTAAGCTTCAATCAACCAACACTTGGTAAGTCTGGATGCATATAAACTTCTCATTGCTACAACCATCACTGAAGCATTTTCAGAATTTATAAAATTCAAATACTTCCAGCTGTTAATCAAATCAATATTACCAGAACTCATTTACTTCATGCAATCATTATCATACTAACATTTGCAAGGCATAGTCACATCGTTCATGCAATTAAATGAAATGTTTAGATACTCCTTACTTCATAAGCATATCATTTGTACCACTTTGCTCTTCCATAGAGAATTTTCGGTAGACAATCGATCATGACTATCCTCTTTATGCACTTACAATCCTGCATTCACAACAGCCCTTGAAATGGTTCCTGAATTGTCGTCAATTCCTCATTTTAGCCATTATTTATTCATAATATCACATGCACTTATCTCAATGCATTCATACAATGCATCACAACATTTGCACCTTTACCTATGCAATCAGTCACTCACACCCTTCATATGCATCCATTCAATGCATGACTACAAGATTCATAAAATCTTTTCAATTCATATCCATTCAATGTTACCTTGCATTGATTCAGGAATACTATGCATTCAACATATCATGGATGGCCTAACCATGACTACTTCATATAGGATGCATTACTACAATCAAGATCATCAGTACTTACTTTCCTTGGGCTACTAAGCTCAATCAATATATACAGGCATGACACCTTTCTATATTCAAATATCCACATGGTATGAGGTCTCTTACCTTTACCATTCCATGGAATTGTCATAATCAACTCTTACCTTCATGGGTCGTACTTACATCCTTGACATTACTAATCTGGTTAGTATCTTGTAGGAGATTGCAGAATTTGCTCACCAACTTTTTTTTATTATCCCGGACTTGTTGCTTTATCCCTTTCTCCATAGGGTTGCTGGTCACATTCATCAGCATCAGCAACATATTCAACTAGGTCCATGTTGTCGTTGGTTTTTCTACTAATGCCAACACCAATGCAATGGTTATCATTAGTGGCTCGTTATAAATATATAATTTTCAATATTCATACCAACATGTAATATCTTATGCATGCAATACATATCCTCATACATTTCAAGTATAAAACTTAGGAAATGTAGTTATAATCAGCAAGATAGGGTTTAGGGAAACTTCCCTTTTCAAGTCCCACATCCTCGCATGGAACTCCTCTTCCACACAACAGCTGGTTAGCCTTCATAGTCCTTGCTACCTCTGGGCATGCAACTTTTCAAATTTTTCCATTTGATAGCAGCGACCGTCATTAGCACTTTGCTGCTCCATGATCAGATTCTGGTAACTTTTCCTTGTTCCCTACTGGATAAGCTTTCCAACGCCTATCCACATGCTTCATTCCGACCTCGAGTGTGAAAAGCACACCACTTCTAAGAATGAATATTTTCACCAGTTTTAGGCAAAACAAACAATTGTATTTTGGACTATGTGCCAACTTCATCCACCTGTAAATCCACTGAAAGACAGCTGAAAATACCACTGGAAAATAATCAAAATATGCAGGAAAATCCCACTTGAAAATCCCAAAATTTCCTCTGCAAAATCGGCTCTCATCCTGACTATCAATCCAATGTTTCGGCAGTCGAAACAGCTAATTTCCTCCGCTGCTCATCGGCTGTTGGATCCACTAAGCACTAAACATCGGCGATCCGATCTTCTATTTTTTTTCCGACGTGTCGGATCCGTAGTCATCTAGGCAACCGCAATGGCAGACGTTCAATCCACTTACTTCATCCGACATCGCTCATCGGCTGTCCAATCAACTAAATCTTTCCGATGTTTCGGGCCGATCCTCCTTTGGATTTCAACGCATCGGTGGACTGATCCTCTAATTTTCTCCGACGTGTCGATGGCCCGATATTATAAAGTTTCCTAACATTTTATATACTTAGAAAAATTTTCTTCTTTTTCGGAAATCTTTCTTCTTTACTCTACCGTCGCATCGGTTGGTCGATCGTCTAACCTTCACCGACGTTTCGGCGACCTTCAGCGGATCTCTGTCGAAACTGCGGCTCCATCTTCAACTAATTTCTCCGAAACTTTTTCTTTTCTTCTGTCGCTGCATCGGCAAACTCATCTTCTATTTTTCTCCAATACTTGCCACTGCATTAGCTCCTCAATCAACTAACTTTTTCCGACGGCTCCCATACTTAGACGAATTTTCAACTTTTTCAAAATTTTCGTCTTTCTACTTTCTTCCGCTGATGGCATCGGAATTCCTTTCGGCTAACTGAACCGATACTTCTTTTTGTCGGTGAAATAGTCCCTTCCACATCCGCAATGGTGGAACACGATCCTTGATTTCCTTCCGATCGGTGAACTGATTTTGACCAGCATGGGAAGTCTTTTCTCGTCAGAAGTCTAGTGCTCTAGACTTCCGCAACGGTGAGTGTACGAACCTCTATCTTCTTTCGATGGTCGATGATTTCTATACTTAGAAAAAAATTTCAAACTTTCTTCATTTTTCAAACTTTCTTTATAGCATCGGCGGTCGGAGGCCTTTCTCGTCGGACGCGTAGTTGTTTAGCCATCCACAACGGCGGACGCTCGAACAACTATCTTTCGCCAATCGTCAATGGTCTTCAACACTTAGGCAAATTTTTCAAAAATTTTCTCTTCTCGACTTCTTTCCGCGAAACATAACCTCTATCGGCAGTCAGAACCACTAACTTCTATGTGTCGGTGAATTAGTCCCATCAATAGCCACAATGGCGGCCCACCATCGTCAATCTTCTTTCGATTGGCCACTTAATCTTCTTTTCGTCAGCAGGCTAGTGCCTTTGGCTTCCACAATGGCGGAAAATCAAACCACTATTTTCTTCCGACGGACATCAAACACTTAGACAAATTTCCCGCGATTTCTCCGTCCCACTGTTCCCGTTAGGCGCGCTTCCTTCTAGCTCTTCTGCCACATCGGAAGTCTGTTCCACTAAGTGTTCCGACTGCTCAAACACTTAGACAAATTTTTCAAAAATTATTTTCCTCCTGCCCCTCGTCGGATGGCCTTCCAACTACACCTTCCAACATATCGGAGGAACTTCCCACTTAGTTCTCCGATGAGCCAATGAGCTCAACACTTAGATAAATTTTTCAACAAAATTTTCAATCATAATTACTGATCTCTACTGGGAAGAAGGCAACCTGCCTCTGCAATCTAGTTTCCCATGGCTCTCTGAGGCCCAACACTGCAATGATGGCTCTGTCATTGCATCTTGGTGGCCCATTCAGGCCCATGCTGCAACATGAGCTTTGATACCATGCTATCACATCCCCGACCCTCCGACCGGTGAAGACGACGTGACTAACACCACAAACAAATGGGCAGACAGCCCCATGAACATGAACAAGGGTAAATAAAGTACTGAAATTAAAAATCTCAAACATAATGCATAACAGGATGCATAATCCATCATACAGAGATGCATAATCCCTCAAATGCAATGGCATACTAAGATGCATGAAACATACAATGATGCACAGTTATTCAACATTCAGTGGAAGCAAACATAAACATAAACCAGCATTCACCATGTTCATCATTTCTCATGAAACAATAGATTAAATTGCAGAGATGAAATAGTCAGTAGTACTTATCTTTTAATGAAGAATTCTCCCGCAACCAGCTACGTCGCTGCAACGTTCCACCCAACCTTAGGCCAGCGTGCTCATCAATCTCTCAGCAACACTGCCACCCCCGAGCTGGGCATGATTCCTCAAGGAATAAGGGTCAATGCAGGCTTACACATAGCCAAGGATACACAAAGCATAAAACCAACACAGTTGGGTTTCTCAAGCCATCAAGGAGCTAGGACAGGCTAAATTCCAAGCTGGTGGCCTCAACCCCAGTCTTCTCATGCCTACACAGCCTCTAATCCCACTCTCAACAGTATGAAGACCAACCACTGCATACCGCAGCAAAACAATCCCTTCACAGCTCTGTGAAGACAACCGGATGACAATCCCAACAAAGGGCTAAACACAGCTCAAGCCATAGGACAACTCAGAGTTGTTCTTGGTCCTAGCGTGGCCAAAACAACTCAACAGCAACCCAAAAGATGTCCACAGCCTTAGCATCCAAGAAGCATCCCAAAACTAGGGCAAATCGACAGCCCAACACACAATGAAAACGATGGAAACTTTACACAGTCCCAACATAGGAGAGAAGCCAAACTCCCAATGTGGATAGACATGGGAAATTCTGCCAATGGATGTGGAAATCAACGGCCAACCCAAAACATGGGTGAAACCAACAACCAGCCCGAATCACGGGTTAAACCCAACAGCAAGCAGAAACCGTGGATTAAACCCATGGCTATGACACATACGAGCAGAAATCGGGCCCTTGAGTCTGTTCTACATGCTCACTGCATGCACAAACCAAAGAAGAATCTCGACTGGTGCGTGAGGAAAAATAGAACGTCCCTCTCTGCATGAGGACCCCCTGAATTCCCCAGACCACACCATGAAGGTGAAGACCAGGCGTGAGGAAAAATAGACACCAGCCCGAATGGCCTCGTGGAGAGTGAGAAGTGAATGTTTCTTCTACCCCACGTGAGAGAAGAGGAAGAATCCACTGGTGGAGTGGGCACGTGGGCAAGGACTGACAGTCTTGCCATAGCCACCACTACTCAGCATTAACTACCTCAACTAACTCCACAAGACATTCAAGAGGGTGGATGAGACAAGTAAAGATGGAAAATCAACAAGGCTTCCCCCCACCCCCCAAAGACCAAGGTTGGACATCCCCCCCACACGCTTATCCTTTGGAATCATGCCCTTTTCATTTTAACGTTGCACTGTCATAGCTAGTTGTAGGCTTATTTTATTTGATGTGCATATTTACATGATGTCAAACTATAATGTGTCGGATAGCACAATATACCATCGGCAACTATCCCCATTGCCGAAACATACACAATCAAATTGATGGTGGGGATTTTGCCTTTAGCTCCTCACCATGATTAATTACATTATATACATCATGCAAATGGGGTCAAAACCGGGGTGTGACAGAAAGAAAGGTTTCAAGCCTTCTAACTTCAAGAATCAGCAGAAGCAGCCATCCCAAGCTGCGAGTAAACCAGTTGGAGTGACAGGAGAAAAGCCTAAGGATCCACAACATAATAGAGGGCCACTCCAATGTTGGAAATGTGGAGGACCCCACATGCACAGGAACTGTCCACTCAAGAATGAGAGTGCAAGGCCAGCTTATAACATTCAAGAAGTAGAAACAGTGGGTCAAGTAGCAAGGGTAGTCCCTAGGATTTATGCAGCACTGGAGGACCGCCAAGCAGATCACCAGTTAGTTGTGGTTGAAGTAGAAGGTAAGATTGTTGAGCAATCTGTTTCTATTTTGATTGACCCTGGTTCTACGCACAGTTACATTACTCCTAGAGTAGTGGAGATTTGTGCTTTTAAGAAAGTAAAGCATAGGAAGTCTTGGTTAGTTCAACTAGCCACTGGAACTAAGAGAAAGGTCAGTGAAGTGGTAGAGAAATGTCCATTGGTCATGGATGGATTGGTCACTTGTGTAGATCTAAATGTTCTACCGCTTGGTTCCTATGATGTTCTCATTGGAATGGATTGGTTAGACGCTCACCGAGTGAAGCTTGACTGTTACCATAAGACTTTTGAATGCATGAATGAAGAAGGGAACCTAGTAGTTGTGAAAGGCATTCCAAAGGTGATTTCAGTACGGCAAGTTTCAGCAATGCAGTTAAAGAAGTTCTGTAGGAAGGGATTCCAGTTGTATGCAGCTCATATTTTGGAGGAGACAGGAGATGAAACTCCTAGGTTGGAGGACTATCAAGTGTTACAGGAATTTAGGGATGTGTTTCCTGATGAGATTCCAGGGCTTCCTCCAAAGAGGGACATTGACTTCACTATTGAACTTGTGCCAGGAGCAACACCAGTGTCCAAGGCACCCTACCGGATGAGTACACCGGAGATGCTAGAGTTGAAGATGCAACTGCAAGAGTTGTTGGAAAAGAAGTATATTCGACCGAGTGTGTCTCCTTGGGGAGCACCAGTTCTGTTTGTAAAGAAGAAAGATGGGGCAATTAGATTGTGTATTGATTACAGACAATTGAACAAGGTTACTGTGAAGAATAAATATCCTTTGCCTAGGATTGATGACCTCTTTGATCAAATGAGAGGAGCAAAGGTATTTTCCAAGATTGACTTGAGGTCTGGTTACCATCAGGTGAGAATCAAGGATGAAGACATTCATAAGACAGCCTTTAGGAAAAGGTATGGGCATTATGAGTTTATAGTGGTACCATTAGGCCTCACAAATGCACCAGCTACATTTATGTGCCTTATGAATAGTGTCTTCAGTAAGTATTTGCATAAATTTGTTTTTGTTTTCCTTGATGACATTCTTGTTTATTCTAAGAATGAGGAAGAACATGAAAAGCATTTGAGATTGACATTGAAATTGCTTAGGGAGCATCAGTTGTATGCGAAACTGAGCAAGTGTGACTTCTATAGAGATAGAATTCAGTATTTGGGTCACATTATCTCAGAAGAGGGTATATCTGTGGACCCTGAAAAGATTGAAGCCATTATGAATTGGCCTACTCCAAGAAATGTGACAGATGTAAGGTCTTTTATGGGACTTGCAGGATACTACAGGAGATTCATTGAGGGATTCTCCAAAGTTGCACATGCCATCACTTCTTTGAAAAATAAGGGGATGAAGTTCAAATGGACATCGAGGTGTGAAGAAAGTTTCCAGTGGTTGAAGGATCTTCTCACCAGTGCACCAGTATTGAAAATTGCAGATCCAGAGAAATATTTTGTGGTGTGTACCGATGCATGTGGACAAGGGCTTGGAGGAGTCCTTATGCAGGACAACCATGTGATATGTTATGAGTCAAGAAAGCTGAAGGAACATGAGAAGAACTATGCCACTCATGATCTAGAGCTTGCAGCCATAGTACATGCTCTCAAGATGTGGACACATTACTTGATGGGTAGGAGATTTGAGCTTAGAACAGATCACTGTGGATTGAAGTATTTGTTTGATCAGCCTACACTAAATGCTAGGCAAGCAAGATGGCTGGAATTTTTATGTGAGTTTGATTTTGAAATCAAGCACATAAAGGGAAAATAAAATAAGGTAGCTAATGCACTCAGCAGGAAGGTGCAGGAAATGCATGTGGCAACTCTTAGTATTTGCCAATCAGATTTGAGGCGGGAGATTGTTAGTCATGCTGCTGAAGATGAATTGTATGAGCAGGTAAAAGACAAATTGCAGTAGCAAAGTCTTGAGAAGAGGTATGAGGGCTATAAATTTGAAGAAGATGGACTTCTCACTTATAAAGGTAGAATTTATATTCCAAATGTAGCAGGCTTGAGGAGATTTGTTATGGATGAAATCCATTAAGCTCCGTATTCTGGTCACCCAGGATATCAGAAGACAATTGCTACTGCCAGAAAGCAGTACTTTTGGCCAGGAATGAAAAGGGATATGGCTGAGTACATTTCAAGGTGTATGAAATGTCAGTAGGTAAAGGTTGAGCATCAACATCCAGCAGGCTTGTTGTAGCCTTTGCCAGTTCCAGAATGGAAATGGGAAGTTATTTCCATGGATTTTATTACAGGATTGCCGATGACTTGGAGACAACATGATTCCATCATGGTTGTGGTGGACAAGTTGACAAAGGCAACACATTTTATATCGGTTAAGTCTATGCATAAGACTGATGACATTGCAAAGATCTTCATGAAGGATATATTCAAATTGCATGGATTGCCGAAGGCAATAGTCTCTGACAGAGATGTCAAGTTCACTTCCAACTTTTGGAAGGGGTTGTTTGCAGATTTGGGTACAAAGCTAAACTTCAGCACTGCATACCATCCTCAGACAGATGGGTAGACAGAGAGAGTTAATCAGGTGCTTGAAGACATGCTTCGCATGTATGTGATGGACAAACCAACCAAGTGGGAAGATTACTTGCACTTGGTAGAGTTTGATTATAACAATGGACAGCAAGCATCCTTGGGGATGAGTCTGTATGAATCTTTGTATGGAAGAAGGTGTAGGACACCAGTGACTTGGGACAATCCAGTGAACAGGATTGTGCTTGGACCAGAATTGCTCAAGGAAATGGAGCAAGAGGTTGTAAAGATCAGGCAAAAGCTGAAAGCAGCATAGGACAGACATAAAAGCTATGCAGATAAGCATAGGGTGAACAGGGAGTTCAATGTTGGGGATCATGTTTACCTTAGAGTGAGGGCAAGGAAGAGTTCCTTGAAGCTTGGAAGTTGTGCCAAGTTGTTACCAAGATACTGTGGGCCGTTTGAAGTGCTTGAAAGAATAGGGCCAGTTGCATATAGACTTGCATTGCCTACTAGCACTAGAGCTCATAATGTTTTTCATGTTTCTTTGCTTAAGAGATATGTACATGATCCTAACCATGTGATAAATTGGGATGTGATTCAGGTGGAACCCGAGGGAGAGTTCCGAATCGAGCCAATGCACATCCTCGACAGGAAGGTCACAATGCTCCGGAACCGAGCCATAGGTCAGGTAAAGGTGCAATGGGAGCACTATGGACCTAAAGAGGCTACATGGGAGCTGGAGGATGCCATGCGATTGGCACATCCATTTTTGTTCAATTCTGCAGAACACTGAGGCGATACCAGTGTAGAATTTTGTTCAATTTTGTAAGCATTGAGGACAGTGCTATTAAAGGGGGAGGGGAATGTCACACCCCAGTTTTGAACCCCTTGCATTAGATGTATATGATGTATATATTGTAAATGATCATGGTGTGGAGCTAAAGGCCAAGGCCCCACCATTGATTGGTTATGCTATGTTTTAGGTTGAAATCATCACCGATGGTGTATTGAGGCATGCGGCATACATATTAAGCTTTGTCATCATGTACATATGCATCTTTAATTAAAATGAACCCGGCCAGCTACGCTCGCGGAAACTAAATTGAGAAGGGGCATGATTTTCACAAGGATAAGGGTGTGGGGGAAATTGTCAAACCTTAGCCAATGAGGGAAAAACCCATGTGTCATCTCCCCTTGTGTTACCCAACCACCTCCATCAAGAATTGCTGCTGGTGGTTGAGGCAGTTATTGTTTTGGGAGTGGGGTGGCAGGACTGTCAGTCCATGCCTACACACACACTCCACCCACGGTTGACTTCAGAATGGCAAAAGAAAACCACCGCCATCACTCCAGAAAACTCACGACTGCTCCCTACTCGTGCTATCTCCATTGTTGTTCATTCCTCACAGGAGTCTGGTTGTTTTCCACACATTAGAGGGATGCCATTCTTGCCTTGTCTGTTCACCTCCACGCACAAGAGCTTCCCAGTTTTTCCCACGTAGTTCTTCCTCCACGGATTTGCGGATGGTGTGGCCGTATCCATTCCTCACAGGCCGATTTGTGAGTTCTGCGTTGTTGCTACTCACACAGCAAGCTGGCAGCCGCTTGACACTATCACTCACGATTTTCTCCTATGGAAAGCCATTTCACGTTCAGGGACTGTGTGTAAGTTTACCCCACTGATTTGTGGCTCGTGCATGTGTGTTGTCCTCTGTATTTTGGAGTCTGGTGCAAGTTTCCCTCACGCATAGATTGTTTGGAGTCATTTTCCCCATGTTGTGAGCTATGCTCACTGATTACGTTTGGGACTGTTGTTTTCCCCACATTTGTTGGTAGTGTATGCTGATACATTTTGGGAATATTGCTTCCCCATGTTGTGAGCGGTGCTCACTGTTTTCGTTGGGACTGTATAATCCACTTGGGAATATTTTCCCCTGTTAAGTTGTAATTGCTGTTTAATTTCCTGCGTGTAATGGTTGGTCTTCGGACTGTGTAGGGAGCAGGGATGGGGACTTGGTTTGCTTGATAAACCTGGTGGCTGGAAACCACACAGACAGGGCTAGAGGGATGGCTTTCTTCTCCACAAACCCTAAATAGCACTGGAAGGGAATGCAGGGCCTGAGGGACTGTGTAGCAGAGAAGGGACTGATTCCTTGTGTTGGGTGTGTGTGGGTGTCTTAGAAGTCAGGCTAGTTCTGGTGTAGGTGTTCCTAGCTCTGTGATAAGCTCACCAGCTTAGCATTTAGCCTTTCCCAACTCCTGGATGGCCTGATAAACCCAACTGTGTTGGCTTGGCTGTGTTTTGTGTATCCTTGGCTATGTGTAAGCCTGCTTGTTCCCTTATTCCTTGGAGAATCATGCCCAGCTCGGGGGTGGCAGCGTTGCTGAGAGATTAAGGAGCACGCTGGCCTATGGTTGGGTGGAATGTTGTAGCGACGTAGCTGGTTGTGAAACGAGTTCTTGATAAGATAAGTAATCTTGTTATTTTACTTCTGCAATCATATTTCTGTTAATGATTATGATGAACATGTTGAATGAATGCTATATGAATGTGTGATGTTTCCGCTGCGTATGATAAACAATTGCATCTGTGCATGTTCTAGTTCAAATCGTTTTCTACTTCAATGCATCTTGTTATCAGCATTCTGTTTTAGCATTTTATTTCAGCAATTTTATGAATCCACATGTTCATGGGGCTGGTTTCCCGTATGGTTAACGCCATGGTCGCGTCCTCTTCACCGGTCGGAGGGTTGGGGATGTGACATAAGAAATGGGTTTTCTCCATCATTTGAACTGGATTATTGTTGTATTCATATTGGACTCACTAATAATTTCACAATTTCCTTTGAATTGAATTCCATTTATTAGCACATGAAGAATGCATGATTATTCCATTTTGCTGCTGATAAAGCAGACCATGTTCATTTCTCTAGGCTGCTCTTGGACTGTTAACTTGGGAATCATTCCTCTAGGGTTGATAAACCTTATTTGTGAATGTGCATACCCTCTCCTAACAGGCCATGACTAAGGTATGATCTATTCTAGGTAGGATGTGAATATGTTGTCTCTATTCTATAGATAGTGGTTGATTTTGAAGCTGTAGTAGGTACAATTTTTGTAGATGGTAGGTATGATTGAGTTATATGTACTTCCTGGTATATTTAATAAATATTCCCTAAGTTTATCTTTAGGTTGTAGCACTATTTAGTCTGTTGGATGTATCTAGATATTTTGGTGAGAGGTTGAATAAGTTTTAATTTTTATACTACAATATAATCTTAAATAGATGTGGACGGATCCACTTACAATACATACATTTTCAACTAATGACCCAAAGGAAACTTCCAATGGACAAGTCCAACACTATTTGGATGTCTACAATTGAATATTATTGGTCTTGGATAGCCACCCTACTCCTCAAAGTTTGTTTGTGCAAAATGCTTGAAAATGGCTTGCAAACAACTTGTAACTCTGACATTAAGCTTCCTTCTTTGTTGGTTGTCCAAATTCCTATAGTAGTTTGAGACTTGTTGTATTAATGGTTTTCTAACAACACTTTTCCTACTTTTAAGATAAATTCCATGCATTGATTGCCATGATCTACTCATTCGTATGCCTTTCTTTCTCTGCTCTACAATATTAAAATGATGAAAATATAGTGAAATTTACCTCTTTTTTGTGTGACAGACCTCTTTTTTGTTGTTTACTTGCTTTGTTGCTGGGAAAACTTTTATAATGCTTCCATCTATTCTCAAGTGATTATGTGAATATTAGTACCACTCCATTAAAACAAATTTAGTGTAGTTATTTGAGCACTGAATGGTAAGTTAAAAAAGTGAACCTTGTTGATTTTAAGAAGTACAACACTACATGGGATAAACGTTCACTACATGGGATCGGATATTTGCATTGAATCCTTTAACTTTCAAGGTTAGGTGGAAAGGAAGCAATTCAAATGCTATTACATTGTTTATGATGTCAGTTGTTAGGATGATAGCCTATTAGTCATTAACAAGTTGGGCCTTAAGGTGGCATGTTGGACCCCTAGATAACAATTATTATTTATACTAAGCTGGGGAATCATTTGTTAAAGAACATGCCTTTTATTTGCATAGCACAACTACATTTTACTTTGATATTTTTTATTTTCACTACTCAGATGGTTATCCAAGAATACGTTTTCCTAAAATTTCCAACTAATGATAATGTTGTTTTGTTTATAAAATGGAGATGATTTGTTTATAGTTCTGATTTATAATACTTTGTTTTAAAGTGTTAGGTTAAGTATATTTATGTTATAATACTCTTCTTATAGATTAGACTAATACTATAAATAATGTTTGGTTTATTTATATTAAATATAATCCTGCTGGAAATATGAAATCTACCAACAGAGATAATATATAGGCTTTGTTTTTAATTAGTTCTAGGTTTTTGGAATTGAATATAAAGACAAGAAATAAGTTGCAAAAATGAAATAGAAAACAAACCCTCTTGTAGATTGTTACGGAGAGAAATTCCTATGGCTTGGGGTACCAAAACAGACAGCTTGACTCCAGAAATCAATCCTTTCCAATATGCAATAGAAATTAAATATCTAACACTAAAGGATCAGACCTCGTACCTTATTCCGGACAGTTGAAGTAGATCCCCGTTGAACTTTCCAACTTCAGCTTGAATTGATGAATCACTTCCTCAACAACAAGTAAACAAGACAAGCATACTATATATATTGGTGTTAGATCTATTCTAGCATATATAATCAACAATGTATAAGCATTTGAAATCACCCATGGATGAAATGTTCATTCAAACATACATTATTGGACAGGAAAAGATATTTCTATTAATATAAAATTAGAGATTACAATGGATACAACCTCTGTCGGCACATCTGCGAATCGAAGAAAATGAATCCCCCACTTGGGCCTCCACCACCTCAATCCTCCATCTCTCGATAGCAAGCTCACAAGCAAAAGGCAAGCTTGGGAAGAACACAAAAGTGCTCCAAGGCACAAAGGGATGCATACTCAAGCACAAGTTTCGGCAACAATGGACTATAGTTTCTTTGCTCTCAATTCTCTCATATGCCTTCAATGTACCATAGAGTTCCTTATATAGCTTTTCAAAGGGGTAATGAAAGGTCGAATCCGAGCGATCTCAAGGCATAGGGAAGGCCAGGAGTCAAGTGAGTCAGATCCATGTCAAGGAAAACTCCAAAAGGATTTGGATTATGCACACATTCTGATGTACGCGGTTTTAGGGGTCAAACCTGCGTATATACATGCTTATAGGTTTAAAAGTCGTGTGTATCATTTTTCACATGTTTTTAGGGATGGTCAAGGAAACATCAAAGGACAAAAAATGGTCCAAGGGGTCTAAGGAGTCTGCAAAGGGACAAGGGAAGGCCATACAAGTGTGATTCACTTGGAGTGGTAAAATCAGCTATAACAGATGCCCCCTAATGTGTGAGGTCAGAGGGGTCATACAATGGCCGAAATACATTATAAGTCCATCCCAGAAGTGGAGTGATGAAGGATCCCAAATGGAAGACTAGCCACCCAATCAGCATAGTACACTGATACAACTCTACACATACTGCAAATACATATAGCAGTCCCAGATACATAAAAGTACAATGGCCATGAATAGGCATGATACAAGATATCACATAAGTGGTCATCGCCACGTACAATATACATAGATCAGAATCTCCATGATGAAGATATACAAAGGATCATGATATCCATAATGGCTAAAGATATATAATGGATCAAGATCTCCATAATGGCTGGAAATGTCTGACATATACTGGTATCAAGTCACAAGAGCTGAAATCTCATGAACACTAACACGATCAAGGAGGTAGCATATATGAGATGCCACCAATCTGGAAGGTCTTCTACACAAACCGCTACGAGTAAATGTCCTACTATGTGAATAGAGGTGTTGAGGTCGAACATAGTAGTCCATCATCTGATTACCGGTCATTGATGTACACCATTAACAGACGCGAGATCACCCACCGATAATGAAAATGGGAATCAAGGTACTAGAGTGCAAACTAACAAGTGTGAATAAATGTGTTGAGGTCGAACACTCGAGAGGATCCATTGATCAGGGGAAATTGATGTATTCCCAAATACTGTTGATGGCAAGAGAACCTACCACTGATGACTACAAGTATCAAGGCACTCAAAATTGACTCTAGATTCCAATCCCAGAATAAATGATCTGAATTCAATGGGATGAAATCCACTAGAAGGAGGGCATTAAGGCATCCCCCATCATCCAAAACGAGGTACTCAGCAAAGCTGTATGATGTGGAAGGACTTAATCATAAGGTGCACGAACCAGTAATAGTACCAGGAATGGCCGACATGCAAAGTCAAGATAACTGAGGAATGGCCGACTCAGGCTTCAACTTCCTTCGAACAAGAGCATAACAATGAATGGTGACTGAATAAATGCAGCATAGACTCAATATACAAAACTGGGACATCTCTGCGACACATGAGGCATCGGCAAAGGCTCCATAGGGACTGGAAGCTTAACCAGTCGATGGAGATAAACTCAGATAAATGAGTACAGCTCCTAAAGTCAAACTATAAACCCAACCAATGGAAGTGATATATAGTGCTCTGTTCGAAAGCGACACGACTCGACAGCTACCAAAGATAACATCTTTCCTTGTCCACCATTTTGGTTTTTTTATTTTTTTGGACTTTTTCAAATATTTAAAAGGCTTGAAAAAGAATAAAACTGCTTTATAGTTACAGACTAGGAGGAGACGAGTGTCATAGGGGCAAACAAACTAGTTCCAAGCAATAGAACATACCTTTGCTCAATGCAAGGATACATGTGTAGGATAGTGACACTCGGGGGAAAATCCCCTCCCAGTAAAAAAGGGAATCAAGTTGCAAAGGATATATAAAGTGGCTCTGCATGGCTAGACATGAGACAAGCTCGGGCTATATGGCTGAAACGCAATGTTAGGGAATCCGGCATAAATCTCAATAAGGCAGGCAAAGCTCATGATCATGCAATTACAACTTGACATAAGGGAGGCCTGAGGGAAATAGGCCAGCAAAAGATCAAGAGGAGTATGAGGCTCTTACGAAGTGTCATGGCAATACTATACAACGAACTCTCACACCCTAAGGGACAAAACATCAGCATGGGCACCAAATGCAAATAAGGTGCTAACTGGAGTACCCATGTAAGGTCAAGCTCTACCACTCATATCATGCCACTTATAAAATAGCAAGAAGGTTCTGTGACAGAATAGAGTGGGTTCGTACCTAAGGCTATAATGAAACGGTTATAAGGTCATGCAAAATGAAAATGGTGATGAAACCTAACCTATATGCCAGTTTAGACATGATACCTGAGATCGGCATGAACGGGTCAATCCAACGGCTGAAACGACACTCAAAAAGGTCTCCTACATCATAAATTAGGTCAAAAATGGTCCAAAATGATTAGAAATTGTCCAAACTATCGGAAAGGGGGTAAAAAATTTCAAAAATTTGAAAAATTTCTATAAATAGTAAAAAATTCAAAACATTATAAAACATTTGAAATTTTTACCCAATTGAGCTCATATTTTCAACAGCGAATTCCAGGAGATCCAACCGATAGAATCCACTACCGTTTCTTCCAGGTACTTACCCATGCTCTTCTCTTCCATTTTAATGCATTTTTTATCAAATTCCATGGTCATTTAAGGTTTCTAGGCCAATCCAAAAAGGCGCTGCGGCCCACGCAGAAATCGAGGGTTTTTCCACGTATAGGGCTAGATATACACAAAAAATTCCCTCATAGTCGCGTACATACGCGGCTGTTTGGAAAACAATCGCATATGCAGCCACACATGAAGTTTTTTAAGTAATCTAATGGGAAAACTTGCAATTTTTTATGCAGGATGGTCCTAGAATGGAGAGAACGTGAGCATGGTGATGTAGAGGAGGCAGTAAGGGCCAATCTAATGGCTCAACAAGCGCTACGTGCATGTGGGCTCTACAAATTATGGTGTCTTGGTGGCTTAAGGGCCAAACCAGGAATATTGCAGATGCTGGTGGATTACTGGGATCCAGACTCTGAGTCATTCCAGATAGATGGGATGTCCCTCACCATAAAGGTGGAGGACATATACTTTATTACTGGACTTTTCCAACAGGAGGAAGTAGTGAACCTACGTTCTCGCGGGCACGGAGGTGGCCTGACTATAGATGAGTACATTGCGTTGTATTGCTATCCGGACATGGAGAAGGTGGGGAGTTAGATCCCAACCAACTCTATATAGGTGCTCGGCCTAAAGGCCATCCTACTGACACTGGGCAAGATAGCAGGCTTGGCTTCACTCCACCAGGCCTCACGGCCTCTGATGTTCTATGCAGTGGAGTGAATGAGACCCACGATTTATGACTGGAGCACTACATTACTGAGCAACATGAAACATCAGCTCAATGAGTGTAAGATGGGCAGAGTGCAGAACTTCAATTTCAGCAGCATACTGAGCACATTTTTCTTCAAGCATGTTCCAGGATTGAGCCCCAGAGTTGGCATTCTTCTACACGGGGTTCGAGATCTGGCCCAACGGCGTTGGGCAGATGCGATGCGCAGACTGGGGGGAGGTAGGGTGTCCAACCCCTATCCAGCTAAGTTCTTTCCTTGGTGGCGATGATAGATAGTTGCCATCGATGACTACCCCTACGCAGGGATATATTTTTGGGGGGACCCGGACATGCCGCTACCACCAGGATTGGCATACGATGACATAGGTAACGAATCTCGACCCTCTCTTTAAATTTTTGAGTTATTTAATTTTTTTGTGTTTTCTGGTTATATGGAATCAAAAGACATGTTTTTGGGTGACAATACATAGTGACATCTACCATTTGTATGCAGATGTGGGACCACGACAGCCTGAAGGCCTCCCTCGTCATAGACAGAAGGGAAGAGGAGATGATATCATGGGTGTAGATGTTGAGCGAATGCTCTAGAGCATTCATACCAACTTTGTGAGACTGACACACAGAGTTCCCATGGCGCAAGTCAAGGACTTGCCTGAGTCCATGCAGCGCTAGGTGGTGAGTGTACCATGAGCATGGGTGCGATTATTCCGTCGGCTAGCTAGAGCCGTAGTGACCTTCCATGATCACACCCCCCCCCCCTCCTCCACAGGCTTAGATACCTGGGAGCGATACATTTTGTATTACCATGTATTTTATTTTGGTGGCTTGAGAGCCCCATTTTTGTATCATGACACTATGTATTACCACATTTTGGATGTTTATAAAATTTTATGATGATCGGTTTATTTATTTACATATGTAAAAATTTGTGTTTGTGATGAATTTACTGTTTATGAAACAAATGCCAATCTAACACGTAGTTAGCATATGAGTCAGCAACTTGATTATTAATTCTTGGAATATGTATGTATGTTATATTGTCAAATTGTCGTTCTAATAATCTCACACATAAGAATCTTCTTAATAACATCGGATCTCTAACATGGTACAAACCATTAAGATGTGACACTACTAACTCCGAATCAAGATGTACCTCAAGAGAGAGAACGCCATGTGAAATGGCATCCCATAGAAGCTCAATAACGACACTATATTCAGCAACATTGTTTGAAGATGGTCGTAAACATACACCTCCTGAAGACAGTACCCAACCCATAGGAGTATAAATCACCCAAGCAGCAGAGGCTGAGTGTTGAGTGTGATGACTCGCACCATCCGCGAATCCTATGTAGGTGAAAGATTCCATTGACATATGCCAAAAGAAATGAAAACTAATCACAAACCCAATCACTATAAGAAAAAGTCTTAAATATGCAAAACTGTACAATAATATACAATAACCAGCCTTGGCTGAAAATCATGCATAGTACTTCTTGAGATAGAGCCTGTTGATGTATATGTAACTTCGGAATGTATTCTTCTATGTATCTTATGTATTGTAACCCGATGTTTATTCCGGGATGTTTCTATTATTTATTTGAGTCATGTGGTCATGCCCTGATGTTCCAATCGGGAGGATTAATAATGTAATCAAGTCATATCAAGTCATTAGGTAAGTCCCCACAGTTTCAGGGCACTTGAGTTATTATACACTAATTAAGGTGTAGGCTCAAGTAGTAATTATTAGGTCGAGCCTACGTGTGAAATGGCAATTCAAGTGAACGGACTAATATAAATAGAGAGTGTGTGTCTCTCTATTTATCACTTGTGAATTACATCACTTGCTCTCTCAAGTGTGGTGCACCTTTGGAGAAGGAAATACTTTGGCTTGACAGAAGACAGAAGGCTATTGCTGTGTTGGGAGGTCATCTTACTGTTTTGGGTTCACATCTTGTGGTGATACTATCTTAGAGGAAGTTGAGGGGTTTTCTCCATTTATGGTTTCCCCTCCCAAAAATATTTGTGTCTCTTGTCTCATATGATGTGCTTATGTTATTGATGTGCTTGTTATTCTCTCAGTGAAAAGATCTTAACATAATGATAGCTTAAATGTTGAAAAACTAACATGGTATCAGAGCTAACTTGAGAAGAAGACACTGTGCAGCTGCGGAGGCTAGGGCTTCCTTGTTTGTGGATCTTTCTCCACTATTTTTCAGCAAAAGTAAGGTGGACTTACTCTCCTCCCTAGGGCACATCTTTCTGTCGAAACAGAATTCAATTCGAAGGATTTTCAGTTTTGGACCTGTCACTGGGGCCGAAAATTAGGGTTTTTTTATAGAAGAGGAGTTTTTCAATGAGCCCAGGCCTGGATTTTTCTCCTCCCCAAAATCGAATTTAGGAACAAATTTGAAGGCATTTGGGTGGACAAAACTCCGGGAAATCAAAACCCTTGTTTCTCCTGAACCAGCTCTGCAGGATTTCAGCTGAAGCTTCAGTTTTGACATCTTGAACCTGGTAAGATCTAAAATATTTTGTATTTCCATTTGAGGTTCTTATTTAAATATGTCTCATCATACCAAGCTTGATGAAAATCTTGAGGGGGCTGATAACTTCCGAGCTTGGAAGTATAGAATCTCCCTGGTCCTGGAAGAGAATGAATTAGACTCCTACATCCATGAGGAGATTCCAGTTCCAGAGGGAGATGAGGAAAAGGCTCTTCATAAGAAGAAGATGGTTATGGCAAAGAGGATCATTGCTGATTCAATCAAGGATCATCTTATCCCTCAGGTGTCCTCTCTCAAGACACCTAAAGCTATGTTTGATGCCCTAACCAAATTGTTTGAAGGAAAGAACATCAATCGGAAGATGACCCTGAGGAACCAGCTGAAGAATGTGAAGATTCAGAATGCAGAAACTATTCAGTCATACTTCACAACGGTTTCTCAAATCAAAGAACAATTAGAAGCTGTTGATGAAGAAGTGGAAAATGCAGAGATTGTCATGACTACTTTGAATGGCCTCCCTAGGTCATGGGATGCTTTCATTCAAGGAATCTATGCTAGAAAGAAGTTGGTCAAATTTAGCAGACTATGGGAAGAATGCTCTCAAGAAGAAGCTCGGATAGCAGCTCGAGAAGAGAAGATGGGAAGTGAAGACCAAGATCTTACAGCACACTCCAAGTCTCACTTCAAGTCATCAAGGAAGAAGAAACATCATTCCAAAGGTAAGCCTTCTTATAAAGATAATCCTAAAAGAGATATGTCTAGGGTCATATGCTATACTTGTGATGAAGCAGGACACTTTGCAAAAGATTGTCCTAACAAACCAAAGAAGATAAAGAAGAGAAACAAAAGAAGACATCATGCTCATGCCGCAGAGGATGATGAACCTTCCAGAAAGAGATCTAGATATTAAAGTGAAGATTCTTCAAGCGAGGATGAATATGTACTGATTTCAACTCTCACAGGCAACATTACTCATGGAAGTGATGATTGGCTCATAGACAGTGGTTCTTCCAAACATATGATTGGATTCAAGGAATCTTTTGTGAGACTATCAGAACATGAATCACCTCACAAGGTGAAACTAGAAGATGACTACCAATACCCAATAAAAGGTAGTGGGGAATCTTCATACAAGCTAGAATCTGGTAAGTCTCTAACAATGAAAGAAGTATTGTTTGTTCTAGGACTTAAGAAGAATCTCCTATCCATTTCAGCATTGGATGCAAAAGGAATGCGGGTAGCATTCATAGATGGTCAAGTCATCATGTGGCCAAAAGGAAAGACTATCGATGATGCGGTAGTAATTGGTGAACAAGAAGGACGCTTGTACAAATTGAAGGGACATCCAGAACAAGCCTTGATCCATGATTCAGTAGAGCCAAATGAACTTTGGCATAGAATACTTGCACATGTGCATTACAGAGCATTACCTATTGCAAGTAAAGCTGTCGAAGGTCTTCCAGAAATTCAAGAAAAACATGAAGGGGTCTGCAAAGGATGTGCGAAAGGAAAGAATACAAAGAAGACATTTCCAAGCAGCGAAAGCAAAGCCAAAAGCATTCTAGAGATCATCCACTCCGATGTATGCGGTCCTATATCATCAAACTCACTTAGCGGGTATGCATACTATGTTTCCTTTATTGATGATTTCTCTAGAAAGACATGGATTTATTTTATGAAGAACAAAGATGAAGTATTCAGCAAGTTCAAGGAATTCAAAGCCTTGATTGAGAACCATTCTGAAAAGAAGATCAAGACCATCCATTCAGATAATGGTGGAGAATTCACTTCGAATGAATTCAAGGAGCTATGCAAAGAATCAGGGATTAAGAGGGAGTTGTCCACTCCTTATAATCCACAACAGAATGGGGTTGCAGAACGGAAAAACAGAACTATCATGGAAGCAGCAAGAGCTATGCTTCATGATCAAGATCTACCTATGCATCTTTGGGCTGAAGCTACCAGAACATCAGTGTATGTACAGAACTGTACTCCACATAGAGTACTCAAGAACAAGCCTCCAGAAGAAGTCTTCTCCGGTAAGAAACCAGAAGTCAGCCATCTCAGAATATTCGGTTGTCCAGTATACATACATATTCCAAAAGAGAAGAGAACAAAATTAGATCCTTCAGGAAAGAAGGGAATATTTGTGGGATACTCGGAAAGCTCGAAGGCATATAGAATCTACTTTCCAGGATACAAGAAGATTGACATTAGCAGGGATGTGACATGTGATGAAGACACAGCTTACAACAAATCCAGAAAGAGACCTGCTGAAGAACCTGAAGAAGCGGAAGCAGAAGCACCCAAGATCCGTGATACAATCATAAATGAAGAAGCTCAAGAAGAAGATCGAGAGTTCAAGGAACCACAAAGACCTATAGATCCACCTCTGGACAAGAATCCTCATAAGAGGAAACCTGCTTGGGTACGTGAACTTATCCAAGGTGCAGAAAAGTATGGGGCTCCAGAAGAGAATCACAGAAAAAGAAAGAGAACCAGATCAAATTCCGGGTATGTAGCTTTACTATGTGATTTCATTGACAAAGAACCTTCCAGTTATGAAGAAGCGGCAAATCAGAAAGAATGGAAGGATGCTATGATCGAAGAATATCAATCGATCATGAAGAATGATGTTTGGGATGTTGTCCCAAGACCAAAAGGGAAGTCAGTTGTCACTTCCAAATGGATCTACAAGATTAAGCATGCTGCGGACGGTAGCATTGAAAAGTATAAGGCAAGATTTGTAGCTCGAGGATTCTCTCAGAAAGAGGGAATAGACTATGAAGAGACTTTTGCACCTGTAGCCAGATACACTTCCATTAGATCAGTACTTGCTTTGGCTGCAGTGATGAAGTGGAAGATACACCAGATGGATGTCAAGACAGCTTTCTTGAATGGTGTAGTAGAAGAGGAAGTGTATGTAGAACAACCACTCGGTTTTGAGACACATGACAGAGAGTCTCATGTATGCAGATTGAAGAAATCCTTGTATGGTTTGAAACAGGCACCTAGGACCTGGTATGGCAGAATTGATAGCTTTCTATCTAGTTTGGGCTTTACCAAGAGTAAAGCAGATTCCAACCTTTACTACAAGGTTGAAGATGGAAACCCAGTGATGCTTCTACTGTATGTAGATGATCTATTTATGACAGGTACAGATGGGTTGATTGCTGATACGAAGAGAAATATTGCTGCTGAGTTCGAGATGAAGGACTTGGGGATGATGCATTACTTTCTAGGTATGGAGGTGTGGCAGAGTTCAGATGAAATCTTCCTTGGACAAGGGAAGTATGCAGTAGAGATCCTGAAGAAGTTTGGGATGATGGACTGCAAGGCCTATGGCTACACCCATGGCATCGAACCTAAATCTATTGAGTGATGCTTCGTCAAAGTCAGTTGATGCTACGATGTATCATCAGATGATTGGGTCATTGATGTACCTGACGAACACAAGACCAGATATTTGCTTTGCTGTGAACACCTTGAGCCAATATTTGACAGATCTGAGAAGTGTTCACTTGATTGCTGCAAAGCATATTCTAAGGTACCTGAAGGGTACAATTGATTATGGGCTCAAGTATGATGCGAATCAGAAGATTAACCTGGAGGGTTATGTTGATTCAAATTGGGCAGGTAGTACCATCGACGAGAAGAGTACTTCGGGATGCTGCTTTAGTATGGGATCAGGTGTGATTTCTTGGTTTAGCAGGAAGCAATCTTGTGTGGCACTGAGTACAGCTGAAGCAGAGTATGTCGCAGCTTGTTCAGCTAGTTGTAAGGCAGTGTGGCTACGAAAGCTAATGTCTGATATATTTGATCTCCAGTTGGATGCTACTTGTATACATTGTGACAACCATAGTTGCGTGAAGTTGTCAGAGAATCCTGTGTTCCATGACAGTTCGAAGCATATCGAGATCAAATATCACTATATCAGGGATATGGTGCAGAGAGGAGCAGTGAAGCTCCTGTATGTTGCGACGAAGGAACAGATAGCTGATGTATTGATGAATCCATTGGCTAGGCTGAAATTTGAGTACTTCAGAGAGAGACTTGGTGTTCTCCAGATCGAGGTTCCTTCCAAGAGACAGTGATGAGACCCATAGCCATTCTGACATGGTGAGAGGATTGGTACCTTCCATGGTCAGATGTAAGGGCTGAGCCATTCTATCATGGTGAGAGGATTTGGTTTCTTCCATGTTAGATATGAGTGTTGATTGCCATTCTGGGAATGGAGGCACCTGGTCAGTTACCAAGAACACTCAGTCAGGGACTGAGAGAGCCATTCTGACGAGCAGGTCAGATGTAAGGGCTGAGCCATTCTGGTCATGGCTAAAGGATTAAGTTCCTCCCATGACAGATGTGAGTGCTGGCCATTCTGTCGAGTAGGACAGATGTAAGGGCAACTGCCACTCTCCGGGAGAGTGGAGGTGCCTAGTTCGTTACCAGGTAGCTCAGTCAGGGACTGGGGGCCATTCTGACGAGAGTGTAGGATTCAGTTTCTACCAGGTCAGATGTGAGTGCACAAATCTCTCATAATTGTGGTAGGAGGGGCTTCGGCCTGGGTGAGAGTCGTTCATCATTGTGGTAGGATGTGTTCCGGCTTGGGTGAATATGAAAATCTTTCATCATTGTGGTAGGAGGGGCTTTGGCCTGGGTGAAAGTCATTCATCATTGTGGTAGGATGTGTTTCAGCCTGGGTGAATGTGCCATTCTGACGAGTAGGTCAGATATAAGTGCAGATCCATTTCACAGATGATAGTTGATTGTGCCTATCATGCTGGTGAATGTGAGTGCTGGGCCTTTCTGATGTGATTGTAGTTTACTACATGATCAGATGTGAGTGCTGGGCGTGCCTTTCTGACGAGCAGGTCAGATGTAAGTGTTGGGCGTGCCTTTCTGACGAGTAGGTCAGATGTAAGTGCTGGGCGAAGACCTACAGGAGAGTAGGCCTACAACCAGCATGAAAAAGGGCTGGCTCTGTAGAAATTCCTATGACAAGATAGTACACACATGATGATGACCAGTGGAGATCCAGATCGAGTTATGATCCAGATCCAGTTATGATGACTTTGAGTGATCCAGATCGAGTGATGATCCAGATCAAGTCCAGTGATGATGATCCAGATCGAGTGATGATCCAGATCCAGTGATGACGTACTATGACGATCCATATCGAGAGATGATGCAGATCTAGATGACTTGAAGATGAAGATGACTTGAAGACGAAGATGACTTGAAGTTGAATATGACTCAAAGACGAAGATGATCCAGTTGATGTAGAGAAGAAGACCAGTGCTGAAAAATTGTGTCGAAAGAATACCTTCCTAGTTAATAGGGAGTGTTGATGTATATGTAACTTCGAAATGTATTCTTCTATGTATCTTATGTATTGTAACCCGATGTTTATTCCGGGATGTTTCTATTATGTATTTGAGTCATGTGGTCATGCCCCGATGTTCCGATCGGGAGGATTAATAATGTAATCAATTCATATCAAGTCATTAGGTAAGTCCCCACAGTTTCGAGGCACTTGAGTTATTATACACTAATTAAGGTGTAGGCTCGAGTAGTAATTATTAGGTCGATCCTACATGTGAAATGGCAATTCAAGTGAACGGACTAATATAAATAGAGAGTGTGTGTCTCTCTATTTATCACTTGTGAATTACATCACTTGCTCTCTCAAGTGTGGCGCACCTTTGGAGAAGGAAATACTTTGGCTTGACAGAAGACAGAAGGCTATTGCTGTGTTGGGAGGTCATCTTACTGTTTTGGTTTCACATCTTGTGGTGATACTATCTTAGAGGAAGTTGAGGGGTTTTCTCCATTTATGGTTTCCCCTCCCAAAACTCTTTGTGTCTTTGTCTCATATGATGTGCTTATGTTATTGTTGTGCTTGTTATTCTCTCAGTGAAAAGATCTTAACATAATGATAGCTTAAATGTTGAAAAACTAACAGAGCCCATTTCTAGGCTCCGCCAAGGTCGTTCCCTCATAATCCACTAACTCATAAGTGCCCTTCTCTAACACACGTTTGAAGACGTAAGGACCACGCCACATGGGGTTAAACTTTCCTGCCCCCAAGGGTTCTTTTGGTTGATCCCACAAAAGGACCAAGTCTCCCTCACTAAACCTCCTTGGATGGACAGACTTATCGTACTAGACCTTTACACGATGTTTATTTACTTCTAGAGCCACCAAGGCATCTTGACGCTGCTCATCAAGTTGCTCAAGGTGGACCAAACGCTCCTCTAATGGCGAAGTGTCTGGTAAGAGTTCTACGGTTAGCTTCAAAGAAGGAATCTCGTATTCAACTGAAAATACCGACTCCACTCCATGTACAATTTGATATGGAGAAAAACCTGTGGTAGTCTTAACAGTGGTTCTATATGCCCACAAAGTAGGATATAACATAATGTGCCAATTATTCTTTCTTTGTGTGATGGTTCGTTGGAGAATGGATTTGAGTGACTTGTTCACTGCTTCTACCTGTCCATTCGCTTGAGGGTATTAAGAGGAGAAATGCTCTTGCTTGTACCCTAACTTTGATGCCAACTATTCCATCATACGATTCTGAAAGTGTGAGCCATGGTCAGTGACAAGCTCTTTCAAAATCCTGAACCGAGTAATAATCTGGTTGAATACGAAGTGCGCAGCTATCTCACCATCAAATTTAACTGTAGGCATAGCCCCAGCCCATTTTGTGAAGTAATCAATAGCCACTATGATATGATGATGCCCCCCAGCTGAAGCTAGGTTGCAATCCATAAAATCAAGCCCCCACTTAGTGAAGGGACCAGCGGTGACGATGGGATGCAATGGGGTAGGTTTCGAGTGCATATTCCATGCAAACATGTGGCAAGGGTGGCACCTCTTGACCACATCTACACAATCCTTTAAATATTGATGGCCAGAAATAACCCGCTCTTAATATTTTTTGGGCTGTAGAAAGGATAGATAAATGACCACCACATGCCCCTCTGTGGCAATCATTCAGCACTACCTCAGCCTCCTCATGAGTTAAACAACGTTGTAAAATGGAATCTACCCCATGGCGGTACAAAGTGTTACCCACTATGAGATAATTCTTAGACACGTGATGTAATCATCGTCATTCATCTCGTGAGAGGTGAGTAGGGACTTTCAATGTTTGTAAATATATAATGATATCCCCATACCATGGGTCTAAATTTGAGATTAAGAAGATGTGTTCATCGATAAACGTATCTTCACAAACTAACTCCTCAGCCTCGCTTGGAAAATCCGATATAAGCTCTGCAAAAATTAACAACTTCTTCGATTTTGTTGAAACAAACTCGAGATCGAACTCTTGCAGGATGACAATCCATTTATTATATTTTCCCCCAATCATCCTTCGAGTGAGGACGAATTGAAACAGATTGACATGGGCTACAACCAAGGTTTGGCAAAGGAGAATATAATGTCTCAAATGTTGAACCGCATGTACGGTAGCTAAAGCAAGCTTCTCAACATAAGAATAATGAATCTCTATGTCAATAAGGTTTCGGCTTAAATAGTATATGACATGCTCTTGGAGCTCCTCATCCTCTTGAACCAAAACCATACCAATCGTCTCCATGGACGCGGTCACATAAAGTAGAAAATCGCGGCTATAGTTTGGGGGACTAATCACTAGGGTCGATGCTAGGGCTCTCTTGAGTGCATCAAAGGAATCCTGGGCTTGCTCATCCCAACAAAAGGTGGTGTCCTTCTTCAAAAGACACGTGAAGCCTCTAGTCAAATTGGCAAAATTGACAACGAATCTCCATAAGAAGTTTGCCATGCCTTGCAAACATTGAAGATGAAAAATATTTTTTGGGGGAGACAGTTGAAGTATTGCCTCAACCTTCAAAGGGTTGACTCTTATACCCTCTTTAGAAACGATGAATCCTAACAAGTGACCTGACTTCACACAAAAAATGCACTTGTGAGGGTTTAACCTAACCAAATAATGGCAGCATCTTTCGAATAGCAATATCAAATGATAAGAATGACGCATTCTCATATGAGAATGAGCAGCAAGGTCATCTAAAAATACTTCGATAATCAACTTGAGATTGTGGAAGATCAAGGTCATCGCCTGCTGAAAAGTAGCTCTAGCGTTCTTAAGGCCAAAAGAAATTTTACGATATGCAAATGTTCCCCAAGGACAAATAAATGCAGTCTTATGTTGGTCCTCAGGTTTAATTTGTATCTGATTATATCCAGAAAAGCCGTCCATGAAGGAAAAAACCTCGCTACCCACACACTCATCCAAAATATGATCAATAAATGGTGTGGGGAAGTTGTCCTTAGGACAGGCACGATTCAAATCACGGAAATCAGTACATATGCGGATTGCTCCCTGCTTCTTATCCACTAGAACAGGGTTTGAAACCCACTCTGTAAAGGGAACGGGATAGATAGAACTGACTTTCAACAATTTCTCTATCTTTTCCTTAATCGCAGGTGCTTTCCTAGGATTCACTACACACAAGCGTTGTGAAACAGGCTTAGCGTTGGGATAAGTCTTAATCTCATGTTCGACAATACGAGGGTCGATACCTAGAATTTCATCGTAAGACCAAGCAAAGATATCACGAAATTATTTAAACAGATCAGTGTATTCTTAAATCTCAGCATAGGAACATTCTACCCCAATACAGACATTCTCTATCCTGCTAGGATCACGAGAGATATTGATAGGGATCGTTGAAGATATGTTTTCCATGTTTCCATCAGCCATCGGACCAGGAGAGCTTAATGGAACCATAGGACTACCAATTCTCTCACTAAGAACCTCCCTAATGTCCTCATGCTCTAAGCGGTCAAGCTCGGGAAGAAAGTAAGATATATGATGGAGTTCTTCCCATGGTGGCTCAACTCCCGACATGGCCTCAATAATCGCTTCATCTGAAGGGAAAACACTATCAAGGTAGTCGTGCACGTGAAAAGGCTATACTACCCATGTAGGAAGCACATAAGGGTCCTCCTCCTCCATCCGTGAAGAGGAAGGATTGGGATCTACAACACACTCAATATTAGCTTGATAAGCTACCATAGTTGCAGGCAATGGCACGTCCATCATGATGGACTCACTCGGAGTACACGGTGTAGGAAGAATCCAAGGATATTCCATATGACTCATGCGAAAAGACATCGATCTCATAGATGTCGAATCCTCATCGAAACTAGACGCTATCATAAGGATCGGTGCAGGACAACTAAAACTTCCCATGAGGGATGGATACATGCCTACACCCACACTCCCAGTTGCCAGCTGAGAGTGCTCAATGATCGAGATCGAAGCTCCCAAAGATGTTGTAATTGATGTAATTTTGAATGAGATTTAATCAATCGTGACTATATTCACGTTAAATGGAAATCATACAACACGAAATAGGGAAGAATCTACGGCTTGCATACTGTACATCCAATTCCTACCCAACAAGAGATTGTAGTCAAGGGGCGCATCAACCACCTCGACCTCTATCGCAATGGTCTTCCCTCCCAAATGGACCCTAAGGGAAGGAAGGATCCTGTGCGGCCTAAACAATCTCCCATCAAACGCAGTTAACATGGTCACTGATTTAGACAACTCAGGGAACCTAAACCCTTCCAACATGATAAAGACATCACAGAAGCAATAGCACCTTCATCAATCATAGTGTGCTTGATGGTCATGTTAAGACATTCTACGTGAATCAAAAGAGACACATAGTAAGGCAAGAGAGGCTGAAGTCCTGCGGTTTCAAATTTAATCACAGAGGAAGAATTATCATCATTCACACTAAGGGTAGAAAGCAAAGCCTTCCTTTGTGAAGGACAACTCTGAAGCACTTCCAGTGCAGACATTGCACAAGGAGTGTGGCCCAAAACCTCGACAACTGAATAGTTCTGGGCGGCTCGGGCATTAGGATTGTGCCCCGAACGCTTAAGGACTCCCTTAGGAATGCAATTTGTAGCTTCAGGTCTATCCATAGGTTTATCAATACACAAAGGAGTCCCTGGTGGATCAAGTTCCTTTCCTGGGCTGGGTTGTGATGAACCATAGTCTTTTTCACGGATCACAACTTTCGCAGCAGGTACCATGTTAATGCAACCATGACCACTACCTTCCGATGGATCTTGATCACCACCAGACTGATCACGGGTCCTCGATTTCATATTTTGATTGTGAGGTAAAGGGTTAGTTAGCACAGCTGGGCCATGTTCCAAGAATCTCGAGGCTTCATCGATACGAGGGCACAAGTAAGTGAGGTGATCGTCCTTATACAACTTTCAAGGGAATTTAACCTTACGTTTATCTTGATTGTCCCCCCTAGCATTACGAGCATTCTTGTCATTATTATTAACATTCTCATTCCTATTCCCACCCTTAAAATTATTCTTACCCTTCTTTTTATTCCGTCCGGGCTGTTGGTTACCCTTCTGGTCTGACGATTGCACCGAAAGTACACTCGCCATTTGGGCGGGTTCAGATGAAGCCGTGGCTTTTCCTGAAGCAGATTGGTTGATTGGAAATTGACTAACTTGTTTTGCAACTGAATATGCAGGTCTAGCATTCGCACAACCAACAATGCCATCGGCATGCGGTCCAGGTTTAACTTTGGGATCAAAACTAGAACGCGGAGCATTGGAAATGATCTCATATAACAAACTGGACTGAGCATAAATCAAATCCAGTTCCTGCGCCCTAAAAATCGCTTGTTCCTCATTTTGCACTCTGGATGTAGAAACATCCTTCGCTATATATGGCAATAATGACTTAAGGAACCATTCGAGGAGGATATCTAGCGGTATAAACGCCTTAATTAACCTTTTTCGTCTACGCCACTCTTGGATATGATCCAAGATATGTGTGGCTTTATCCTGTCGAAATGTCGACAAGAGTTCAGTACCAATGTCATAACGCACTGGCAGCTGGAAGTGGTTAAGAAAAGTCATCGCTAGGTCATCGAACAAAGCGAATTCCCCCCTAGGTAGCTCTATATACCATTTCATGCCAGGCCCTGTAAGGGTGCGTTGAAACAACCTTAAACAGATGGAGTCCTAATGTAAGGAATTCGAAGAGCACCATAGGTGGAAAGTAGTAACATGTTCGTTCATATCTTCTCCCGGTTTGCCCTCGAATTTGGGTATTTCTGAGGGAAGCTTAGTAGGGACAGCCGGCCAAGCCGGTTCATGAGCTACAAGATCGTTCGTCAATCTTGACAAGTCAGGAAGATTCAGCATTGCGAGGAAAGGGATCCTAGGATGATGAGTTCGATGGACCACTACTTGATAGTTCTGATTCACATAGGTATGATTACCACCATGGCCTTGGCCATAGTGCCCTCCTCCCGTTTTACCCATATAGGGTGGCATGGAAGCACCATAGTGTGGTGTATCTTGACTATTCAGAGCTACAAAGCCATAATTTGGAGAGTAAGCAGGTTGTTGATACCCGCCCCCATAAGGTGAAGAACCCTGTCCATACTGCATCCCATAATAGGGTCCATAAATCATCACATGAGATGTCCCATGAGACACTCTGTAAGAAGGAACATATGCTCCGGAAGTAAGAATGTGACCTCTAGAAGTATGACCATGACCTCCCGAAACAACAAGCGGTGCATGTACCTGAGACACAAATGGTCTGGTAACCGCAGTACAGACATAACTCGTAGCAACATTCTGGCCGGAAGGACCACGTGAATGAGGTGGAGGGTGAACATTCGAAGAACTAGGGGCAGAGGACGAAGGGATCTGTGTAATTATGTACGTGCTATTCCCTATAGTCACTCGTCTCGGATCTGGTATCCTAATAGGATCACTAACCCTAGACCTAGGAGGAATATGTGATTTAGCTTCCACCACCGGGATGGAAGGTGCAATGTGACTTGTGCTCCCAAACCTCTCCACATGGTAAGGAATGAGAGTGCCCCCAGGCATAGTGTTAGGCTCAAACTAAAATTCGACATGAAATGCCAAATCATGTGTGGAAAAACAAGACATACCATAACTACCATAACTAGTGCTCGCGGGTTCAAAAGGAGTCTTATCATCCTTCGACATTCCATACCAGCGATGCGCTAATGGGGAATCAACCCTAGAGTAAGTAGGTCTATCATGAAAGGTTCCTATCTCAGAAATCATAGGACCTAACTCAGTCAAATCAGGTGAAGGATCATAGTTAGGAGTAAACTCCCTATCTTCCACATGAATGGGAGAAGATGGTTCGGGAATACCTTCTATATGGTCTCCCATGGTGTGTGAATCAATGTCCAAAGTAGTCCTCCTAGACTGTCTATTTCTCTTTCCCAAAGGAGGAGGAGATGTAGAAGGCGGAAATCCTGCTAAACGAAGAGAATGGCGAGGAGCCGCACCCAAATCCACAATCACTCAAAAAATATAAAAGACTCTCTATCTACGCAAACCTTAAGCAAGCTAACGTGCACAGAGCAGTCACCAATAAAATATAAAGCCAAATGCAAGAAATCAAGGGTAGGATAAGTGAGCTCTCGAATGAAGTAGGTATGTCTCGCCTAGGAGAGGCTTGAGACTCCCATACACAACAAGTAAAGGTATGTAACCAATTATTATGGCCCTCAGCTTCAACATGTAAAGCGACTGTGTTGTCTAACCCCAACCTGGCCGGGACACCCACAGAATAACCCCTGCAAAGTACCCCATCGATATCCTAGGTAAGGTCACTAAGGTCACCTCAATATAATCAATGCTCAGGCGGACAGTTGCAGATGGGATTGACCGTATCGGCAGGGTAGCAAAGCCCAAAACTCTCGAAAGAGCCCCTAGATACGAATAAAATCCTGGAAATATTTCCGGTGCTACTCAATTATGACTAGGGATCATCCCAATCAATAATCGCTCACACTGCCTCGTGCTTAACTCCCTTTTGAGAGGAGGATCCTAAGAAACACTGGTTATACCAAGGAATTTCACACACTCACCTGGACAGACACATACATGTTGTTGTTTAGTGGTCTTGGAGAATTAACTCACAATGAACTATTTCAAGACCCTAAAACCTAATCTTGTTGGTGAACCCTATCAAATAAAATAGTGTAGTTCATTTTGATTAAGCGTTGATTTTAATTGGCTTTATTACTCAAAAGAGGTATATGGCCATGCAACTAATGGTGTTATGACACAACATGAAGTAAAATGCACACCTAACAATCAATGCAAATGCATTGTGTCCATGAAAAACAGGGTATGCTACTATGTGAAATGCACAATTTTCTTCAAATGATAAATGCAAGATTTCCTATATGAAATCTTGACTAATACTCCAAAGTAAATCTAGTGCAAATACTATGCAAAATGCAAAATGCAATGCATAATGATAAGTAAATATTTTGGGATTATTTGAAATAAAAATGAGATATAAAAGCAAAAGAATGATTCTACAACCCCCAGACTCTGCAAGCACACTCAAGCAGCACTCAAGCAAAGCACTAAGGTAAAAGAAGTCTAATGCACTAATCCCAAAACAAAAAATCGAAAATGCAATGACAAGAACATTCTTAAAAAAGAAATTTACCCTAAAAAAATGTCTCTGGTCAGAAACAGAGGTGTATACAGACTCCGGCAATATCAAAGGAGACTCAGCAATCATCAAAATTCACCCAGCAACCCTCCAACTTCCTCTAAAAGGAAAAACTAAGGGCATACATGACTGTTCGCAGTAAACCCGCGTGTATACGCAGAAATAGCAGAGAAACTCACGTATATACGCGACTGTGAGTTCAAAACTCGCGTACAAGAAGAAAGGTACATAAAAATAAAGGCAACCAAACAAGCTGAGACAAACTTCACACCAATCAGACACTACCAGGAAAACATGCCCCCAGACCCGACACAGAAACAAGAGAACAAGAGCAATTCAAAGTCATTGAATGCCGATAGAAAACCCCCAAAGGACAACTACTAGGAACTCCCTAGTAGATTCGCCAATTCTGTTACGGAGAGAAATTCCTATGGCTTGGGGTACCACAACAGACAGCTTGACTCCAAAAATCAATCATTTCCAATATGCAATAAAAATTAAATATCTAACACTAAAGGATCAGACCTCGTACCTTATTCCGGACGGTTGAAGTAGATCCCCGTTGAGCTTTCCAACTTCAGCTTGAATTGATGAATCACTTCCTCAACAACAAGTAAACAAGACAAGCATACTATATATATTGGTGTTAGATCTATTCTAGCATATATAATCAACAATGTATAAGCATTTGAAATCATCCATGGATGAAATGTTCATTCAAACATACATTATTGGACAGGAAAAGATATTTCTATTAACATAAAATTAGAGATTACTATGGATACAACCTCTGTCGGCATGTCTATGAATCGGAGAAACTGAATCCCCCACTTGGGCCTCCACCACCTCAATCCTCCATCTCTCGATAGCAATCTCACAAGCAAAAGGTAAGCTTGGGAAAAACACAAAATTGCTCCAAGGGACAAAGGAATGTAGACTCAAGCACAAGTTCTAGCAACAATGGACTATAGTTTCTTTGCTCTCAATTCTCTCATATGCCTTCAATGTACCATAGAGTTCCTTATATAGATTTTCAAAGGGGTAATGAAAGGTCAAATCCGAGCGATATCAAGGCATAGGGAAGGCCAGGAGTCAAGTGAGTCGGATCCATGTCAAGGAAAACTCCAAAAGGATTTGGATTATGCACACATCCCGATGTACACGGTTTTAGCGGTCAAACTCGCGTATATACGTGCTTATAGGTTTAAAAATCGCATGTATCATTTTTCACATGTTTTTATGGATGGTCAGGGAAACATCAAAGGACAAAAAATGGTCGAAGGGGTCTAAGGAGTCTGCAAAGGGACAGGAGAAGGCCATACAAGTGTAATTCACCTGAAGTGGTAAAATCAGCTATAACATAAATAGCACTAATGGTGCTTATCTCATCATGAATAAAATATATTAAGATAACCTGGTTAAAAGAAAGAAAAGAAAACCTAGACTTTGATAAAGAAATGCATTTGTTAATGAACAATGAGTTAAAGAAACAAAACCCTCCTATAGATAACCCTAACCATTGGTAAAAGATTTATATATGTTAGTACACAATGAGTTTAACCTACAAGTGTAGAAAATAGAAATGCAGAAAAGATAACCTAGCTTATACCAAACTGTTACAAAATAATCATTCAAAATTCAATCTACTCAAGATAGTTAAACTAGTACAATTTGCAAGGGGAAAATCAAGAACCTCATACCTCCAAGATGAAGTTGTTTCAATGACTGAAAACCTGCACACTCAAATACCTAGAATTAACAAATTCATAGACAGATCTAACATCTGTTTAGATAACCGAATAACTTGGTAACTACCACGTTCCACTCAACCATGACCCGGAACTGTTCCTAGTTTCAATATGGATGCCCCCGACCTAGTTCCAACATGCAAGTAATTTAGAGCTCCTAAGGTAAGGCTTCTCTATCTGGAATATCAGGTTCTGAATCAATTCTTCTTTTTCCTTTTAGGATAGAATATCCCCAAGCCTCTCTTTGAATTGGGTTTTTATATGCATACTTTTTAGTCAAAGAGGCAGTTAAATCAAGAATCATTTGATTTCTTGATTTAACCCTTTTTATTTAATTTTGGTACTTTTAATATTTTACTTAAGAACTTTTAACTAGTTCCTATTTGGACTCTTGTAGGTATTTTAATATTTAATTATCATTAGTAATAATAATAATATATGGAGCCTTTTTTATTTCTTATAGCTATTAGTATTATTACTATGATTTCTCTTTATACACACACACACACACACATATATATCATTTGTTAACATTTTGTCTTTAGGTATCATATAGCATGATCCCTAAACATATGACACTTTCTTTAATAAGGCCTTTAGGTAGGGGTTAGGTCAACTAGGTTAGGCAACTCTAAACCTCCTTGCATATTGGATTCCCTCATATAACATGATAGTTTTCCAATACTTGATGAGATACAAAAATTTGAAATTTCATTTAATCACTAAGAATAAGTAAGATGGTATCAATGTTTTATTCGAGTCGTTTTCACTTGACATAATTAATTATTTTCAGTCACTCCTAGCACTTATCCAAAGCCCATACTTAACACTAAAAACATGGAGTTACAAACTTAATGCAATTCTAGGGCTCCTCGCTCAACACTAATGCTAGGATGTACTTGTAGGATACACCTAGGGATACAATGGCCAAGGATCCGATGTTCCAAATATTACGCTCAACATCTACTTGGAAAGCTCCAGAGATTATGCCCAACACTTCCAATTTTATCTTCTCATGTGGTTCATAGCTTCATTCTCAACACAAAGGTTTTCATAACTCATGTGTTCCAGAGCTTCTCGCTCAACACAAATATAAACACTCGTGTGCTTCAAAGCTTCTCGCTCAACACAAACATCAAATACCCACGTGCTCCAAAGCTCTTCACTCAACACAAAACATCTCATCAATTATGTGCTTCAGGGTCCACGCCCAACGCATGACATCATACATAAAACATATGTAATTGGCTTACACCCAATATATCAAACAAAAAATCTTGTTTATATGTAGTGGGGTATTAAACCCAATATACCAAATAAACATCAAAGTAACATCATAATCAATGGGGCTTATGCCCATAAGTGTTAGGTCAAAATTCGGGATACTACATTATCCAAACTGGTGTAGAGATACCATCCCATGATAAAAAAAGATGAGCTCTAGCTCCATTCTCCTTGAATGATTTTCCTTTTAGATCCAATCTGAAGGCGCAACAAAAAATGGTCACTGGTTGGAGTATTGGGCTCTCGTCCTCCTCTCCCTACTCTCCCTCTTTAGAAAGTAAAAACCCCCAAAAGTATTGTTAATATCCAAGGATGATTTCATTAATGAATCCAAAAAGAATGGAAGCTCGACAATATTTGTCGAGTACTAAAAAGGAATTTTCCCCAAAAAAAAGCAGAGAACTCTCCTAAAGCGACATGTAAAAAAAATGAGAACAACTTGTGTCCTCTCCCCGGAGAGACCACCACAAACTAAGTGATTCTCCACTTATATTGCTTCTCTACAAATAGTGGTTATTTAATGTAATATCGAAGAGACAAACGCACTCAATGTGACTCGTCCACTTAAGTGTATTTTTCTCCAATTAACATATGAATACTAGTATTGGTTATTTAATGTAATAACCAACAATTTTAACAAAATCGTCTTTATCTTCATTTACTTGTATATCAAATATATCATTCTAATTTCCATTAATAAATAAAGACTATTTCTCTTTATCATTGCTTCATACAAGGGAGTCTATTTAATAAATCACATTATTTATTAAGGAATGTATGTGTTTCAACAAATACTAAATATTTTTTTTTATAATAATTAGTGTCTCTTATGCCTATATAGATTTATATAGATATTATGGGTAATCTATATAGATATTATGGGTAATGAAATTATTTCTAGTTAACTTTTCAAGGGTAAAATTTAAATAAATTTGTTTTGAAATTTTTTAAGAGAGGGAGCTTAATACATATTTGTCTTTAAACACAATTCTTTTTTATTTCTCTCTATATATAAATATATGATAATCGCATGTTCTTTAGAACAAGATTATGTCGATAATGAGTAATGTGAACTAATTTTTGTTTGATCACATACAGTCATAGGCTATTTATTCGTAATCACATTCTCGTCAAGATGACCTCAAGCCTTCATGAATTTCTTTGTTTGTTTGTTTGTTTTTCTTGTTTTTTATCTAGACCTCTCTATCCTTTCAACTTCCCACACCTACTAGCGAAGTTTTTTTCCTTTTTCGTTTACATTTTCATGCACATTCAGCCCTTAGGTTTGCCTTAGTATTTAATCATTTTCCAATTACATAACTTACATTGCCATGTTTAACTAGTGCATGCATCAGAAAATAATCAAATAGTTAGAAGGAAAATTATATCAATCATTGTCCTTGAACTCCATGCCACGGAAAATTATATCAATGCATTAACCTTTCATATTTCATTAAAATGATAGGGATGAGGGATATTACATCAACTTAGGATGACACCTACGATATTAGGTCGTCAAGGGAATCGTGATTCTTATTCTAGTTTCTAAGACGCCACTCATGTTTTACCATTCCCCCTAATGGATTCGTCCCCAATCATCCTTTTAGTCTTGTAAAGCTTTCAGCCTCCTAACATTATCAATTTCATCCACAATTTGATGAAGTTAGGATTTGTACTTACAGTGCTTTTACTTATACTTTGTGTTTTCTGGTGGCATAATAAGGGGATGTTACATCCTTTCCCCCTTATAATTAACACCATCTATGGTGTTAAATTTTCGTCAAATATCTGTCTTCAATTCCCTTTAGGTTCTAATTGCTTGCTTTTGCATACTTTGTGATGTCTTTCATCTTTGTTTTCTTCTAACATGTTCTATCTAAGATATCACAAGGTCTACCTAGAATATCATCATATTTATACATACTTCTAATGTCAACAGAATATTGCATAAGTAAAAACATGTCACTTTTATGGAAATTCTTCATGCGGCAATCCTCTTAGCTCGAATTTTCCAAACATACTTTAATCCTTTAGATTAACAGGATTACATCAAGTATTTTTAGTCCACAAACCTGAAATACGAAACATACCACTGCATGTCTACTATGATCAACATCAATAGTATAGGCATAAATCAATAATCCAACACTATTTAATTTCATGATTCACAATGGTTCAAGTATTCCTATTTGCTCTATTTATCGATGTATAAGCACATTACCTCATAGGAACCAAAGCGCATATACCTTTTAGAAGTATTATTAAGTGCCTTCTGGTTCCTCTTGGATGCCCTCCATCCAAACATACATAGTTCCAACAGTATTCTAAGTACTAATCCAAGCTACCCAAAACGAGGACGATACCCCTCCTCGAGCGTATCTCGTACCTGTGTTATTCAAGGTGCTTCACTAAGCTCAAGCGCTTCCTTTCTCGGGAACCATGATACCTATAGTTTCTTCACGAATCCCCTACTCTTGTGACAGTCCTCTTACAACGTAAATTCATGCGGAAAGAAGTCTAACCAGACATCTTACACTTGGGCATCCCCATAGGATGCATACTGGTGCTTAGCTAGCCGAGGGGAAAGATGCACCTCCTGTACAAACATGTACCTCCTGTATGTTCTTCTTTTTAGTTTCACATGTACCAAATGTCTCTCATATCATCTGGTTGCTTGCAATCATGGAACTTTGGTTACCACCATGGCTCTCTATATTATTTCAATAACCAAGTCCCTGATGCCTGCACTTCTACATGAATGGTTAGTCACAATATCAAATTGTATAACAATTAATATTTCATGTAACGGTTCCCACCGATGAACTATTAGAATCAAATTTCTATGTTATATTTATTCAATAGGCATAAGCAATCGATTTCTTACCTAATTAAAATTCATAAGTGCAATATATTGATTTGAATCACTCCATTCCTTGCATAATAGGTGACATAATATTGTGCACTTTTAACATGACTGATATTCATTTTATTTGATTTGTATATGAACAATCATAAAGGTACATACCTCTATTATTGTTACCCAAAAATGAGTTTCCTTGTTAAAACTCAACTTTTCATAACATAGTCATAAGGTTAAAATTTTAGTCGTACAATAATTTCTCTAGTTCTTCATATAATCATATACCCATACTAAGTCAATAAAACTAAACTTTCCACTTACCCATAAGTGGTTTTTAACTCTAATAATCAATTCCCAGTATGTTCTATTTAGTCCCTTACTTTTACAACACCATTAATCTGTTACCAATAAAATACACCAAAATGGGTCAATATTTTCTTTATACTAAAATATTAATTTGTTATCCATCTATTGCCTTGATTTTCAATGCTTGTCTATAGCATACAGTGAGTGCTTCTAACAAGATCATTTACTATGTTTTCAATAAGCATTTTTATCTACAATCACATGTGAAAATGGAAGTGTTGTCACTTAGCATTGCAAGTTAAGGAGACACTTCATAAAACATTAAGGATACTTGAAATTGTAACCACAAGTCCTATTAATCAATGTTTAATGTCTCTAGTTATACATCATTAACACAATTATTTTCCATGGATTATGACAAAATGCATTTTCTAATGACACACAGTTTTCCTTTAATATGACACCTCAAATTTGTCACGAGTTACCATACTGATAATTTGGATACAAGAGATCAGTCGTATGACTAAACAAGTATGGTTGTCCACTTTTCATAATATTTTTAGAAATATTTTCATGGGTATAACATCTAGATCCTTCTTCTAAGGGTTTTCCATGTATTAGTTTAACTGGCATCTAAATTATTCCCTTTGAATTCCCAAAGGATAAACATACTATTTAGTAGTCCACAACACTATATTGTAATGAATCTATGCATTATGCATTTAACTTGATATTTTAAGGCTCTTTTTGATAATGCTTAACCAAATTTATTTTTATAGGAATCATGATATACTCAAAACCTGAAAATGGTACGTATCTTGTTTTAGATGACCAACTGGTCACAATAGTTTGAGCATAATCCTCGTCCATCCATAGGTATCTCGAAGGAACTTTGCACCCCTCATTTACTTCATATAACACAAAAACTGCAAGGTTAGTTTTCCTTCATCATTGTATCTCCCACTATATGAATTTCAAAGACTATCATGCATTCATCGTGACTAGGAGAAATATATATATATATAATAAATAGTGATATTTTTTTCTACTATAACTTGCTTCAATCTACATTCTAATTGTCACATTAGTGGTTCAACAAGGATTAGATAAATATTTATAGTTCATCCCTTAGAATACAAATGATTCGTAATACGAGAGGGAAAGTCTTTCCAAATATTTACCTAATTGCTTTCTAATATCTGTAACCACCTAATTCTTAGTTCATACAACTTGTAAGTACTTATTTATTTTCAGCCCATATAGGTCCAAGTGTTGCAACTTGAGCTATGATACCACATGTAACAAACCCCTTATTACTTGTCTGTAGATCCTTGAGTATATGGTGCAAATATTTTTCCTTTAATGAAAAAATTTAGGCACACCAATACTGTTAGTCCAATGCATATTAACTTGTAATCAATCCTAACGGTTATAAGTTTGTCGAACAAACAGTCATACCTACCCCATGTGTAAATGTTTAACAATCAATGGTTTAAGGTTACAATAAAATGGAGACGCTTCGCTCCCAATTATGCAACTTATGTAGTCATATGTATATATATTTCCAACTGAGCCCCTAATTACTAGTCATTTTTCGTTATTGAACAAGTCATAGCCACTAGAAGAAAACTAGGTTATAATCCTACTGTCGTGATTATCATATGGTCGAAACCATTCTAAAAACATACAAAATAATACAGTCATTTAATCATATCCAAATCCACCTTATGCCCAAAAACCTATTATTACATTTCCATACATGGAGCATAAATATACATCTTGAAGACCAAAATCATACTTCAAGAAAATATCTAACCCTTCCGATAGTAAAAGGTTCCTAACTTATAAAATATGTACACCTGTAGAAATATTTCACCAAACTATCCTTCGAGAGTGATGGTAAACCTTCTTCTACAGCCACCCTTATGAAAATGTGAAATAGACATGGGATCACCATAAAACAAGTAATAATTTAACATTACTTAAAAAGCTTGTAACATGATAAAATACATTTCTTAAATAAAATAAACCAGTGCAGTTACTTCCCCAATCTGAATTAAGCTTGTGCGACTGATACCATGTGGACGAATTTCCTCCCAACCATAGGCTTCATTTGACGTATGTTTAACCGTCTAAAGCCACCCTCGAGCTCGGCGATGAATCCACTAAGGTAAGGATTAAGATTCCAATACATTTCAGGTTTTAAAACTAGCTAGGAACACCAATTAACCTTTAATCCAATTGCATTTCAGACACAGCACATAATTTGTCAGTTTTGTTAATTTAAGCAAATGCAAACAGTTGCAAAGATTCGAATCCCCTAACTAATATCAAGATTGGAGTTCTTGAACAAGGTCCAGATCTATCCACCCATGAGGTGGAAAATATGCTCTATAATATATATATATATTCGATGCATACTTGGAGTTAGATACAACAATTATTATAAAGTCAACTCGTAATTAAGTTCAGATATTTTTTAATCGCAATCTTCCGACTAAAGTCTATATCTGAGATCAAGCTCAGAATTATCCAATCACTCACACACACATATAGTTTGTAGGCTTGGAACTAAGCAAGTTGATACTGGAATCAAATTCATATCTATAACAATAACACATGAGGTATATTAAAGTAAATCATAGGCTTGGATCCAAATCAACGCTGGAATCACGGGCACTAGATAGATCCAAAACTTTAAAGAGACGCAACATCAAAATTTTAACCCATATCTTAAACATATCGCAAGCATAAAAATACATGATCCATTCATTATAAAAAATGCAGATAAAGGTTAACCAAATCTTAAACATATCACAGGAATAAAAAATACATGATCCATTCTTTATAAAAAATGCAGACAAAGGTTAATCAGATATTAAACATATCGCATGCATAATAATACATGATCCATTCATTATCAAAAACACAGACAAAGGTTAAGAAGATCTTAAACATATCGTAGGAATAAAAATACTTGATCCATTCTTTATAAGAAAACATAGACAAAGGTTAACCATATCCTAAACATATCACAGGCATAAAAATACATGATCCATTCTTTATCAAAAACACAGACAAAGGTTAATTAGATCTTAAACATATCGTAGGAATAAAAATACATGATCCATTCTTTATAAAAAAATGCAGACAAAGGTTAACCATATCTTAAACATATCGCAGGCATAAAAAAACATGATTCATTATTTATCAAAAATGCAGACAAAGGTTAATCAGATCTTTAAAAAATTGCATGTAAGACAATAAATAAAACAATATACACCAGCAGTTTTACTAAAACACCGATGGTGCGATCGTGACTCGTATTCAGATCTAGAGTTGCTGACTCTGAAATCATGCATAAACATATTCAATTGTAAACACAATAAGTCATATGCAACCTCAATCAAATGCAAGCAAGGTTTCAAATATATAAAACATTCAGAGCAAATTGCACTAAGACAAATACTCAGATCAAATCACACTCAGATAAATATTCAAATCAAAACATTCCAATGAAAAATCGAATTGCAGTATTGGAGTTAACATTTCAGATCTTGTTCTAATCGACTCTATTGTTCTAAACATACAAAAGGATCACACGAACCATGATCCATATCTGCAATCTTATACTATAAATAACAAAAGAGTGTACACATTATCCAAACTGGTGTATAAGTACCACACCATGATCGAAGAGGGTGAGCTCTAGCTTCATTCTCCTCGAATGGATTTCCTTCTAGATCTGATCTGAAGGAGCAACAAAAAATGGTCACCAGTTGGAGTATTAAGCTCTATCCCTCCTCCCCCTACTCGCCATCATTTCCCTCTTTAAGAAGGAAAAAACCCCAAAAGTATCGTTAATCCCCAAGGAGGATTGCATTTATGAATCCCAGAAAGAATGGAAGCTCGGCAATTTTTATCGAGTACCAAAAGGAATTTTCCCCAAAAAGACGAAGAGAACTCTCCTAAAACAACATGTAAAAAAACTAAGAACAACACGTGTCCTCTCCCAAGAGAGACCACCGCAAACTAATTGGTTTTCCACTTATACCCCTTCTCTACAAATAGTGGTTATTTAATGTAATATCCAAGAGACAAACGCACTCTATGTGAGTCCTCCACTTAAGTGTTTTTCATAATCACATTCTCTTCAAGATGACCTCGAGTCTTTATCAATTGGTTGGTTTGTTTGTTTGTTTGTTTGTTTTTTCGAGACCTCTCTATCCTTTCAACTTACCCCACCTACTAGCGGAGTTTATTTCCTTTTTTGTTTACGTTTCCACGCACATTCATCCCTTTGGTTTTCCTTAGTATTTAATCATTTTCCAATTACATAATACATTGACATGTTTAACTAGGGCACAGATCAGAAAATAATGAAATAGTTAGAAGGTTCGTCGGCACGACCTTGGCCTTGAACTCCATGACACAAACAATTATATCAATGCATTAACTTTTCATATTTCATTGAAATGATAGGGATGAGGGATATTAAACCAAATTAGGATGACACCTACGAGATTAGGTCCTCAAGGGAATCATTATTCTTCTTCCATTTGCTAAGACGACACTCATCTTTTACCTTTCTCCTTAGTGGATTCGTCCTCAATCATCATTTTAGTCGTGCAAAGTTTTCATCCTCCTAACATTATCAATGTCATCCACAATTTGATGAAGTTAAGATTTGTACTTATAGTTGTTTTACGTACTTCGTGTTTTCCGGTCGCGTACTAAGGGGATGCTACATAGAGAATAGCAGTCATATTGAGGTAGTGGGTTGAGGAGAAGGGATAAGTTGAAAACATAGAGGAAGGAAGTATAATAGAGAGAGAGAGAGAGAGAGAGAGAGAGAGTGAGTGATGTAGAGAGATTGTGTGAGAGAGAGAGAGAGAGAGTGATGTAGAGATATTGTGTGTGAGAGAGAGAATGATGTAGAGAGTGTGAGAGAGAATAAGAGGGAGACCGAGGGAGGGATGGAGATAAAGTGAAGGAAAGAAATAGTGAGTGAGGGATTGAAGGTATGCGTATGTGTGTGGGCGGGGGGGATAGAAACAAGAAGAGAAATGGGGAGAGAGTGTGAGAGAGAGAGAGAATGATTTAGAGAGTGTGAGAGAGAATAAGAGGGAGACTGAGAGAGGGATGGAGATAAAGTGAAGGAAAGAAATAGTGAGTGAGGGATTGAAGGTATGTGTGTGGGGGGGCGGGGTGGGGGTGGTGGGGGGGATAGAAACAAGAAGAGAAAGGGGGGAGGGGCACAAATGTGTGTGTGTGTATATATATATATATATAGAGAGAGAGAGAGAGAGAGATGGTGTCAAATACAAAAGGTGGAGGGTTGAGTGATGGAGAGAGAGGGAGGTTGTGAGAGAGAGAAGCATGGAGAGGAAGAGTGAAAAGAGATAGAGAGGGAGGGATATGAGTTGAGAGAGAGACAGAGGATAGGGGATATGGATAAAGGCAGTTAGGGTTGGTAATTAAGGGAGAAGGGAGGGAGATATTGATGGAGGGAGGAAGAGTGAGGGAGGTAAATAGAAGGTGTAGAGAAAGGGAGAGATAGAGGGATTTTGTGAGAGAGGGGGGATGCACACACACATAAATGGACAGAGAGAGAGAGGGATGGGTGAGCGACAGAGGGAGAGGGGGAGGGGTCATAAATAGAGATACGGTGATGGAGGGAATGATAGTGAGGAAGGCATAGAGAAGGTGGAGAGAGGTTACGCGAGATGGGAAGTGAGGGAGGGACACACAAACATAGACATGGAGAGAGAGAGAGGGAGGACTGGCACACACACAGATTGTGTGGGAGAGAGGTACGGAGGGGAGAGCGACAAAGAGAGAGGGGGAAGGGGAAAACAATAGAGAGAGTGATATGGAGGGAGGGATAGTGAGGGAGGTACATAGAAGGTGGAGAAAGGTTATGAGAGAGGGAGGTGAGTGAGTGACACACACACATAGATATAGATAGAGAGAATGGGGAGGGACACACACACACACACACATAGAGAGAGATAGAGAGAGAGATATTCTATGGGGGAGAGAGGGGGATGAGTGAGCGATAGAGAGAGAAGGGGGAGGGGTGAGTGATAGAGAGACAGTGAGGAAGGGAGGGATAGTGAGGGAGGTATAGAGAAGGTGGAAATAGGTTATGAGAGAGGATGAGTGATGGAGGGACACACACACACACAGATCTTGTGAGACAAAGAGAGAGAGAGAGAGAGATGGATGTTGTGAGACAGAGAGGAGGGAGGGACACACACATAGAGATATTATGTGGGAGAGAGAGGGGGAGGGGTGATCAACAACGAGAGAGGGGGGATGGGGGAGATATAGAGAGAGATTGATGTAGGGAAGGATAGTGAGGGAGGTATAAAGAATGTGGAGAGATATTTTGAGATATGGGGAGTGAGGGAGGGACACACACACATAGAGATAGAGAGAGGTGTAAATACAATGGCAGAGAGGGCCAGTGAGAAAGGCATAGAGGGATAGTGAGTAAGGTACATGCATAGCCATAGCTGCAAATACTATTATTTAGGGATCGAGTCTTGGATTTCCTCCCTTGACCATGTTTAGGCATTAATACCCATATCTAATGCCCAAAACCTATTAAAGGCATGTGCATATTTTATTGGAGACCAGTCATACCTTGAGTAGGTCATGTGTGGTGCTTCAAGGAATTTTTCATTAACATGTGTGCCTCAAATATTTCTTTATGGACTAAGGCATGAGCATATTCCCTCAATCATGTGTCGTAGGTCCCATACCTGCTACTCAAAGCCACCTAATTCCACAAACATCCATATTCATAGTCCAAATACACCTAGGAGATGCCATGTGTAATTTTTTAAGGCATCCTTCCTATCCCTTGATTCCTAGAAGCTTTAGTAAAGGCCTAAGTCCGTAGTTTCCTCGCTTGAACATGTATATGTCCTTGGTATTCCTACCTAGTGCTCAACAAATGATGATGGCATGCATATCCCGATTAAGATTCAAATAATTCACTTTCAATGTCATGTGTGGTGGTTGGAGGAATCAATTTTGGCCCTAAATGGTTAAGAACTTCCTTTAAGGCCTAAGGACCAAGTGTTCCCCCCCACCCATGTCAAGGGCTCTAATATATGTACTTAGTGCTAAAAATTCTCTAATGGAACTAGTATCCCATTTCAAGGTAAATGATACCATGGAAGGATTTATTGAGGTTGTTCAACACATCATTATTGGCTCTAGATGCCTAGAAGCATATTCTAGGGGCTAAGGCCTGGGTTTCCTCCCCTTATTATGTCTAAGGGCCCAAGACACATACATAGTACTTAGAAAACCCCAATGGTTCCCATATCCCCATTCAAATCAAAACTATCAAGTTGAGAGGTCATCTATGGTGATTCAAGGTGTCGCTCATGGACCTTGAGCCCTAAAGGCTCATTTACAACCTAAAATTAAAGCTTTTTGTACCAACCATGATTAACACCTTATCCTCCATATCTAATTCTAAAACAATCATAATCATGGACATATCCGAACTTAAAGGTTAAGGATACCCTTAAGAGATCATGTGTGTTTTTTTTAGGTGTTGTTCTTGTCCCTATATGTCTATAAGATTCCTTTAGGGCCTAAGGACTAGGTTTCCTCCCTCAACCATGTCTATCGATATGTTCCTAGTTCTAATAGAATTCTAATGCAATGCATAGGGTACATCCATGGAGGTGGGTTACAATTTTTGGCAAGGAAATTTTGGCGAAAAGAAAAAAATGCACCCTCGATCGAGGGTTTAATCAGCGCTCGATCAAGGATTTATTTAACCCTCGATCGAGCTAGTGGTAAACCCTCGATCGAGGTATTGATATCTCGATCAAGGGTTTATTTAACCCTTGATCGAGCTCCGTACCTCGATCGAGCTTACGACCTTGATCGATATTTCAACCTCCATCGAGGTTCCTGTTAAAAAAAATTATAAAAAAAGGTCACGGGCATTCGCGACCTTTTTACCATTGTTTTGCACAGAAGGCCCTCAATCGAGCTAGGAGATACCTTAACCAAGTTGTTGCATCCCTAAAGTCCTCGACTGAGCTATTGCACAAGCCACGCCCACTCCTACCTTCCACCATGATGTCGGAGCAAAGAGGTAACACTCAAACCTTGGTTTTGAAATTTAAATGAAATTTTACTTTTTTTTTAAGTTTTAAAATGTTAGGTTAAAATTGAAAAAATTTGTTGTTATAGATGTTTTTAGGTTAGTTTTTTTTTTTCTAATATGTTTGCAATGTGTTCCGGCAAGCAGAAATGCTACTGGATTTTTATAAAATTGTAATTGAAATTTATTATTTATTTAAAATTTATTTTTTTGTTTTATATATATTTTTTCAACTAGTAGTTTTTATACTGTCGGTTTAATTTTTAAATGTGTTTCTGGAAAGCAGAAATGCTGCCCAAATTTTTTCAATCCTCCGAGAATACACAGAGGATTGAAAAAATTCAAATTTGTTAAATTTAAAATTTAAATTTATAGTTTGTATAAATATTTCTATAAACCTGCAGCGTTTATGCTGCCGGTTTAATTTTGAAATGTGTGTCGGGCAAGCAGAAATGTTGCCCAAATTTTTTCAATCCTCCGAGAATACATGGAGGATTGGAAAAATCCAAACCCTAGACGTGAGACAATCATAAACCATAAACCGACGTAGGCATTTATCTAAACAACCTGTACATTTTACTTCAAATATATATATATATATATAATAACTATTAACTATTTAATTAAAATAAATTATAATTATAATTATAATATTATATTAATTCATATTTATATATCTTATAAATATTTTTCCATAATAAAATATGATACGTATGTTTGCACTTATTAGTTGACATATTTTGATTCTAGTTTATTGAAAAGTGTACCTATGTATTTTATTTTATTTTGAAGCTCAAACAAAAGTATGATGAAAATGTGGATCTTCTGTTTTTTGTCTTTTTTTAAGGAAAAAATATTAATACATAAGTATGTAAATTTGAAAAACAAAATCAAATTAATAAAAATTCATGATTTAATTTTTTTTAATAAATATCAAATTAAAAAATTAATAGAAATCTATAATTTAAGATAAAATTATATTTTTAATATTTTTTAGAAAAGATATATAGATTTATATTCAACATTTTGAAAATTATAAATTATAAATTTAGAATATTTTAAAATAATAGCAAAATATATTACTAATAAAATATATATATATTTATACATTAAATTATGGAAAACTGGAATTGTAATTTATGGTATGTTAGAGTCTTTAGCAATCATAGTTGTACCTAGACAAATTTCTTGGTAATAGTTCCTTCATATTCATGTTGATCAAAGTTCCAATTAGTAAATGTTCATTTGTTAGTTAGATTTCGTATCAATCATAGTTTTCATTAGTCAAGGTTATTGATGATAATATAGTTCATAGCATCCCTTGATCATATTTCCATAGTCAAAATTCTTAATATCACAATTCCTTGGTTACAGTTTGTTCTTTCAATGTTCCCATCAATCAAATATGCTAGTTATGAAAGTTCCTTAAAACTCTGGCCAACATGAACTCTAGACAACATTCATATCGGTAATAGTTCCTTCATCGATTTCTTGTCATTCAAGGTTCCTAGTGGTTAGAGTTTGTTTGTTAAGTATATTTCCTATCAATCATATAATTCATAGAATACTAGTGAAAGTTCCATTGAATTTGAATTTTCTTGCATTAATGTTCCCTACATCAAAGTCCCTACTAATCATATTTCTAGAGTCGCTTTGAATAATAGTTCCATATTTAAATTTCCTTGTTAGGAATTTTCCATAGAATGATGACCAAAATGAACTTTGATTGTTATATATACTAGCATTATTTTTTGTAGGTGTCAAAATTCCAATTTTGATAATGTCAATAGTTTCAAAAGTTTATTGATCATTGGTTTAGTAATCCATACTATGACCAATAGAAACTTGTATTCCTTAACTATGGTCGACAAGAAACACTACCTTTGTTAAAGTTCCTACCAATTAGAGTTCCTACTGGGAAAAGTTCATGCCAATCAAAGTTCTTTCCATTCATAGTTACTTCATCAAAATGTCGGTCACAATTTGTATAAGAAATGGTTCCTTTATTAGTCAAATTTCTTGTTGGAAATGGTTCCCTCATAGTCAAATTTTTTAGTTTAGAAATTTACTTGGAATTATGATCATCGAGAACTCTAAGTGATGGGACCAATGCCAAGAACATAATATTTTATTTTTCAACATTAATGACCATGCTCGTAACTATAAATAATTAATATCAATAATAACTTTGATATTGGTAATTCTTGATTGATAGCAAAGAAAATGAATGTCATCAACCAATGGCAGATGAGTCAAATGAAATGACCATCTCTCCATTATTCTTTAATACTATTTTTTAAATCGATTTGTTACGTTCCCTCACCTTTTCAAGTCTATGAAATTGTTTTGTGTTCAAAAGTTAGAGACTATTATTAGATTGGGATGAAAAGTTAGAGCTTCGAACTAAGCGAAAACCATGAGTCCCAAGAACACTTTTGCATTAACACACATGACATGAATTATCAAGCTCAACTATCTGTGAAAAAAACCTTTGCATGTGCCATTTCCTTATTGATTGTGCTCACACTCATGATCATTTTCCCATTATTAGTCTGCACCATGTGATGATATATTAATCATCTCAAATATACATCTTTACTATTGACATATTTATCATTTATAATATATTGTATGCTGACTGCATTTATTATGCCTTATTTCATGCAGATGCATCTCTACAGTGAGGTTCTTCAGTTCACCAAAGGCAGAGCATTAACGGATTTGCGGCCATTCCGCGCCCTGGAGGTCGGGAAAGAACTCGTAAGTATACCATTGTACATGATGTACTCTTTGTTGTTAGTTACATCAAATAAAATTGTTTCAGGTGTTTATATTTAATCATCAACTTGTATGTCTCTATTTTCACAGGTTCGCCTAGGCATTCTACGCCGACACATGCTCCTACCGGGGAGATGAGCGGCAACCACTCTAGAACCCGCTCTGTGTATGTGAGAGATAATGAGGATACTGCAGGTGTCAATGGGGAGGTTCCCCACTAGAGAGGTACATTAAATGCATGTATATATATATCTTTCAGTTATTAGTACCTTTAATTTATATTGATTTCAAATTCACCTACAGTTGATGTATGTATTTTGACTGACATTTTTGTTTTCATTTAATTTTTAGGTGCTACACAACATGGCCTCGACTCTCTCAAGGAAGCACCATGGGAGGATGAGATCACACGTATCACACTACAAGACATTACCAACCAGCCTGAGTGTTCGCGGGTTAATGTCCGCTCCAATTCAGACCACTCTCCCACATCAAATTTGATCTAGATGATGTTAGAGGCAGTAGACAATCTACTGAATGTCTACAGGTCCATCAAACCATTATGTTCTCTTTGGGCCTCTACATGTTAGAGAATAAGGGCCACAGTGATGGGTCCCGATAACTGGGTCGCAGTGAGAGATGCAATAGCTGGCCATGATGTGAAGGGGGCATTATTTGATATCCCTCCTGACCGTGCCCCTGGTCAACTGCTTAGACTCAAGTATTTTAAGCTAAAGGCTACAGTGCCTTATGTATATGACAGGTTCATTGGAGCGTGGGGCATTTTTCCCCACCAGGACCAGGTCCCACTATACTTTGCAAAACATATATATGCATAGTTTGTCTTGGATATGCACCCATATTACACCAGCACACCCTCGAGCTTCTATGGTCCTGGTGGGGGTCGTAGTCATGCACGTCCTGTGGATAGGAGAGACCCTAGAGCTCATCCAGAGCCAGAGCCTTTGGTAGGTCGCCCTAGCAAGACCATGCTTCGGACAAATGATGTAGATGAGTCATCTCAGCTAGCGACTGAGGAGCGTAGTGCATTACCAGAGGCAACACGCATGGAAATGCATGGTACCATGATGGATTTGCAAGCAGAGAGACGTAGAGCACCCACTGCACCTACAGAACCTAAGTTACACTGGGTGGGTGATGATGTTCTCAACATTCTTGATCACAACACAATGCTGCAGTATGATATCATGTCCCGTGATGCATATTTTGGACTGAATAATAGATGCAGGCCTCGACCGATGGGACATGTATATATTTATTGTCATCATTTGATTGTCATGATTGTAATGTATCCTCAAAAGAATCATTTTTTTTAAATAATACTTTTCTTAGTGTTAGACCTCCATGCAGGAGCCCGGTTTCACGGAGGTCTTGTTTGTAAGTGATGCATTTGTTCGAGATCCCACTACAGTTCCGTCCTCCCACGTCGATGAGGTATGTGTTAACTGTCATCCTAAATTTGAATTTCTAAATGAGTCAATTGTTGAACACGTAATATTTTGGTTTGTTCTAACTTTCGTCATTTTTCTTGTTCATATTGTACAGGATAGAGGAAAGGGCATTGCACATGATTCTACACAGCCCCACTCGAGTCCTACTCATGACATGCCAATCGACGAGGTATTAGTTATTTATGTTCGAATTTTTTGCATATTTATGTTCAGATTATAATTTACATGTTCAAATTGTAATTCTCAAGTTCAAATTGTAATTCATTAATATAACTATTTTCATGTCATGGAAACAGACGCAAACACATGAAGCTATAGATGAGGGCGTTGAAGCCGTTGTGATGCTTATGGATGAGTGGGATGATGCTCATCAGTCTGGTTGTGATGAAGGCTCGTCTTGGTAGATACCCAGCCTCCCAAACCTGACACTCAACTCAAGTGAGGTCAGTTCATAGATTTGTTTTTAGTATATATATTTAATTTTTTAACACATTCTACATGTAATTTAAATATTTGATATGTAACTAACTTGGAGAGTTCACGGTTTTAACTTTTACAGCTCTCAGACCTGTGCAAATTTCTTTGTGATGTGCATGAGCAGGAACAGGGGCATAATGCAGCTGGCGATAGTGTCTATGATGGTCGATCTCTCGATCAATGGCATAGGAGTGATTTGTAGACTATTATTTGTGGACGTTATTATTTTGTACTTTATGATTATCAATATATATCTATATGGATTTTTTTTTGAACACGATGGTCTATTAAATGTTTTAATTATTTGCATTTATAGTTTAAAGTTATTTATGTTTTACAATCTTAATGTTATTTAACAATCATTAATGTTTTACAATCTTACGAAATTGTACAATTTTCCATTTTAATAAATTACAAGTTTACAAAATTTACAATGTTTACAAAGTTTACATGTTTTCAAAATTTTCAATCGAACGCAACTTACAATTTTTAACATAACTTACAATTACAATGTTACAAAATTTACAACTTTGAAATGTAAGATCTACTAGGTGCAAATTACAGTTACAATGTAGAATTTGATTTCATATTTCAGAAAAAAAATTTGATTTGCTACATTTCAAAATCATGTCAACTATGTCAATGTATCAAAAGTGGCATATAAATTTCATTCATCTGACCAATTGGTTAAGGGAATGTGCATCTCCATAATACGATCATGGTAAGCTACTGACATCTTCCATCTCTTTGGTTCACCCCTCTTCACCTTGATGTTAATGAGATGTATCTGAGCTTCCACCACCAAATGACTGTACTGAAAAGATATATATTCAGGCATGAAATCTCTGTATAT
>LPNX010063160.1:52208-70329 GCA_001517045.1 Pseudotsuga menziesii | reverse complement strand
AGGACAAAGCATTCAAGATTATACTCATGAATTCAGAAAGAGGGCTATTGCATTGAATGTTTCATTAGATACACAGGAAACTCTTCTTAAGTACATTGGGGGCATGCATTCTTATTTGAAACATACCTTGTTGATGTTTAATCCTAGTAATTTAGATGATGTATGTGTTCAAGCTACCCATTTAGAGGCCAGGGGTAAGCATGCTAATGATACTTTTGTGAAGAATTCATTTAAATCTGACATCAAATCGAAAGGGAAAGATAAGGGGAAAAAGAAGATGGCTATNGTTCTGAGCATTTAATTTCTGTTCATGCTGTCCCTTTAATTAACCTGTTGCACGCATTCTTTTACAACAAACTTTTAATGCACTAAAGTTGAGGTCCTACGAATTATATTTTGGTATCAGAGCAGGTTGACTGTTGTGAAAGTTTGTGAATGCTTACCAGGTCCAGGTTAAAGCTTGGTGAAGGAGAATTAGTTGAAGGAGATCCTGAGATTGGCTCCAGGAGAACATTCTCAAGAACCATGTCTTCTCCACGAGGGGAAGAAGAAGGACATACCAAATGGGAAAAACATGTCATTTCTGAAACTGAGTTTCTAGAGGCTTTTATGAGCATGAAAGCCATGATGGAAATTCTACTCGATGAGCGAGCAGAAAGGAAGAAGAAAGAAGAAGGATCTTCATCCAGAGATGCAGAAGTGAATTTGGAAGAAAAGGTTAAAGGAGTAGGAGGTGATGGTGATCCTCCTAATACTAAACAGACTTTTTGTTCTTNGAAGGGACATGATGTCTCTAAGTGTTGGAAACTTCATCCAGAGTTAAGGCCAAAGAAGTACGGAGGAAACAAAGACAAAGGAAAAGAAAAAGCTACTGCAGCAGTTATTCAAGACTTGGGATCCGACTCAAGTGATGAAACAAAGGTTACAGCTGTCGGAATCCAAGGTAAGGATAAAAGTATCTCACTTCCCATTGATGCACAATTAAGTTCTAGTGCAATTACAAGTCTGCCATCTACTTCTAAGCAAAATGATAAAGATAGAAGTGCACTGTTTCATGTTCATGTCATTTCAAATCACACAAAGATTGATACATTGTTTGATAGTGGTTCACAAGTAAATCTGATATCAGAAGAAGTGGTTAAGAAATTGCATTTAGTTATTGTGCCTCATGAAAATCCCTATCCTCTAGGTTGGGTTACTAATGATACACGATTGCAAGTTATAAGGAAATGTGTATTAAAATTTGCAATTACTGAAAAGTTTAGGGATGAGGTAGAACTAGATGTAGTGCCACTTGACATTTGTGGAATTGTACTTGGGAGTCCATATTTGTATGACCGGAAAGCAGTCTTTTATAGAGAACAAAATAAGTATCATCTTTTTAAAGAAGGTATGGAATATATTGTACGAGCACATAAGATAAAAACCAATCTAGCAATAGTCTCTGCAGGACAAATGAAGAGGTTGGTAAATGCTAGTAAGAACTTTGTGTTGATGATGGTTAAGATGAAAAATGATGAAGTCTCTAAATCTTTTGAAGAATGTGACCCTAAGCATAAATATGAACTGATTGACATCATTTCTGAGTATGATGATTTGTTTCAAGATCCGAAGGGGTTACCACCGAAGAGAGAGATTCAGCATGAGATACATTTGTAGCAGGATGTGCCACTCCCGAACATAGCCATGTACCAGATGTTTGTAATGCAGAATGAGGAGATCAAGAAGCAAGTTCAGGAGCTGATTGAGAAGGGGGTCATTCGGCCCAGCACTTCTCCTTACGGCTCTCCTATAGTATTGGTTCCAAAGAAGGATGGGTCGTGGAGGATGTGTATCGACTACAGGGCCCTTAACAAAATCACCATTAAAAACAGGTATCCTCTTCCTCGTATTGATGATTTGCTTGATCAATTGAAACATGCAACTTACTTTACAAAATTGGATCTGCGTAGTGGGTATCATCAAATCCATGTTGCTGAGCATGATGCTTGGAAAACAGCTTTTAAGACAAAACAGGGTTTGTATGAATGGCTTGTGATGCCTTTTGGGTTGTGTAACGCACCTACTACTTTCATGCGGGTCATGAATGATGTCTTTCGTTCATTCATTGATGATTTTGTAATTGTGTATCTAGATGATATCCTTGTGTTTAGCAAAACTTGGGAAGAGCATGTTGTACATGTGAAGAAAATTTTAGATGTTCTAAGAAAGGAAAAGCTTTATGTAAAAATGTCTAAATGTGAATTTGCTAAAACTTCGTTAGTATATCTAGGCCATATTATTGGTGGAGGCCACCTGCGAGTGGACCCAGCCAAGGTTGTTTTCATTGTAAACTGGCCACGGCCTAACAACGTTACTGAAATCAGAAGTTTTCTGGGTGCGGTTCAGTATTGGAGGAAATTCATTTCTGGGTTTTCTTCCATTGTTGCTCCATTACATGCATTAACAAGCATTAAAGAAATTTTCTAGTGGGGAGGTAAGCACCAGAGAGCCTTCGACACTTTGAAGGAAAAGATCAGCACCGCACCAATTCTGACATTGCCATATTTGTAACAGCCATTTGAGATCGAAACCGATGCCAGCAGGTTTTCCATGGGAGCAGTTTTGATGCAAGGAAGGAAGCCAGTCTATTACCATTCATAAACATTCTCTACTGCGGTAAGTAACTATCAGACCTATGACAAAGAATTGTATGCTTTAGTACAGAGTGTGAAGAAGTGGAAACATTATATCATGGGAAAAGAGACAGTCATACATACTGATCATCAGCCACTTCAATATTTACAATCTCAAACAAAAATACAACAAAGTAGGCATTTAAGATGGATGGGGTTCTTACAACAGTTTCATCTCGTCATGAAGTACAAAAAGGGAATTCATAATAAAGTAGCAGACATGTTATCAAGGCCACCTATGAATGCTCCAATCATTCTTCAAAACAGTTCATTGACACATGAAAGTTATATTGAACAGTATGCAGAAGATAAAGATTTTAAGGAAGTATATGCATCACTAATACATGGTAAACAGGAAGAGAACTATTATGTGCATAATCAACTCTTGTATCATCTCGGTAAACTTTGTATTCCAGAGAAAGAAAGAGTGCATGTGATTCGAGAAGCACATAGTTCATTGATTGCAGGACATTTTGGTGTAAGTAAAACATTGTTTGTATTGCAGAATCACTGTTATTGGCCTCAAATGCAAGAAACTGTAGCTAAATATATAAGGGGTTGTGTTATGTGTGCAACAAGTAAGCCTAGCAATAGGAAATTGGGTTTGTAGACTCCTCTTCTAGTTTTTTCTCGTCCTTGGGAAAGTATTTCTATGGACTTTGTAGGGGGGATACCTATGTGTAGAAAAGGGCATGATTACCTATATGTTGTTGTGGATAGGTTCAGTAAAATGTGTATCTTAATGCCATGTAACAAGCAGATCACTACTGAACAAACAACTCTTTTATTCTTTCAAAATGTTTGGGTACATTTTGGGCTGCCCATGTCTATAATATCTTATCAAGATTCATGGTTCTTGGGAAAATTCTGGTCAACGTTATGGGAACTTATGGACACTAAACTGAAGAAAATTACAGCTTTTCATCCACAGACCGATGGGCAAACAGAGGTAGTGAACAGAACAGTGGTTCAGTTTCTCAGAGGATATTGTAGTAAGCATCCTAAACTTTGGGATGAGCAGTTGCAGTATATACAGCATGCTTACAATCATGCAGTTCATTCTTCCATGAAAAGATCTCCTTTTGAAACTTGTTTTGGTTATCTGCTAAAAACACCGATGGACTTCTCTTTTGGAAAAGATACAGTGGATGGACATCATGATGCAGATGAAGCTTTAAAGTTCATTGAGAGAATCCAAGCAGTGCAGCAGGCAGTTCAAGAACAGTTGGAGAAGAGCCAGGAAAAGTACAAAGCCAGGCATGACAAGCATCGAGTTGATCATCAATTTCAGGTAGGTGACAGAGTTTGGTTACATATCACCAAAGAAAGGATGAAAGGTGAAGGTAAAAAGATTAAACCTATTAGGTATGGTCCTTTTGAGATCTTGGAAAAGATCGCTGCTAATTCTTTTCGCTTGAATTTACCTCCATACATGCAAATTTATTCAGTTATAAATGTTGAGAATCTTAAATTCTATGAGCCTCCTATGATCATGGATGAGGAAATTAACATACAGATTCCTTCAATAGATGATTTGGCACCTAAATATATGAGAGAGTTGCAGGATGATGTTATTCTTGACATAAATGTAAGGTCTTCACGAAGGGGGAATGCTGAGTACCTTCAAGTGGGGCTGAAGGGGGTGCATCCTAGCAAAGCAAGATGGATGGAGATTGGTAAAGTGAGGGAGTTGTACCCTCACTTACTTGCAGAATAATTCAGGCTTTTGGTGGTCCAAAAGATCTCCAATGGGGAGGATTGATCCGGAGGATTATTCCTCTTTGAAGATCCAATATGGTACATGGTTCAGAAATGGCGGTTGAATAAAATCGGATGGCAAAAATACAAAGCATAGGAGGTCAGAAGAGATCTTCCTCCACAACGGCGAGCAGTCGAACTCCTAGTCTATCCGCGGGGATAACCGGACGCAAAAAAATATGAGGATCGACAATCGGAATCCTTTCCCCTTCCGTAACGATGGAGCTCGGAAGCCTTTCCTCTTCCACAACATCAAGGATCGGAAGCATTTCCTCTACCGCAACGGCGGGGCTCACAAAGACTTCTCCCTTCCGTAACGGTGGAAGCTTAATGGATGTTCGGATGGATTGAAAGATGGAATGATTCGGCAGCTGCAACGATGGAGGCCCAAGACTTACGGGTTGAGAAGTCAAATCGGGAGACTTTAACAACTGACAGTCTGCAACAGCGGAAACCAAAGTGACTAAATCCTTCGAGTCAAAAACCAGCCGACAGTCGATTGAGACCATCGGAGCCCGTTGCTTATCCTCTTCCGCAACAGTGAAGCACGGTTGACTAAAATTTTCGGTAGTTCAGTTACGTATGGTTCCAGAGGTCAAATCCTTGGCATGGCAGGATATTCACAGCTTATCCGTAACAGTTGGCAAGATTTTCTTGGCAGTTATGCCACAGCTAGAATAACAACGAAAGGCATATGAACAGTCTTGATGTCGTGTTTCATGGGATGTGAACAGTCGCATTTCTTTGAGTGTTTTGGCTCATTTGTAACGGCAAAGATGAGTAATAAAGGAGACTCAGTTCATTGAGAGCAGGGGGGGAAACTATTTTCTCGGTAATGAGAAGCTCGGAGAGAGCATTATGGTGTTCCTTTTGAAGTCGACCATTCTCAGTTATACTTGGCTTCTTTTGACTGTTGAAGTCCAGTTTTGTAACTTTCTGAGAGGAGGTCTTGAAGACTTTACTGTTAATTTCCAGTTGCTGTGATTGTAGAAAGTCGACTGTTTTCTCTGTTTAGCTGGCTGTTCTTCGTTTTTGAAGGCCAATTTGTATTAGTCCAGAGAAGAGGTCTTGCAGACTTTTGTCCATACTGCTGAAATTGGATTGCAGAGTCCAGAACCATTTGTACCATTTTAAATCCATTAATTTGATCGGTTCCCATTGGAGAGGGACCCGGAGACGTAGCCCAGTGGAGGGGGTGAACTCCGTTATCAACTTCTGTTTGTGATTCTGGTTCTGTGTTTTCTGCTTAGCATCTGTTTATCAGTCTTGTTTTTCATTCCTGTTCTGAGCATTTAATTTATGTTCATGCTGTCCCTTTAATTAACCTGTTGCATGCATTCTTTTACAACAAACTTTTAATGCACTAAAGTTGAGGTCCTACGGATCAAAAATCCACAAATGTGTCATAGTATAATTGGAATTCAACATGGTATCGACAACAACAAGTGTCATGAATCTTATTCGGCCCAATATACCATGGATTCAACTTACTGAACATGGTAGATGAGATCTGGACATCGGTATTTGACTCTTTGAATTCCTTGAACAAAGCAACTCTTGTCATCTCCATTACATGCTTGCAATGCTCCTTATAAATTCCTCTTCCAGAATGTTGTCATAGGACATGTTTTCGATCTAGTATAGCACGAGAATGGTTGTCCCAATACTCTATCACCTTCTCTCTGATGCCCTCTTCCACCTTGTCTTTATATGCTTCTCTGCATATAAGAGCCCAACAAGCAGCTTCATCGTTTTCATCTATATTTACCCTGAATTTAGTGTATTTGTGCAGTGTTTTTCTTGATACATGGAGCATATTTGACATTGTTGCGACCATTCAATTTCTTGATGTGCTTCATGCCACAATAGCTGTTGCAATTTCCCTACAAGCAGCGTTGATATTAGTTTTTCTTGACTTTCCAAATGCAGATAGTGCATTTGTTACATTTTCGGTTACATTCTCACATGCATTTTTATTTTTAACATCCTTAAAACCCAATAACTTTATGGCACGTTTCAATTTTTTGTGTTTTATCAATCCATGTAGGATTTGAGCTTGTGTAATCATTGATTGTTCTTCAAAGTACAATTTGATTATGTTACTAACATGCTCTCTGATTTTTCGATCAAGGGTCGGGTTCCCAAACTCTTCTTGAGTGGCATCATCCAACCCTCTTAAACAATTAGCAACCATTTCAACGTCATTGAAGCTCCCAATTATTCTTGAGAAATCAAAGGGTGCATGATCCTATGATGGCTGGCTAGGATCTAGAAATAAATAAATACAAATTCAAAAATAAATACAAGCTCCATAATAACATTTTATTTTACTTATCATATTGTCATTGTTAGTTAAAATATTAGCAAATAAATTATACAATCTTGAATAACATTTTATTTTAAGTTTTATCATATTGCCATTGTTTGTTAACAAATTAACAAATAAATACAAGCTTGAATAACATTTTATTTTAGTTATCATATTGTCATTGTTTGTTAGAAATCTAAATCAGAGTCAGAGGCCATGTGTCCCTCTTAAGGTGATAGGTGTTGTCGACGAGGGCTTAGACGGTGACGGTCCAAAGAACCAAACTATGGGGATCACCCCCTAAGGCGAGAGGAAGATCATGGTGGAGCAATGATGGTTGTAGTAGTAACTGAAGATGAATATGGACCTCAATTTAAATCAGCTTCCTAATGGTTCAAAGGTAGTCACTTGGCCACGAAGGCTGTCTCAGGCTTGAGCATTGGGGCAGTACCCCTCACTTCATGGCACAGGTAAAAATGCTAGTCGCTTGGCCACAAACGACAGCTCTATGGTTTTCTTCACAGGTGGGAATCTAGTCAATCCGGTAGGGGTCGTCTCCCTTTTCGCTTGGTAGGTCCTCTCAATGGCCAGCTACTTCGGGGTTCCTGTGGCACTCCTCATAATAATTTTTAAGGAAAATCTCAAGTACTTCCCACAGTTGTTGTAGATGAGACTTATGTCCCAAACCGGATGTTATTAAGTAAATTAGGTTATTAAGTAAAATAGGTTACTCTACCTTACTTTCCCATTGACGTAAGGCTGGTGCTTCTGCATGTTAATGTGATTGTAATTGTAATTGTGATTGTGATTGTGATTGTTGATTTTCTTTGAGATCATCATTGTCATCAATGCTTAAAGCCATATGATTCCTAGTCATTTGTACATGATTGTAATGTAATGTAATTGTAATGTAATTATCATCATTATCATAATGTAATGTAAAATTGCAATTTGAACAGTATGAAAATGTTCATGTATATGAGTATGAAAGTAAAATCATATTAAAATCGATGTAAGGAGAGATAAGGCTATATAAAATATGAATAAAATAAGTGCAATGTTAAGAGGAGAAGATGCAAGTCAACCTATGATGGTGCAATCAACTCCCATTGGCAACAATATTTGTAATTTTTAACATAAAAATTATATATATGTGAGTCTATATTATCAAATTATAATTCATTTACATGTGAGGCTATATCATCAAATTATAGAATTAATTTTTATGTGAGGTTATGTGAGGCTAATGGATATATATGCATATGCATTTAGAACTAGATATTATGCTATAATATTATGTACTATATAATTATATATATTCATCGACCATTCTCTAATTTCATTGGATAACTAGAACTACTCATACTATAATACACTTACAAGTTGTATACATGTAATTTAGTGTAGTGGTTAAACATTTTTTTTCAATTCTTTTACAACACATACCATTATTTCACATGTACATAAATGGTTTTAGAAGGTTGAATATATACATGCATATACAATGTATATAAGTTTATGAATTAATTACAAAATTATAATTAAATTCTAAACAATTTAACATGTATATATATAAAATTTATGAACTAGAACACTATGAAATTGAATATATGAATATACAATTTATAAAATTATATGAATATGTGAATATATGAAATTATACAATATACATACAATTATGATTACATATATATGAATTCATACATGCACATACAATGTATATAAGTTTATGAATTAATTACAAAATTATAATTAAATTCTAAATAATTTAACATGTATATATATATATAAATTATGAACTAGAACACTCTGAAATTGAATATATGAATATGCAATATGAAATTATACAATTTACATACAATTATGAATACATGTATATGAATTCATACATGCACATACAATGTATATAACTTTATGAATTAATTACAAAATTATAATTAAATTCTAAACAAAATATATATATATATATGAACTAGAACACTATGAAATTGAATATATGAATATGCAATATGAAATTCTATGAATATGTGAAGATGAAATTATACAATTTACATATAATTATGAATACATATAATGAATTCATACATGCACATACAATGTGTATAAGTTTATGAAATAATTATAAAATTATATTTACATTCTAAACAATTTAACAAGTATATATATAATGAACTAAAACACTATGAAATTGAATATATTATGCAATATGAAATTATATGAATATAGAATTATATGAACTAGATAACTAGGAAAATGAAATTATATATATATATATATGAAATTGTATAACTTCTAAATTATACCAATATTGTTAGAAATGGCATTTGACTCTCCCATCATAGGTTGATTTGCAACTTCTTCTCCTCTCAAGATTGATCTTTTTTTTTCTCTTTCTTTCTCTATCTTTCTCTCTTATTTCTTCGATGTTGCTTTAATTCCTAAAAGATATTTTACTTCGACACTTCTTGCTTCCCATTGTGATCAACATCAACAATCCAAATTCATACCTATAACAATATCTAAACACAATACACAATGCTAAATTTGCATTAGAACACAAGCATTGTTTCAAATATGTTAGTCAATTGTGAAGGATAAAATTAGTAACATGTTTATGTTTTATGTTTTATGTTTATATAGAATTTTCTTAAGAATTCGGGTGGGAAATGAGGTTAGGAAGGTAGTTGGAATGAAATTAATGCCATCAATGCCTAAGTTCATTCCCGGGAATTTTTGTAAGATTTTTAACAAAATTGGGACCTCGACCAAGGTCGTAGCTCAATCGAGGGTTTATTAGACCCACGATCGAGGGTTTAACAAACCCTCGATCAAGCTTCTGTTAAAACCTCAATCGAGGGTGTGAAAAATAGAGAATTATCCCTCTTACAGGAAAATCAATGTTTCTCCGTGTCTTCTAGAGGTGTAAACCCTGCCATTCATGGCACACAACTGAGCGGAGTTCACACCGATAGATTCATCACCGATTCCTCTATCCATTGAGGTATCATGCTTGTGTTTTGGCATTCATATGGGATTTTTTTTAAATTAGTTCTAAAACTTACACTTAGAAAACCTGACAACAACTTCGAAGCATCTCAAAGAAAAATCCATAGGGTAAAAAATACACAACCAAAAATTTCTTAAAAATTCACAGCCCACACATCGACGCGTCCTCTTCAAAAGGGTATCTTTGATTTTTCATTTTTTGAAAACAATGAAAAAAAACTGAGATGGACACACGTGTATAAAATGATGTTGAAATCAGATGTGGTCACTTTTGAAAAATAATAAATAATTGTATATTGTGAAATAAATTAACAAAAAAATATGCAGACCATAGTGCACTTTGTGTAGATCATGCTTATATATATATATATATATTATTAATGTAAGATTGAATTATTGGGGTTGGACACGAGCCAATTATTAACTTCTTCAAATTTTCAAGGCCACACAGTTTATTAAATTCAAAATTTCACACATTAAATGACATCGGAATATTTTAAAAAATATATAATTTGGAAGCCAACATAATATTCTACAATTTGTTTTTTTACTACAAGTCAAAATTCACATGGAATATATGCGTTTCGAGAGCTTCTATCTAGCACATGAGTAAAAAATCAGGTTTTCATCGCCAAATTTGGCCAAAAACTGTTACCCACCTTCATGGAATCACCCCATATTCTCTCTTAGATGCAAAATATCACCTACGAAGGTCGTATGTGTAGGTTCGTTGCCTTATTCATGGGCCTCAAGCCTTCAAAACTACCTTTAGGGAATAAATCATGAGTTTCCTCCCTCAAGCATGGTCAAGGGACTATGACCCATACTTAGTTAATCCTCCTTATGGTGTCCATATTAAAGCACAGAAAAATTATGCTCTTGGAATGTTAGGCATGGTTATTTGAGATGTTGTTCTTGATGAGGCTAAAATATTAGTGTAGGTCATATTAAGTCTTGATCATGCAAACTGTTGTTTTTATTCATTTCCCTAGCCATGTACCAAAACCATTTTGTGTGGTTCTCTATAACGTGTGTGTGTTTTTCTTCCTCAAAACATGTGCGTGTTTTGCTTCTTCATAACGCATGTGCATTTTGTAACTATAAACCACATGCGCATTTTGTAACTATAAAACGCGTGTGTGTTTTGCTTACCCTATCCTATATGTCATATGACATGTTAGGCTCGAACTTAACCAAATCAAGCATTACATAACGCAAGCACGTTGTATTTTTATGTATCGTGAGTGTGTTTCCTAAAGTAAGATTGCATCTAAAAAGTCCGTCGTCTTCTTGCACACCCAAACACTATCAAATTTTTTATAAAATATATTTTAAAAAAACCTGGTCCATCTATCATCACATGGGTTTGCTAATCATCACATGGGTTTGCTATGTAAAATAAGTAAACGGTCATTCAAATTTATTACAATATCGTTAAGAAATACACGAGAGAGGAAGTTTTAATTTTGTTCTTATTACTAAAGATCAGTTTCGTGTTTCTACGAACACTATCTCGTAGTCTAATGCACCTATTTATATTGTGAGTACTTATATATAAGAGAAAACACTTCTTTTGGAAGTTAAAAATGGATTTTATATTTATAATAAAGTTGTTAAGGTAGGAAAAGAATTAGGTTCAAAATATATATATATATATATATATATATTTATTTATTTATTTATTTATTTATTGTAATATTAAGGTAGGAAAAGAATTATGTTCTATATATATTGAAAATCATAATTTTATTTATAATAGAAAGAACTATATTTTTGGAATTTATATAGAAAAACTCTCGAAAAACATAGTCTTAAGGTTAAATAAATTATATCTTTCTAATTAGTAAATTTTCCAAAAAAGAAGAAAAAGTTATTTTCAAATTTTTCTACTTTTAAGTAATCTTAGTAGTCTTTTAATGTTGTTATTACATTCAAATTTTATGTATTTATATGGTCTCTTGGCCATTCATAGCATTGGAAATTTCTTTTTATATATTAAAAAAATTAGCTTTCAACTTAAGTCCATATATTAGCTTTCACATTCTATCTTCAAAACAATATTTTATTAAAAATAGTCCATATATGTTTAAAATAACTCAAAATTCATGAAGAAATTATATTTTGCTTATCCTCTAAGTGTGCTTCAAAACAATATTTTATGAAAAATAACCCATATATGTTAAAAATAACTCAAAATTCATGAAGAAATTATATTTGCATGTCCTCTAAGTGTGGGTCCCAAAAGAAAGATTGTTGTTGTTCAATAATGAAATGAATCTTTCACCAAGCTTTAGGATCAATCCACTTTTAGATAGTGCATCTGCTTCCTTGTTTATTTCTCTATATATGTGAGAAAATGTAAACATCTCCACCTCCATATTAGCTTTGATGTTCTTTATCTCCTCTAGTATTGGAAATAGGAAGATATTATGACATTTGTGCTTCCCATTTATCCAATCTATAACAACTTTTGCATCTCCAAAAACTTGTAACTTTTTTATATCTAGCCGATGTGCTAAGTGAAGAAGCAGCTTTCGTCCACAAAGTTCTACAAATTTATTGCTCCCCTGACCTGCATCATCCTTGAAGTAGTATTTTGTATCCTTCAAAAGATAGATCGTGCCTTGTTCCCCAACTGCAGTTGGATATCTTTGCGTTGCACCATAAAAATAGGAGCATGGAATACCTTCTTTTATAGTTTCTTCTTCCACTTGTCTAGGGATTCCTAGCAATCCAAATTGTGGAAAACAATTGAATATTGCAATAGTTTTGTTTGCACATCCTAATAGAGAAAGGGACTTGTCATCAAATATATGCTAATTCCAAGCGATCCAAATTTGTCGTGCTACAATAATGGGGAGACTCATAAATTCATTGTACTTTGGATCTGTAATCCAAGATTGAACAAGCAATCCTGGATTGTTACGCCTTCCTAGACTTATTTGAATTTTAAAATAACTTCTAATTCCTTCCCAACTTGAAGAGGATACTTGCATTAAACCATTTGATGATAGTTAGATTCTGTTTCAATTTTGCATAGTGCACATCCTAGGACCCTCCCAACATCTACGTTGTAGTAGATCATAGGTTAAATGTTTTATTCCACAAGAAGAACCACATTAGGGCTTTTTCCTTTGCTAGGAAATTGAATTTCCATAGAAAGCGCCACCGCTAGATACGAGTGATAGATCGATCCACCCCCAACAAAGATTCATAACCCTTTTTTGGAATGCAGTTCCCATGTGAGTCATATGACCAGACCAATTGATCTTTTCTTGGATGTAATCTTAGATGGAAGATAGTTAGTTCATTCAAAAAGGCCTTCCATACAATAACCTTAGCGTCCCTAAAGCCCAACTTTTCTCCACTCAACCATTGTTTCCTTATTAAAATTTTAGGAAAAGAATGTAACCCATGAGCTATTTGTCCATGTTTTTTTTCCAAAAAAAGATTTTGCAATTTACATTCTTTTAAAGACGGATCTTTAAAAACAATTGCGTTACTATAATAATATTATGAAAATTATGTTTTAAGATATATATGTGTTTGAATCTAAAAAGGGTCCTTCAACTCGAGTAATCCTTCACCTATAAACAATTGCGTTAATGAAAAAATATGTTTTAAGATATGTATGTGTTTGAATCGAAAAGGGTTCCTTCAACTCGAGTAATCCTTCATCTCAAAATTAAGTTGGTAACCTTTAAAAATTAAAATTAAGTTGGATATAAAAAGTAGTGTGCCATAAACTTTAACATTAAGAAATTAAAAAATGCAACAAAAAAAAAACCACATCTTTAACACTTATTATGTCTTCGACAGGGGATATATATGAATCCGTCAGGGCTATTATTTAGAGCAATTTGTAGTAAATTTAACAAAAACATGTAATTTAGACTAAGGTTGTGTATTATATTCTTATTTTTTAATTTTTAAAAACTATTTTTGTGCTTATTCATTGGTTAGTGCTGGTGATGTTTCTCTAGGGTCTTGTGCCCCAAGACCGGGCGGCGAGCTTTGGTCAGCAAAAATTAAATGCAACCAAAGTTTTAATACATCAATATATAGCTACACTATGCGTGTGCACTTCTGCTGGCCATGAAAGATGGGCTTGAGCTTTTTTGAATGCACTGACAACAAAGAATCAATGTAACAGCTGTGGGCATGACCAAGAAAATCTATGTGTAGGATTCACTAGTAGCCTACGTTATTTTGGGATTATGGCTTATGGGTTCACCCTCTTTTTGTAGAGCTTTGGCATTGCTTGTGGATCTATGCTTTATTAATTCTTTGGAAAAGTAGATGCAATACTATTTTTTCCATGAGATTAGCACTTTGCCTTCTTTTTATTCTATGTTCTTTTTGTTCTATGTGATGGGTTCTCCCACCTGTGTTTTTCTTGCATGGAGACCAAAGCGCTCCCTACATTTCTCTTACCCGATTTTATATGACCGGAATTTGTTGATGCATGCGCTCAGTGCAAGTTCATGCACAGGATTATTAGGTGACACACATTTTTTGGGAAAGTGTTTCCTCGAAGCGTTTGAGGAAATGAAAAATTCCACCATGGAGGCTACTGACAACGAGAATAATGCATGTTAGGTTTAGTGTTGTATAAGGATTATGTTCTACGATGGATCTCTCTTTTCTGTTGGGAGCCATGAAACCCAACCCTCCTCTATTATTCTGGTAAACTGATCCATGGCTTTATGCCTGGCAGGGTTTAAACCAATATCATTATTTTCATGTCTCAATGGCTAGACCACAACCTTGTGGACCAAAGATGTATATATATGGTTTTGTGGGGAGCTATGAAGCCCAACTTAGCATCGTTATTATGGTGACTTCCTGTCTCAAATGCTATACATCAACCTTGTGGACCAAAGAAATATGTAGATATATGGTTCTGTGGGGGAGCTATGAAGCCCAACTCTGCATCATGATGGCAAACTTATCGTGGCTTTATTTCTTCCAAGGTTTGAACCTAGTATGGTGACTGTCTCAACCCCCAGACCACACGTGATATATATATATATATATATTATATATATATATATATATCAAAAAAATGCTGCAATTAAAAATAAATATTTCTTGAGAAAAGGACACATATAAGAGTAATTCTAATGGACATTGCAAACTCTATACAAAATAGAAGTTTTTATACGTTCTAGGGAAGAGGTTGGGCCTAGTGGACGCTTTCGTTGCATGAAAGAGTTTATGCCTGCAATCACAAACCCGTTCTACTTTTCTCCGATTCACGTTCCCAACACTTTCGAATTTGAGTTAGTTTTGGGATGACAAGTCGTTTCCTTAGAAAAGCAGCAACTCAAAAGCATCAAAACATAAATATAGAAAAGAGGGAGAGAAAAAAGAGGGAGCTGTGCATTGGTACGAGCTCTCTTTGTTTGGATTTTAGATTCAGGGCAGACAGAATGAAGATCATTGTCATGACGGCAGACGAACGATTCATCACACTGGATGTTGATCCTCGAGAACTAGTAAGCTGCAACATTTCAATTCAAAGTTTTCCATTTGAGTATATATGTCCAGGTATAGCGAATCAGCTTCCTTAGTTTCGTGTATATAAAAACAATATTTGGGTAGTTCCAGTGGGCAAGTTGGATTCATATTTGCTTTTGGGAATAACATTTTTTTGTGTACTGCTAGTTTACAATAGAATATAAAAATTTGGGTAGTAATTTCTGAAGTTGGGATTCATATGTCTTTTTCTAACGATGTAGTTTTTGAATTGATGAATGGGTGTTTGTTCTGGTATAAAATAAAACTTAAATACTTATTTGTAAATTTGGGATTCATATTTCAAATGGTGTTGTGTCATACTTCCTCTATTTGACTCCTTTGTAACCTGCAGTGGATTACCCTATTAGAGATATGCACATACGGAATATATATTTTCAACAAGAATTAACAGAAATGTAATACACGAGAGCACGACAGCAAACCATGGGACACAATATTCTATGTGGTAAAACCGTGACAATCATCAAGGAAATATCCATGGAGCAAGATATTGGTATTCTTATTCGTGAGGACCTCGAGCAGTGTTGTACGATCTAAAGAGAGGGATGAGGATTTGGGCACTGGGTTGAATTTTTAGACCCGTGATGGTAGAGACCTTTGGCGTACTCTTAGATTTCAAACCTTCAAAGACCAGAAAGTAGATGTGCACACTTAGTTTATGAGAAAATATAGAGCAGTCCCGCAATGGTGGTTCAGTTAAACTCCAAAACCGCTTACAAAAAAACTCAGCGAAAGTACCTGAGATACCAAATCATTCAAACTGCTTTCCAACGACCCCCAGTGTAAGGCAATGAAACCCTGGTCGGTTGGATCTCGTGATGCTCGCCCCATGAAGAGCAAACACATGCGGCCTCCCACAACCATCTCCTTTACCCGGGCTCTGAGGAATGCGTTGAAATCCTTCTGAAACTGACGAAAATAAGCTTCTCCAACAGCCGGAGATCCTCCCGCAGAGATTTTGCCCTTGTTCCATGTCACTGAATTCTTTTCTAAAACCTCAGGGGGAACCTAATCATGCCACACACAGTAAATTCTCTAGAATCAGTATTGTAAGCACCACCTTTTCTAATATATCATATGCAACACTATATTAAACGGTAGAACATTAAACCAATATTGTAAACCCCATATGAAAACCTACTTGAGAAAGCCAGTGGAGACCACTGGAAGAATGAACGAAATGGATGCTATTGTCTGGAAATAGGCGTCCGTAGAATGAACCGGGAACGCCTGCTGCGAAATATGATCTCGCTGCTACAACCCGCGTTGCATCAATCCGATCAGTAACAATTGAAGGAGTCAAAGTTCTGAAGAGGGTATTGAAATCAGAGGAAGGAAGATCGTTAAAGAATATTTGGAACTGCGGAACAGACAAATGGCCCGCCGACAGATATTTGGCTTCGAGGGTCTTTCTTATACTTTCTGCTGGCAACAGAGCATTTGGTCCAGACGAACAACCCAGATCCGCGATGCAAAATGTATTGCATTCCATTAATTTCATTGATAAAATGCTTTCCTCTAATACAGGCTTTGCATATTCTAAAACTCTCTTCTGCAATGCAATATTGAGACAATATATACAATTTTAAATCCTGTGAATGAATGAATGATTACCATGGATAGTTATTGCAAAAAATTCAAAACCTGCCTGTCTAGCAGAATTTTGAGCATAGCTGGAGTCTCCATTGCCAGCGTTCATCTGAAGAAATTCCTCCGTGTTCGTGTTCATCTTCATCTCCATCCTCCTCATTCTCGCAACTAATTCTCCCAGTTCTCGGATCCGGAATGATAGCCAAAACCGAGCCGACTAAACTTGGGTTTAGGGCTCAGTCAATATTTAAAAATAAATAATTTCACTTTTTTACTTCCGACCTGTTTTTAGTGCGACCACCTTTTTACTGCGATCAAGTTTGGTAGATGCGATCAACTTATCTGCGATCAAGTTGATGCTTGATGCGATCAAGTTGATGTGATCAAGTTGATCCCTGATGCCATCAACTTATGGAAAACATATGCCCAAATATATAGGAATATTTGAGTCGAACAAAGTGTGGTAAAACCTAGAACTTTCAAGCGGTGAGATTTTTATGGGTTCTTGTTCTTTTACTTATCAGTAATTGTAAAAGACATTTAAGTAAATCTGGAAATATATGAGGCCAAATAATCATGAATTCAACCACAAACTATTTCATATATTAACTATGCAGAAATACAAAGTAATACAAACTTGTCTGTTACAAACTCGTCCATCTACAGAGCTTCAGCTCTTCGGCTAAATCAAATGCACAGAAGCTTGAGCTTCGACTTCACTTTCTCACCCTGAGTTCCTCTATTTGTATCTTTTCCTGTCTGTGTTCCTGTGTTCGTGTTCTCTTTCTGTCTGTGAACTAAATTACAAAAATGCTTCTTCTATTTATAGACAACCTGAAGATTGCTACAGCATGGCCGACTTACTTGCCGACTTACTTTCCATTAAACACTGCAATAACTATCTACCTAACAACTTAACTTCTGAAATAAATTCGACTGAGTTACGCTGCCTACATGTGGACTTTTCCTTCTTGTCAGACTGACAGACAAGATCGTGGCTTGTACAGACTCTGACAGAGTCGGCTGGAGATCAAATACAGATCTGCGAATAATTACATTTTTCCAACACTCCCCCTTAATTATAAGCAGATGGAGTTTTAAAAACAAAATTTACAAAATGTTTCAGAGCTTAGACATGCTCTGTTTATGACAGAGTTCACTGTGGAGAACTTGTCATTCCAAAATAACTACGCAGATACTGGAATATGTCCTTTGCCAATGGCTTTGTGAAGATGTCGGCAAG
>LPNX010063160.1:31124-51972 GCA_001517045.1 Pseudotsuga menziesii | reverse complement strand
TGTCTTGCAGTTAGACATGTTAAATATTTTTAAAACTTCACTTGCATACTTAGACTGTGATATAAAGATACCACTTTCAGACTGCTGAACTTCAATGCCCAGAAAAAAACTTCATAAGCCCCAGATCAGTCATTTCAAATTCACTTTCCATGATATTAAATCATCTACATACACGCAGACAATTAACATTTTACCTTGCTCATCGATTTTGGTGTACAAAGTCAGTTCACTTTCACTTCTGTGAAATCCATTTTCAATGAGATAGGAATCAATCTGATTGTACCAAGCTCTAGGAGCTTGCTTCAAACCATATAATGCCTTTTTCAGCCTGTACACTTTGTGCTCTTGACCTGGAACTTCATACCCTTGTGGCTGTTCCACATATACTTCCTCTTCTAGATAGCCATTTAAGAATGCCGACTTGACATCCATTTGATGAAATTGCCATTTGTTTTGTGCAGCAATGCCCAAAACTGTTCTGACTGTATCCATGCGTGCAACCAGTGCAAACGTTTCATTGAAGTCAATTCCGGGTTGCTGTGTGAACCCTCTTGCTACCATTCTTGCCTTGTGTTTTTGCACATTTCGATCAGCATCTTGCTTTGTCTTATAAATCCATTTGACACTGATTACATCTTTGTCTTTTGGTACATCAACCAGTTCCCATGTCTGGTTTTTGTCAATGCATTCTATTTCTTCATCCATGGCTTGTGCCCATACTTCTTCTTCAACAACTTCTTCAAATGTTAGTGGATCATATATAGGAGAAAATAATGCAAACAAAGAGAATGAATTAGGTGTACCAGCTTCATATATCTCTCGCAGACTTCTTGTCTTCATCGGTTCTGTCGATGTCGAACTAGACGAAATGCTTGATGGAGTTTGTTGTCCTCTTGGTATACTTGTCGGCGTAGCTTGAGATGCTACTTGTGTCGATGGTCCTTGTTCTGAACCATGTATTGGTGTCATGGGAGTCGACGGTGCTCCGACCGCTTGACTTACATGTGGTATTTGAACCACTTCCTCTTCCATATCGTCATTGTCAATGTTCAACACAATCTTGACATTTGTGTCGACGGTTCCATCCCATGATTCATTCTCGACAAATTGAACATCCTGACTGATTATCACTTTCTTTGTGACGGGGTCATACAACTTGTATGCTTTTGTGTCTTCTGAATACCCTACAAAAATACATTTCTGTCCCTTCTTGTCTAGCTTCCTTCTCAACTCATCTGGAATATGAGCATATGCAACACAACCAAAAACTTTTAAATGTGAGACACTATGATTCATACCTGTCCATGGTTATTGGTGAACTTTGTTCTTCACACTCTTTGTCAGACATCGGTTCATAATGTATACAGCAGTTGCGACTGCTTCACCCCAATACTCATTTGGCAAATGCTTGGTTGCCAACATGCTGCATGCCATCTCCATGATGGTTTTGTTCTTTCTTTTGGCAATACCGTTCTGCTAAGGTGTATACCATGCAGTGAATTGTTTCTGTATACCATGGGTCTTGCAAAAATTCAGAAATTCATTTGAAACATATACACCTCCTCTGTTAGTCCTTAAAATCTTGATGCGGTGACCACTCTGGTTCTCCACGAGTGCCTTGAATTGCTGAAAATAACTAAATGCATCAGATTTGTGCTTCAAGAAATATACCCATGTCTTTCTTGAGTAATCATCAATAAAGGTTAGAAAATACTTGCAGTCACCAATGGATGATGTCTGCATTGGACCACAAATGTCAGAGTGCACAATTTCAAGTGGTGTGCATGCTCTATAGGACTTTCTGACTGGAAATGTCTCTCTGTGCTGCTTGCCAAAAATGCAGCCTTCACAAACCCTCTCTGGTCTGTCGATCAATGGTAATCCCTTCACCATATTCTTTGTGTGTAGTAGCCTCATCCCACCAAAATTCAGATGTCCAAATCTGAAATGCCACAACCAGGATTCATCCTGAACTTCTGTCTGAAATGCAACTTGCAAATTAGCACTGCAATTTTCTCTCTTATCAAGGATCTCGACTATTTCTTCACTTTCTACCTTGAATGCAGCTCCTGTCTTTGTCTTCCCTTTTATGTTGGGAACTATCCTCAATGGAAATAAGCGGTTGCTTGTCATTGGCACTTTTGCTATCAGCTGGTCGCTTGGACGCTTGTCTTTGATCACACAGTGTTCATCTTCCATGTAGACTCTATAGCCTTTTTGTAACAACTGTCCAATGCTTAACAGATTATGTTTCAGAACTTCAACATGATAGATATCAGGGATATACTTACTCTCCCCTTGTTTGGTTAGAATATCAGCAGTGCCTTTTCCTAAGACAGTGACTTGGACATTGTTTCCAAGTGTAACATCAGTTTTAATTGAAGTGTCTAGACTGGAAAACAAATCTAAATTACCAATCATGTGGTTGCTGCATCCTGAGTCTAAGTACCATATGTCATGTGGACTTTCTTGAACAGCATTGCATTCAAGTGGAGATGTCGATGCCATTAACATTGCACCTGTCGAAGTGTTGGTGCTGGTCGGCTGACTTGGGCTTTGCCTTCCTTAGTCATATTTCTTCTTCCTGCATTCATATGCATAATGACCAAACTTCTTACAGTAATGACATTGAATTTTTTATTTATCAAACCTCTGGCCACTTGGCTGACTTGGGTTCTGGTTATCTCCTCTACCACTGACATTTGCAAGACTTCTGCCTCGTCCTCCTCTTGAAGAACTTCTTCCTCTGCCTCTGAAGTTGTTTCTCCCCCTACCTCTACCACGACTTATGGATGACTGTGCTGCAAATGCACCTTCCAATGATGTTTGCGATCTGCTGATTCTGTGTTCATGATTGATGAGTGAAGCTTGCAGCTCATCAATGGAGAATGTTGACATGTCTGTGTGTTCGTCTAAGGTTACCACCAAATTTTCAAATCTTGGGGGAAGACTTCTGAGAATTTTTTCAACAACTCTTTGGTCTGATATGGGTTCTCCATGAGATTTCAATTGGTTTATCAACCCAACAACTCTGGTGTAGAATGTGTCTACATTCTCTGAATCTTTCATGCACAGAGATTCAAAATATTTTCTCAGAATATGCAGCTTGGATGTCTTTACCTTATTCAAACCTTGATAGGCAGTCTCCAATGTATCCCATGCTTCCTTGGCATTAATCTTTGCTGCTATTCTTGGGAGTATGCTCTCATGCATAGCTTGATGTATGAAAAACAGAGCTTTTCTATCTTTCTTTCTCTGTTCTCTCAAGACATCTTTCTCAGCCTATGACATCTTGACCTCTGAATAAAGCCTTCATTGTTAAAGACCAATATTCATAATTCTTTCCTGTAAAACTTGGAGGTTGTAATGAACCAGAATTGGAAGCCATTTTTAATTTTTTTAATTAACTTTCCGTAGAAAATTAATTTCCACTTTTTAAGACAAGATTTCTTTCCTAAAATCTTTGGCTGTTATAAACCTTGCTCTGATACCAGATAGCCAAAACCGAGCCGACTAAACTTGGGTTTAGGGCTCAGTCAATATTTAAAAATAAATAATTTCACTTTTTTTTACTTCCGACCTGTTTTTACTGCGACCACCTTTTTACTGCGATCAAGTTTGGTAGATGCATAACTTATCTGCGATCAAGTTAATGCATCTTCTCTGCGATCAAGTTGATGCCTGATGCGATCAACTTATCTGCGATCAAGTTGATGCGGTCAAGTTGATGCCTGATGCCATCAACTTATCTGCGATCAATTTGATGCCAGATGCGATCAACTTATCTGCGATTAGAATGATAGAATATGTTTCTTAGTTTAAAGACTTAAGAAATTACAAATACTTTTCACCTGCGAGTAAGATGAAGTAAAATGACCACATTTACAAATCCAAATAACTTATGGAAAACATATGCCCAAATATGTAGGAATATTTGAGTCAAACAAAGTGCGATAAAACCTGGAACTTTCAAGCGGTGAGATTTTTATGGGTTCTTGTTCTTTTACTTATCAGTAATTGTAAAAGACATTTACATAAGTAAATCTGGAAATATATGCGGCCAAATAATTATGAATTCAACCACAAACTATTTCATTTATTAACTATGAGGAAATACAAAGTAATACAAACTTGTCTGTTACAAACTCGTCCGTCTACAGAGCTTCAGCTCTTCGGCTAAATCAAATGCACAGAAGCTTGAGCTTCGACTTCACTTTCTCACCCTGAGTTCCTCTGTTTGTATCTTTTCCTGTATGTGTTCATGTGTTCGTGTTCTCTTTCTGTCTGTGAACTAAATTACAAAAATGCTTCTTCTATTTATAGACAACCTGAAGATTGCTACAGCATGGCCAACTTACTTGCCGACTTACTTTCCATTAAACACTGCAATAACTATCTACCTAACAACTTAACTTCTGAAATAAATTCGATTGAGTTGCGCTGCCTACATGTGGACTTTTCCTTCTTGCCAGACTGACAGACAAGATCATGGCTTGTACAGACTCTGATAGAGTCGGCTGGAGATCAAATACAGATCTGCGAATAATTACATTTTTCCAACACGGAACTCAAATTTCTCTTAATTGGACTTCTTGTAGTGGCATTCAAATAGTAAAGCCAAATATTTTAAAGCTATGGAACAGCAATACCTATTTTGTCTTTTTCTTAGTTTCTTTGACTTATAAGACACAATATTTTCTTAAATCTTCTTATGGAATACCAATACTTACTTTGTCTGTTGCAGAGTTTAGAGACAATATTTTCTTAATCTTTTTGTTTAGGTATTTAAAAAATAAAATCAAGTATTTTGAAGTTTTTGTTATTGCATAGTTTCTTTGTCTATTGCATAGTTTCTTTGACTTATAAGGTGCAATATTTTCTTAATATTTTGTCTAACCATTTAAAAAATAAAAATGTATTTTAAAGTTTGCTTTTATTGCATTTATAAGGGACAATATTTATAAGGGACAATATTTTCCATTTAAAAAATAAAACTAAGTATTTTAAAGTTTTTTTTATTGCATAGATTCGTTGACTTATAAGAGAATATTTTTTTAAATCTTTTTGGTCTAGGCATTTAAAAAATAAATCCAAGTACTTTCAAGTTTTTTTTAATTGAAAAAAAGGCTCATTTTAGAGTACTTTGAAGTTATATAATATTAATCATCTTGTTAATTTTATTTATCATTTATTTTTTATTGATGAAGTGTTGATTCCTTCTTGTAATATGTGTGAATACATTGTAATATGTGAATGAAGTGGACAATTTATAAAAGTCTTTCCATGTTTTATAAATGAGGACAAGGAGAGAAATTAGGGATACGGAAAATGAGAGAAATTGGGGATGGAGATCTCATAAGATCAAGATGAGTGATTTATGCAGATTTTGTTGGAGATAATTACACATATGATTGAACTAAACATCTTAAATATGAGATAGTTGTTTGGGCACCTATTCTTATATAAATGAACATATTGTACAATAAAAATACACACAAAAATGGTTTATTTCAATAAAATTTCCCCTTTGAGGTTTCTTGAGTGAGTATTCCCTATGTCCCTTGTTTCATATGTGTTTGAGTTTGTTTGCTGCTGAATCTTATTTCCAACATTTGGTATCATAGATTTCATGTCAAAAGTCATTTTTAGATTATCTCAAGTTTGGACGCATGGAAATCTAGTTGAAAATCTTGGAGAAGAGTTGTTTCTAGAGCACCATCATTGGAAAGCCATTTAAAGTAAAATATCAATGCTACTTCATGAAAGGCCTAATCTAGTTGAATCCTTGGTGGCTAAGTGATATATGTACTCTATTTTTTGTTTTATTTCTCCATGAATATTTCATATGGAAGAGAGAGGTTAGGATATGCTATGTAATGAGTTTCTGAGAGACATGGATATAAAAGAGAATTGATATTTGTGTAAAGAACATGGAGAGTAGGAAACCTAACTCAGTAACCATTTAACGAGAAAGGAGATTACATATGTTCTTGGAGTATACCAAATCAAGAAAAGTGAGGGAAGTGTTATGGTAAGCGTGTTTTAGAAAAATGAAGAGAACATTGCATTGGAATTGAAAGTTAAGCTAAAAAGAATAATGTGGAGAACATTGCAAAACTTGAAAGAATTTTCATTGCTCGTAGAAATATACAACAATTCTCATATACAAGAATCGAGTATTCATCCAAATTTATAAGAATTGTCGTTCTTCCAAGCCTATTTGAGAATCACACTTACAATTCATAAATGTAACCAACAAAATCAGAGAATGCATATGTTAAGGAAGAGATTGTATTGAGGTGAGTGAAAGTTAATTGTGATCACTTTTGGCACGTTAGATGCAACAAAAATGAAAAATAGTTATCTTTCATCTTACATGGGTATTTGGATAGACCTACACAATGAATCTTGCTTCTAGTAAAAAATATGAAACAAAGCAAAATTGAATCACATTTCCAATTATATAAGGGTGAGTGCACAAAGTTGAGGGACATTTTAGATGCAATGGTAGAGTGAATCCAATCATTCAATATCCATAAAACAAAAATCATCCCAAACAATGCCGACCCTGCCAAGCCTAGTCCCAAGCCTACCAACATGCTTGCCAATTAGGATAGTTAAGTATAGTGTGCATGCATTATAGTGTACAAAAATGTGCTTGTGTTCTATAAAGCTTGTTTTATGCTTAAAACAGGTAAAGCCCGTCATTTTCTCCACACCCATGCACAACAACGTTTTCAAGCAGAGAAAAACGAGCTAGGGTGAACACGTTTTGGGTGATAAAATGCAAACAAACTCCACCTTGGGGATCATTCTCTTCCTTGTGAGGTATTTACTCCAAATCCTCTCATGCTAATTTCCCTATTTTCAATAGTTTCTATGCCCTAATGAATTGAAACCAATTTTTTATATTCCCATAAAGAAATGTACATGCCCAATGGAGACCCAAATCCCAATTTACTCATAAAAAACAAATCATTTTGAATATTTGCATATGTATATTCACAAGCATCCTTGTGAATCCAAACCAAAATTAACAAATATGCAAAGTTTCTCAAGTATATTACAAGGTTTCATAAGAAATTTACATGCCAAATGGAAACCAAAACCCCAATTTACTCATAAAAAACAAATCAATTTCACTATTTTCATATGTATATTCACGAGCATCCTTGTGAATCCAAACAAAAATTCACAAATATGCAAAGTTTGTCAAGTATATTGCAAGGTTGCATACAACTAAAAAAAATTCAAGTAGAATTCACATCTTCCGTAAAATACATAAACAAACATGGTAAATCCCTTGCCTCTATCTGAAATATTGAATTTGGTCGTCAAAGTACATCAATAAACACCTTATAGTTTTGATGAAACTTCCTAATCCAAGTGTTAAAATAAGGTATTGAAGCATCCCATACTTAACAAATATTTCCACCTCACTGAAGGGTACATTTTGGTTAATTTCAAGACAATGGAGTTCAACAATAGGATCTCTTAACATCAAAATACATAGGGAGGTTGATGTGTTTGATTACATGCCAATCACATACTATCATACATGATAGAATACAGTGGAAACCTTGCAACCATAAAATCCAATATACACAATTATGCAAAGTCTCTCGTGGGTATATAGAAAGAGTGCATACAACTAAAATAACATCAAGTGGAATCCATACTGGCCCAAATTACATATAAACAAAGATGCTAAATGGACTTTGGAGTCCAAAAAAAATCATGCTACAACAAATAATTGCATATCTATCAAAATCCTTTCCTATATTGAAATTGTATTCATCAATAGCACCTTCTGCCACCTCTTCTAGGCTCTAGCCCTTACCTTTACCTGTAATCTGGGAGTTGGTCCCGCGAGGGCATTAGTCAACACCTAACAATTTCGATGAAACGTCATAATCCAAGACTTAAAATAAGCTAGAGGAGCTTCCCAATCAACATATCTACATAAGAGATTTTATGTACATGCATCTCGGAATTGGAATTAATACAAATTTACGACATAAATTTAAGATGAAAAAATGTTAAATGTTTATTTTTTAGGGTAACATTCAAGATCAATTTTAAAATTTAAACTATAAATAGTTTTTGTTGTTATTTGGCACACATTAGTTTTACATTTTGCATTCCTTAGAGATGTCATTATACCATGTGTTTATTCTTCTAATGATATTTTATTTGAATTTATGATTACAGTAGCTACTATGGACCACAATGCAGAGATTTTGAGAGTTATTTGTCATCTGAGAGAGATTGGTTATTCCCAGAGGGGTGAAGATGAACTTCGTCGATCCTTGTCAGCATCATTGCGGACCATAGTGGATACGATCAGTAGATCAAATGATGCTTTGTATAACATGGCATCTTATAGGGAGAGAAAAAGACAAGAATATGCTGATGGTTTGAGCTACAACAAGATTGAGAAGCTCAAAATAAAAAAAGAGCATATATATACACTATTTAGAGTGTTTGGGATGGATGACGTTCCAGAGAGTAGCATACCACATATTTCGATTGAGTGGTGCATATGTCAAAATATTAGAGAGCATTGGATGGACAGATGGTACATGGTTTTTTATATTCCCCTGCACAACAACAGGGAAGTACTGTTGTACTTCCTCCAGAAACTTTATGCAGATTTTGTGATGGGAAAACATGTCAACTAATTTGGCATGTTGGGGTTCCAAGCAGCTAATAGGGGGATGCCCCAAAACCGACCCAATTCTAAGCATAGAGATTCCAATCGACAGATACCTCCACCCTATTCCCAGATACTGATGCTAGATGTCCCTCCCGCACATGATATGGTTACCTAGACACAAGAGGCATTTCTTATGCTAGCTAAGATGATTTCCCGACACACCACAACAATTGACCAAGAGGGGCCCTCTTCCTCTGGTGTGCTACAACCACCAGCTTTCGGTGGTAGAGGACCATTTATTGGTGGGTATAGACCGACACCCCATGTACCCTAGAGAGAGAGACACATGTGCACAACATGTGGTCAATCCTATTATGGCTATGGACCAACACATGGTACCTGTACAATGACTGGTGGTCAGGTAAGGACATTGTAGAAACTCTATTGTTGTTCAATTTAATTTTTCCATATTGTACACATATTAAAAGATTCTTAATATATACAATTTTTACTCTTGCAGGAGCTTGATGCCTCTAAGGGGGGTGGTAGTGCACCCAATGTTGTTGTATCTGAGGCTCAAACAACCAACACCGAGGTAATATTTCAACATGTTTCATTTTGTTAATACATGTGTTAGTTAATTAATTTGTTAAATGGTCTAATATTTACAATTTTTCAAGTTGCAAGAACCCCATTTTGAACATGATCGTGCAGACATTGATCTCAACGAATTCCCCCGAGGTGGATTCAATGATTACCTCATAAATGTAAGTACATGGTTAATGACTGAATCTTGCTCAAATTATTTAAATTTATTACTATACAATCCTTTATATATTGCTAATATTTATCATTTTTAAACTTGTAGGTGCTATCTAGCTCTGCAAAGGGGCAAGAAATTGCTGGCAGCAGTCCCTCCCACGGGGAAGATATGTCCTAGGCAGAGGTAAGTATATTACATCATGTTATTTTTTCAGTACATATTATTCCATCCATTCATGTACATGTCTAACTATGGTAACACTTTATGACTGCATACATCATCACAAATCCTTGCACCACCTCTTCGGTTTGGATCTACCCGTAGTCCAAACGTAGATAAGTGTGTTGTCTATACCAGATGACCCTCTTACTTAAAAAGAGTGGGTGGCCATGATGACAAACCTACTAATTCCATGGTAATGTACACACTCCCAGTGGCAATTGTTCGTTAGGTTTCAATTCACTTCACAGCTAGTTTTTTTCAATGTTATTTTCACATGTTTACAACATCAGTATGTAGAGTCATCTGTTCTAGACCTTAGAGAGGTTTTTTATGCTGCAGTCAATGTTGCATCTACACTAAGGATAAGTCACACAGAGGTATCTACTTCAATATTTGTACTTGTACAGTTCATTTGTATTGTGTATGGACATGCACAATGTCTAACGATGTTACCATTTGGTGAATGTAGCCACACCTTGGTCCATTAAGTGCACGCGACCGAGGTTGATGTTCAACCTACAACTCCTCTTACTACTGAAGAAACCCAGTTTCATTCCCCAAAACAAATTTTTTCGATGATATGTTCATTATTTACATAATTGGTTAGTACTTTCTCATGCATGTACATGTTGATAATTTTTGAGATAATTGACATATTTTTTTTATTCACGGAGAAGCATTGCAGAGAGACTCTCTACAAGGAGGAGGACACAAGAGGAATTTATAGCCCAGGTGGATGCAGTGAGTGTTTGTTTTATGTACAATTGATTCGTATTTTAATATTTTTAAACTTTGTTAGTGCTGGACATTATTAGTTCAGTTACTTGATCAAGAAATATTGTCATTGATTTGCAGTCGCCAAAGATGCACAGTGGTCGTGGAGAGAGGATACAAGTCTCAGAGTTGAGAAAAAACAAGAGAAAGTTAGAGTTTTGATGTGGTATTCCAGGACAAATTTATAATTGTGTACAAGAGGAAGTTAGATTTTAGGGGCACGGTCTAGGACATATGTACTTTTGTTTGCATGTACATCAATGATGTTTTTGATACATGTACATTAACAAGCCATTCATATTAGAGGAAATTTCAACTCAAAATGGGCCTTTTAAGTTTTATTCAAATTCCATGTCATCATGTGTTAGCCAATGAAATTGCTTTAAATTTGAAATACCGTATAGGTCTTAAACACTTTTTTAATATAAATTTGAAGATAGGTATTATAAAAAAAACTACTTTTTTTGTTTGTATTTTTGACATATCTCCCTGTGTTTTTACTCAAATTTCGATCGGGAGAGCTCATTGGATGCAGAATTAAATTCCTCATGCAACGAGTACCCACTCCGCATACTTTTGACGGACCCCGCTACCCAAAAAACAAGAAATACCTGAAAAAAATGAAATGATGTGATGACATCATCATTTCGTTTTTTCAGGTATTTCTTGTTTTTGGGGTAGCAGGGTCTATCAAAAGTATGCCGAGTGGGTACTCGTTGGATGCGGAATTTAATTCCGCATCCAAGGAGCTCTCCTGATCGAAATTTGAGTAAAAACACAGGGACATATGTCAAAAATACAAACAAAAAAGTTGTTTTTTTATTTTCTTCCTCCAAAATTAATAAATATTATTTTTATTATTTTAACTATTATTTTATTAGTTCATTTTAGGAGGCCCATTTTGAGTTGAAATTTCATCTAATGGTCCTTCTATTTTTGCATTATAACTTTCATGATATAAAAAATATTTCATATCAAGGCTCTTGAGATCTTCATAGTTCAATCTTAAGTGTGATCATACATGTGTGGCCAATAATGTTTCTATGTGTAATGTTCCCAATTTTTGATATATTTTGCGATTGCAAGGAGATATCAATTATAAATTTGAGAACAATGCACAATTACAATATTGTGTAATGACAACAATGTACATTTATTTTTTTTAACCACGATCCAATTGAATATACAATGTTAAACTAACAATGTTAATTTGTATTCACAAAAATGCAACATACCTAACACACATAAGAACCAAGCACGCCTAAGAAACTGACCCAACTAAGTGGAATACAAAATCACCTTACCCACAAAACAACAGGCTAACAAACATTTAAAGAATGCACGAAGTTGACGCACCTAATTGATGCACATGTGTGGTCTACATAAATGAATATGGTGTTTGGCATGATGTCTTTCATCTAACGAATATATGGGATATAAATCAAACCTAAAAGTATATGAGTAAAAGGTTGATTCAAAAAAATGGTTATGATTCTTTATTGTTGTATCTCCTGCACATTATTTTATCATTTTGTTACTGTAGATGTCATTTGATTAGTCACCTCGAGGACCAACTTTTGAAGAGATGAAAATCATGTGTGATTTTATTATAGTTTAAATTGATTGATGAAGTGCTATTCTGAATCTTGTTTTATAAATTTATGTTTATGTATTGAATTATATTTATTTACCTATGTCAAATCTGAACTAACCCTAAACTTTAACAGTATACCCCAAAAATCATTACAAATGACTTTAATACGTTAAAGGACCATTCTCGAGTTGTTTATTAGTTGTGTAGTATCAATCATTCTTATTGTTCTACTTGTCTCTAAAATGAAAGTGTCGAACTTGAGTCCACAAGTTTGTATTTGACTCTTGACTTGGACTTGAACACGTAGTTATTATATCCAGGTATTGTATGGAAAAAGCGTATGAGCAACACCTTGGTGCTCTAGCTCGAACCTTTGCATGATGAATACCTTTGTGTGATGAATGCTACTAATAATGAATGTGATAAAACTCTAGTGTACTTTATTGGTGCTATTATTTCCATAGCATTATTTTATAAATTTCTCTAAATTATGTTTATTGTATGCTTTAGTGTAAATTTTTTCCCAGTAGTATGCTAAAACAGTTCGATTATAAGAGGAATACTAGGAACAAAATGTACTAATAGGGTAGGCTTATTATTTATGCACCCAAGTGTAAATCTTAGTCAAACATAGATATCTGAACCATGATCATCATTCTTTCAAGGACACATGTTGAATCCCTACCAGGGGCATAGAATTCCAACTATGCATAAAAAATGGGTTCCAGTGGGTAATGCAAGCGTGTTTAAGAAGATTCCATGTGGGAACGCTAGCCACATGTTCACAGTCAAGGAATTTACAAAGTTGACCCCTATGTGCAAAAATTTCACATTCCCTTACTAAGCAAAACCCTAGTTTCCAAAATTGACCTGAAACGGGATCCATTTTCCATGAATCCAGAGGAGAGGGTCATCCCTAACGCTATCTTGATTTCCCAAATATAACGGAGTCAACGGTTCGTCGATCCGAGCCACATTCATCATTTTATGGCACGTTCAAGCCACCTCCTATAGGCTTTCAAGAACACCCGTTGAATCCCTACCCGAGGCATAGAATTCCAACCATGCATCAAAACGGTATTCCGATGGATCATGTAAGCGTGTTTAGGGAGGTTCCATGTGGGAACGCTAGCCACACATTCACGGTCAAAGAATTTGCAAAGTATATCCCTATGTGCAAAAATTTCACATTCCCTTACTAAAAAAAACCCTAGTTTCCAAAATTGACCTAAAACAAAATCCCTTTTCCATGGAGCCAGAGTAGAGGGCCACCCCTAGCACTATCCCAACGTCGTGAATCAAACGAATTCGATGATTCATCAATCGAAGACACGGTCATCATTCTATGGCATGTTGAATCCCAACTCCTACAGGCTCTCAGGGACACCTACCGAATCCCTACCCAGGGCATAGAATTCCAATTGTGCATCAAAATGGGGTTCTGGTGGGTCATACAAGCATGTTTAGGGATGTTCCATGTGGGAAGGCTAGACACATGTGAAGTTCACAATCAAGGAATTTGCAAATTTGATCCCTATGTGAAAAAAAATACACATACAATCTATATATATTTAATAAACTCACAAATCAATGATGGCTCAAATCTCTAAATTAAAACGCACTAACTTACACCAAAAAAATAGTCATTTGCATTTGCACCTCTATTAGTTCTGACTGCATTTTCGTAACGCCAGCCAAGCCTTGAATGGATGTTTCTTTTCCAATTGCATTTTCTGGGAGAGAATCTGTAACAGCCAGCCAGTCAAGTAAGCAAATAACATATGGTTAACATTACTAATTTTGCAAATAATATTAGTTTGCTTGTGCGTACCGAATACAAATAATATTACTTTTACCAAATAATAAAACTGGGTGGGGCGCCTTTCTCTTTGCTTCTATGAATTTTTCTCAATAGCATCAATCTCGTCATTCATGGATTGTACCCACTATGCATCCTTCATTGCTTCATTAAAATAAGTGGGCGGACATGAAAACATAGCATAATCAAGTCGGTCATCAATAACAAGAGTCCTCATAGATCTCCCTCAAACTTCTGGTTTTCTAGTTTTGAGATGAACTGTCTTCTCATGTTTCTTCTTCTTGTTGTACTTCCAATATTGAAAGTCTCATACATAGATTTGACAAATTTGAGCTTTCTTGTTGTTATATGTCTCAAGGATTACTCCAACATTTTTCTTCAAGAAATTTCATGTCTCTGCTCACCAAAACCTTTTTGGTGAGATGATTATACAACTTGTAAGCCTTGTGTTGTTCACTGTAACCAGTGAAAATACAACCTTCACTTTTCTTATCCATCTTTCTTCCTAGTTCATCATGTATATGAGAAAATTCTATAGAACCAAAAATTCTTAGATGTGCAACACTATTCTTAGTGTCACTCCATGTTTCTTCAGGAATCTTGTCCTGGACACTCACCGTGGATGATCTATTGATCAATAAGACTGAGCATGTGGCAAGTTCATCCCAATACTCATATGATAGATTATTATGTGAGAACATGTTGCGGGCCATGTTCATGATGATCTGGTTCTTTCGTTTAGCAAATCCATTCTGCTATGGAGTGTATCTACTGGTGAATTGTCTCTAGATGCCATGCTGCTTGCAAAAATATGAAAACTCATGTGAATCATATTCACCTCCACCATCTGATGTGAGCACTTTAATGAACTTTCCAGACTGCTTCTCAGTGAGAGCCTTGAACTCTTTGAACCTAGAGAAGGTTTCTGATTTGTTCTTGAGGAAATAAATCCATATTTTTCTACTAAAATCATCAATAAAGGTTAGAAAATAAAAGTGACCTCCTATGGATTGGGTTTGCATGGGTCCACAGAGGTCTATATAAAATACCTTAAGATGTTCATTAGCTCGAGATGTGGAAGTGGGGAAGTTGTCCCTCTGATGTTTCATAGCAATACAATCCTCACAAGAGTTTTATTGTTCATGAATAAATGGTATCTCCTTGACCATGGATTGTTTCAGCAGGATATTGAGACTCTTAAAGGGAATATGACCGAATCTACAGTGCCATAAACAAGATTAATCTAGAATAGAAACGGTATGGACCACAGACTGTGGAAGATTAGCACTTCTGAGACTAAGAGGACAAAAAATATTTTGTTCTTAGTCATTTCAACTTTAACTATGAGTCTCTTACTGGGGGGTTTATCATAAATAGTAGTAAGTACATTATGTATCATAAAATCGAATATCATATTGGTTCTGAAGTAATTGACCTATACTGATCAAATTTACATTCAAATGTGGTACATAGAAAACCTCATGACCAAAATTATTTTCCTTTTTCTTTGTAAGTACAGGAATAGTACCTTTTCCTTTTGTTGGAACCAAAATTCGTCTCCTAGCTTGTTATTCGTGACAATAGAAGAATCCAAAATAGAGAATAGTGACTTGTTACTTTTCATGTGATTGTTGAAACCACTATCTAGTAGCCATAGATCTGAGTTGCAATGTTCTTCAGTTGCTTGATAATACATGAACATCACCTATGATGAGCCTTCTTCTTCTTTAGAGACATTGGCTCTACTATTGTTTCAGTTACCGTTATGATCAACCTGCTTCTTTTTACATTCGCATTCATATTGGCCATACTTCTTGCAGTAGTTACACTGAATATTAGACTTATTGGTCCATCTCTTGCCTCTCCCCCTCCAACCTTGAGAGTTGTGAGAGTGCTCTGAGTGATCTAATGTTCATAACTGGTTTTGTCCTCTGTATGTGGGGACCCTCGGCCTCTTGTTCCTCTACCTTGTCCTCCTCTGCCTCGATCTCTGCTAAGGGAAGCTTGTGGTGCTGAAAGCATTAGTAAGAGCCTTACTTCTTGATTAAGTCTAGATTCATGAGATAAAAGAGATCTAGTCAATTCTTCTAGAGTGAACTGAGATAGATATTTTGCTTCTTCTATGGAATTCACCGCCATAGCAAACTTCTTTGTGAGAGACCTAAGAATATTTTGAAAAAATATCTTATACTATAGAGGTTCACCATAGGTTTGAAATTGTGTCACAATGCCCAAAACCCTAGTCATAAACTGATCTACAGTTTTTTATTCCTTCATTTTCAAACTTTCCAATTGAATTCGTAAAGTTTGTAATCTTATCGTTTTTACTCAGTTTGTTCCTTTGTAGGCGAATGCGAACAGATTCCAAGCTTGATGTGCACTGGTAGCTCCTGAGATCTAGAGGAAAATGGACTCCTCGATTAAAATTTGGATCAACCATTTGGTTGTGAGATCTCACTCTCGAAGAGATTCTTAGGTATTATTCTGGGAATTATTCATTGCGGCCAGAATAGTCTCATCAGGTTCTATGAACTTAGTTTCCACCATATCCCAACATTTGTTGAGCTAGAGAAACGTCTTCATCTTGATATACCAAAACTCATAGTTGGCCCCGGTCAGTACGGGTCCATAAATTTGCTTCATTGTGCTAGTATTAGCCATGTTGATATGACTAACAGAGCTCCTCCCCTTTTTTTAATGTATCAAAACCAAGCACCACTCCTTGTACACTGACACAGGGAGATGGGGGGGCACATCACAAAAGATTGGTCTAAGTTCAAAAAGTTCACCGCACTTTCCCTCTATGAATAGATCAGTGGTACCATGCTTTGTCTCTATAGAAAGGGTGGTAGTACTATGCTTTACTGATGGAAAAAATGTGATGCTATTGAGGGTACTGCAGTTCCCGATAGGGAAGAGTGCGGTGCGACTTCTAATAGGAGAAAAAAGAAAAAATACTCCAAGAGAGTGTGTTCTATCTTTCAGGCTTCGTCACTGCTTTTGAATGTGTGTGTGCTTTCCTATGTGTGAAAAGGCTTACCCAGACAAGGGTCAAACCATACACTATGATACCATGTTAAATATTAGAAGAGACAGTAAAGGACGGGGAAAACAAAATGGGAATATTGATTTCCTTCTCATTATTAAGCAACAACATATATAGGACTACATCATAACAATACCATGGGTTAATAGTATAGGCCGTAAAATACCATAGGTCACTAATAAAGATAAAGTGACTAATCAACTAACTAACTAACTAACCAACTAACCGTTGAGATTAAATTTTTTGACAAACTAGAGGTTTATTTATTTCATATTTGAATATTTGTCAAAAACATTTAAAACAAATAGGACTTGCTTTTCTTTTGATATTTTTAAGTATGAACTCGAATTTAGTTCGAAGGGGGACATATTACAAGACCGTTATTTCTCCACAAAACTTCTACCTCTTTTCATACCAACGGGGGCACATTCTATGTAGATTAAAATCCCATTAAATTTATGAAGACCAGGGTAATTTTTAGTGGCAAATTTTCGCCAATTGGCTATTTTTTGGGTTTTTTCAAAAATTAAATTCGCTATTTAATGTATAATATCGCCTATATTACATAAAATTTGCTTTTTTATCATAATATTCACCAAATTTTACACATTTTAGTGTTAATTTTATGTTTCGTATTTAATATTCGCCTACATATCTATAAACATTTTTTTTCAATCCAAAACAATCACCTAGAATACTATACTTAAGTATAATATTAGAATCCTTAAAAAATACCCTGATGAAGACTAGTCAAATTTTGAAAGTTTGATCTTGATATCAGGAGATCTGTTTCAAATTTTCATATTGATGAGAATTTTAGAGGATCTAGTCTAATCCCATAAAGGTGCTATTTTTGTGTGTGGGGGGTGTATTGTTGTTTTATGGCGACATGTTCTCTCTCTCTCTCTCTCTCTCTCTCTCTCTCTCTCTCTCTCTCTACAACAAGTTTGTGTTATTGAAAAAATTGATGGAGGTGCATGCACCTCCAACAGTGTGTTTGTGTATCTAGGCTTGGTACCAGGCCAAGGCATGTGTGAGTTGCTGGCATGTGCATGATTCTAGTGTGTGCACCCCAAAAATCACGCACACGAGCCTACAAAACACAATAAAAAATAGTTTATGGCCATGTTATTTGCAAATAAAATGCCAACACAACATGATAAAGGAAGAGGATAGACCAACATGTGCACAGACCAAGGAATCTCACTCATATACCAATTTTATTGAGGAATCCATGGAGGGAGTTTGTTGCATTGGATAGTTAAGTTAATGGTCTTATTTATACTTTTATTGATTTTTTTTATTATTTATTAAGTTTTCAATAGTTTCCAAATTGGTAAAATAATGGAAAAATTTTCATTTGTAGACTATAAACCTCTATAATGAATGAAAAACACATTAATATTGAATCCAATGGAACCCAAGAAGCACACGAAGATATAGATTGTGGACCCAATCAAAACCCCCAACAAAATTTGAACCAAAATGAGTTGAGCCATTATCTAAACCAAATGAGAGAGTACATTCGAGAATTAAGAAACCCAAGGGAACCATCTCAATTTTCCATTTCCATTTCAATCGAGAGATCAATTGAATCCCTTCACCATCCACATTTCAAATTCACATACATGATTGAGTATAGAGCTAGGATGCAAGTGTATTTTTCCACCAAAATTTCTGAGGAAGATACAAAAGCATTAGCTATTACCAAGGCTCAATTATATAGTAAGTTCATCGATCCTAGAACACAATGACCACCAAATATTAGAAAGCCATGGGTATGCATGGATTGATGTAATTTCGAACCATGGAAAGAAAACTAGATCCATAAGTGGTTTATGGTTTATGATAAATTTCCCTACAATAATAGAGAGGTTCTACAATACTTCATCCGGCAAATCTCGGCTAAGTTTGTGCTCAATTTAAATGTCAACTATTTTGGCATTAATGAGTTCCAAGGTGTTGGGATTGGATCTTCCCAAGATCAGCTTGTATCCTAGAGTAACCCACTAAGAGGGCCGCCACCTCCTAAGAGTGGGCCTAACCCACTTCTCTATCCACCTTAGTTACCCCACCGACTTTATTAGATCGAGGGGGAAATTAGGAGTGTTTCACGTGGTCTCCTTAGACACATTTCATTTTTATTAGTGACTACAATAGAGAGAAAGGTTGACCCTGAGAGAGACTTAGATGCATTCCCTTCATGACAATGTCAAGAGAGACCAATGAATGGTGGTAGGAAATTTGGTCCTTCTAGTTCGATTAGAACAATTCCACATCTGTGTCCCCATTGTGGGCACACTTTCCCTAGACCAATTGAAGGTAGCTATATAGAGAAGGTTAACACCTTTTCTAATTTGTGTTCAATCATCCGTTTAGAATTTGTAAGGTAATTTTAAAGTATTTAGGCAATTTTAAAGTTTTAGAGTCAAGATGTCGTCTTCATCGTGAGATAACATAGGATCTCCCAACCTAGAGGCAACAATGGAAGTTGCAACTAAATTGTGGCACCTTACACAGACATATTTTCATTACCTCACACAATATTTTTATTTCCATTTGTAAGTTTAATTTTGCATCATAGTTATTACCTACTTATGGAATTTATATTATTTCTATTTATTATGTTTTCCTTATGTGTTTTGATATATAGGCGTTTCTCTTTTTTTCTATATGGACACCTCCATTGGAATAAAAACCATGTTGGTATAAACACCATGTTCATGATCATTGTATATTTCATATTTCATTCAAGAAACATAAACTAGGAGACTTATACATTCTACACTATATGTCAAAATTGTGCTTGAATACCACTTACACAGTGATAGTTCCTAGAATTCATTTGAAGTGGTCTTTGATGAATATATTTTAATGGTTTGGTTGCCTAGATATTTATTTGTTTAATGTGTTCATAACGTGCACGCATTTTTGTGTGAATAGGTATATAAAGACTATTATGACCAACCATCTCCACTGCAAGGGTCGACGGATCACTATCTTAGTTTTTCTGAAATTGCTTAGATGATAATCTAAAACAATTCACAAGAGTAGGATCACTGAAAGAACAACAAGCACAACAACACAATGAAGATATATATTTTCCTCAGGGAAATCACAAGGGAGAAAACCCCACAAAACTTTCTCAATATAGATTTACCAAGACAGTGTACAACCCCAAGACAACTCCTCCTTTCTCTCCATCGCACTTCTTCTTATCTCTATAGAAAAATTTCTTGAGTGAAGTGTGTGCAAAATGGAGGCACCTCTCTATTTATATTAACTCTTGAATTGACCCAAAACCTAACTGAGATGACTTGTCTAACTAACAGGGCTGACTTGTCTAGTAAAATACCAAAATAATATGTATTGCAACGACTCATGGGTACTATTAACCTAACTACATCCGAAGGTTTACATTGATTCTTTCAATGACTCTTACAAGACCAATTACATCAGTGGCATCTCCTAAAGCATGAATGAAAATAGAATATCTTCTGAAGTTACATTATTTTAACACTCCCTCTTAACTTGGAAGCTATTCTATAGACATGAGCATCGTCATCAATAGTTGTACAACTGACTGGTGAGTCTCTATATGTCATACGAAGTTTTGGAAGAACATCATATATCTTCATCATCAATATGGAACTGCATCATCATCAACATTATCATCATCATCATGAAATTGTTGGATCATCATCAACATCAACATGATCAGTATCATCATCATCTTCAGTATGTGAGTACTATGACATCATCATCATCTGGAACATCATTAGTATGTGGATATTGGAACATCATCATCTGGAACATCATTATGTGGATATTGGAACATCATCATCTGCAACATCAGTATGTGAATACTAGACACTACAACAAATTTGACTTTTAGGGGTGGTTTTCTTTCGCCTCCAAAAGTCACTTTTGGGGGCGGTTTTGGATTTGGAGGCGGGCTTTACAAAATATCCCCT